>OX388349.1:80494787-81094787 GCA_947579665.1 Sympetrum striolatum | reverse complement strand
CGGCTGCCGAGAAAACGAAAAATGCCTGACTTACTACAAATATGTCAATTCTTTCAAAAACTAAATGCATTGAAAACTATAGGAGTTTCTCGCTTATATGACCAACTTATTAAACTTTCCAAGATAGTAGTTTACATAAGCGAACTATTGGAAACTTATAAGTTTTGTTAGGATTTCTAGTTTGGATACGTCCAATATCTATTAAAACGTCTTTTTTTCTATGCTGAAGCTTTTTAGTGTAGTAGATATACACTTTCTGAGTCTTTGAGAGTTCTTTCTTCAAAGAGGTTGCCAAGCGTGAGAAGGGAAAAATTAATTACGGTTATTTGGCAAGCGACATAAAAAGTAATATCCGCTCATTAGATCCCCACAACAATCGCCCATGCTTATTTGAATATCTTTCGTTATTAGACTGTATCATCAGCAGCTTTCTTATGAGTGACTTCATCCATTGCTTTTAACATTAACTCCTCTTCTAAGAAACAAAAAATCATTTATATGAGATGAAATTTTCTTGTAGGCTTACATTTAAGCCTGATTTCGTCATGTATGTATTAGCTAAATATTCAATTAAATGAGTCACATACCGAATATAAAAAAATGGCTGCATTAATAAAATATAGTGGACTCTTGATTATAGTTGATAATATAGGTAATTGAATTTGCAGAATTAAAGTTACATAACAAGGTGAAAGAAAGGAAGACGTCATCTTACAATTATATAGACTATGTAATAGTCAGGTGGTTTGAGCAGCAGAGATTTGACGCAAACCCAGTATTTCGCACTGAGTGTTCAAAGAAAACAAACATTTTCCATGAATTGAAATTTTGAAGGGGCATTGCATGACCACGTGGTTGAATAAGTAATTCGTTCAATTCTATCTCCAGAAAAAAATTGGCTGCATAGAAAAGGAAGTAGAAAAATCATAGAAAAGACATAGTTTTCACATTTTATCCAATTTATTTCAAGTCACTGTTCCGATAAATCTGTGCGTACCTTACGCGCACAATACCTTTCAGCTGACTGATTTGCTTCCAAAATGGTATATTATTAATAATATCATCAAAAATTAATTTTTATTGATATCTTGTATCTTGTAGAAGATCAAACTGAGCGTTTTATCAATCTGTTTGTCTCTCAAACGTAATCTTAAAATCTGTTTTCAGGGTGTAAGTTTCGAATTACTTCTCGAATGTTCCCTTGTATTTTTGCGAGGGGTAAACAAATCAGCAATTTAGAATTTTTCTCTTGGGAATCTTATCTTATGTTGAGAGTCATCTAACTAAAGGATAGTCTTAAGATGTGCACGCGTTGAACATTGAGTGCGAAATCTCGTATCGTAGCGTCCTATTGATATCGATGTCGGATCCAGGCCTGCTCTGCTACCGAAAACATCATCTTATTGTTACCTGAAATCGTAGTCTTATTTACGGGTATGCGAAGCTGTCGCTGAATTTATCAAGCAAACACATGACTAGCACTATTTCTCTAAATCTTGCGTGATGGTTGGGGTTTTGTACTCTTCAGCAGAAAAAAAGCACAGAGCTAGTCATAGGACTTGACTCTTGGGGGGGTTTGAACCCAAAACCCCCTCCTCGCTGCGCCACTGAATTGTGGCTATCCCCACACTCGTGAGCTCTCAAAATCCGATGCAACGAATACTTCCATTGAGAGAAAGAAAATTCGGAATTTGATAAATCGCATCCTTCACTCAAAAGTATTAGTTCTAACTTACAGATAAAGATTACAAAACAAATTGCTGTTTAATATTAATAATTTCGTCTGTATTTATTGGGCGTGAATTTAGTCAAGGATGGTAATTTTCTCAAAAAACACTTTTTTTAATACATACAACCATGATTGCAATCAGGATTCAGCGTTACAAGGCTAGCACCCTAATCATAATGCTACAGAGTGACTTTAATTTTATTATAATTTAAAAATATAAATAATTATTGTATTCAAAAATATTTTAATACCGTGAAAAGTAGAGAAGATGTTTTAATTTATACCAAACCACAAAATTACTATAATTAATTAATCATTATTTATTGAATTAAACCACAATTTTTTGTTTATTATAAATTAAAGTATCTTGCCTACTTTACCCGTTATTACGGATTACCACCAAGACTGAGACGCAATTTCAAAAAAATAATATTTTCCTTAACATTACAGTGATTCTATTTATCCACGTAAAATTTGTATTGCTTTAAAGAGAATACATTTGTATGATATTCGCGAAATTTCTCCTTTCCCATGTCGTCTTTCGAAATTTTGGAGCTTCCAGTTCGGAAGGGCTTGGAATAGCGAATTTCAAGCTTCGATAGAACGGAATGTAATGCTATTCCTTAGTCGTTCTAAACAACTTGGATTCAGTTGCACTTTGAATAGAGTGAACTCTACCGCGAATGCTAAACAATTTTCGGCAAAAGAATAAAACCATAAACAAAGAGTAATATTCCCCATCCGTATATTCTTTTCAAAGAAAATAGTGTACACATGTTAAAAATTCCGCCAGCGCTATCGTTTTCCGCTGAATACGTTTCCAAGAGGGGCCTTTTTAACATTTTGGGAGAATATGTGAATTCTTTCGTGCTTTATTTTATTCTGAAACAATGACAAAACTCCCGTGGGAGATAATGACGTTTGTATAAAAAAGCACTTCGTAACTCCAAGCAGAATGACAAATTCCAGGCCCTAAAATAAAACAAAGAAAGAAATTCTATTTCTACAAAAATTTCCACAGCAACAATTGTAAAAGTTTCAATTTGACGAGCAGACACAGGATAAACTAAAAATATGCTTATTTCTGTGATGCGGTTTCATAAATACTACGGGATGATTGGAATGTAAAACTCAGACTGACATGTTTTTAGAAAGTAATTGGACTGCAAAGAAAGAACTCCGAATAAAGCAAAATCTGAGATTCGCTTGTGAGAGAGAGAACCTCCTGTTGATCACTCATCTTCGAACATTGAGACGTAACCTTCCTTGAATAGCGATTTCCAAGAAACGATTATCTTGAAGTTTTTCCAATAAACTTCTCTTCTTTATTCAAATGTTGCTTGGCTGTCATTTAAACACATTTCTTATTTTATAGCAATATTAACTTTAAAAATATTCACATTCATTGTTAGCAGAAGAAATGAACTATCTTCTACATAAATCAACAATTTTAGTGACAATAATATATCATATACTATTCTGTACTTTTATACTATATTTTGTTACTATTTTAGAGACTAAAGATATTTACAGAACAACTCGTGAATTATGAGAATATATAATGTCATTCAATGGAAACTAAGAGTAATTTCTTACATAAAACACTTCACTTATAACTTTATGAGTAGACTAATATTCGCATATTTACTAACTGTTAAACGATATCCAAAGACAAACAACAATACAATTAGTAAATAAAAGACAGATTTTGGTGATAAATCGGCACTGAAGATAGAAGTTGAGATATATGACAGAAATCTAGCTCCAAATTCGTTTCTGAAGTTGATTCTCAGCATCATTAGTTTGCCTTTATCCCTTCCCAGTGACTTATTTTGCTGCCTCGTGAAAAGAACTCGCCACAAATGAAGCCCGGCTCAGAGGCACACACTGCAGCAATCCTAAAATGGCTTTTCCATCCCACTGGCATCTGCAATTGGGACAAATAGCCTCAACAAATCGATTTACGGCCACGGCAAAGTCGCGAGGGATCTTTGAAATGAGGAAGACCAGAGACCTCTGCGTTAATTACCGTCAAAGATGCATGAAACGCTAAAACATATGAAACGCTGAATACGAAAGATACGTATTTTTACCTTTGGTGTACACTCTCCGGAAAAACATAGCTAGCGGAAGCGTATAGATGAGGAACCTGCTCTTTTTTTGACGTTCAAAGTAACTTTTACTTACTTGATAATTGATATAGAAGAAAAATAACAATCTTCCAGCTAAGGTATACTATATTATACTGTGATTATTAACCTAAACAGAAATTCCGAGTCAGATACCAAGGTATTTCTGTAACACTGAATTGCGTCTATTTAAGTACCTTGTCCACACATATCCATGGATTTGTTCGATAGAATATTTTATTTCAGCTTTATGTCTCTTTAGCTATAAATAACAATTATCTTTACTAAATTCAATGGAAGTAGCCTTAACTTTGTGGAACTCAGTAATCGGGATCATATTAAATAAAGACGCAAATTCCTCAAAACATTTTTTCGTGGAATTACCTTTCACATTTTATGGTTCTTATATCCTTCCTGTATTATATTTTATTTTCCTTCGACTGGATGAATTATTTTCAAACAATGTCTTTCGCTCTTAATAAAATTCTCACTTCATATTTTAAATACCAGTTTTATATTTTACATATTTTGATGTTTTACTCAACAATGGACTCCAGAATACAAAATCAAGTCAAAATAAATCTCTTTCACAGGAAGTACATTAAAACAGCTCGCATTTCAAAGGAGGAAATTGTGGTTGGTGAATACGTAGCAATGTCCAGCACTTTATTGATCAGTCCAGTTTGCGTGTGCAGGGGAAATTGTACGGGTTTAGAAAAGAGACACTTCACCTGTGGATATGGCAGAGAGACCTATAAAGCGAAAGATGTTTTCCCACTTCTTATATTTATAGATACAACTGATTTACACGCTTTCTGAATACATTTATGCGTTCTATCCGAAGTGAGTCTTATTTTAAACCTGAAAATCAATAAAATCCGTTTTTAATGCTCCGACTATTTTATTTTGACGGCTCAATACCTTCTTGAACCTCAATTTAGTCTCGAATACGATTTGGAATCCGAATGGAGAAGGTTAAATCTCTGATTACGAAGTGGTCCAACGTACAGCAGCCGTTTCGTTGAAGGAGGTTTGACGGCACCGTTACGGCTATGATAGGATCCCTAGGGTGGAGTTAGTAGCAGGTGAGAAGATCCGATTGCCGATGGATGCTACCCGAAACATTCATCGGCTCAGGAGTTGTAAAGGAAGTAAATGAAATGTTAGCTCTAGTTAAGAACGAACGTGATATCTGAGAAACAGAAAAATCATAGAATCAACTGCTTGGGCCGTGACTTGGTGGTATGGATCCATCAGGAACGAAAGTGAAAATAACTTTTACTATACCACAGAATATTTTATAATGAAACGACCATGATTTCGACTCGTGGAGTCATCCTCAGTCCCCCGCAACAACTGAGGATGACTCCACGAGTCGAAACCATGGTCGTTTCATAATAAAATATTCTGTGGTATAGTAAAAGTTATTTTCACTTTCGTTCCTCGTAGAAAAATCGTTGCAAGGAAAAAATCGCAAAAACAAATAATTCAGGGTCGTATTTTCCGCTGTCATTAGAGATGCTAAAATAGGCAGGCAGTAGGGTAGATCAGGAATGTTGGTTTTTACACCCCCTGCCACTCTTGGGGTATATGAATATCTAAATGGTTAAGATAGCCTACTCTCATAAAAAATATTCGTAAAACTCAATCATGTTCAGCAGCATGTATCCTAGTTTGTATATCCTCGGAAATAGCGCCAAACAGCTACGCTTGGGTAGCTGCAGGGAATCAAAAGGAAAGACTCTCTAGGAGAACAATGTAAGGGGTGTCGTATAAGGGAGATTCAAGCATCATCGCCCGCAGACCCCCGCGGGGAAAGAAGGACTCGTACTCGAGTCTGGCTGGGCTTTGTGGCTGGAATTGAATGCGAGATCATGCACAAATGGTGAGTGCAAAAGCAATTTAATTTCTTACCTTCTCCCTCCAGGCGCCGAATTGTAAAGCCTTCTAATGGGGCTCGAAGGGAACATTTTCCGCCAATTTTACTGATGGATGAGATTGAATGGGCCCCTACAGATGCTTAGTGATAAAAGGAGCAAACTGAATTGCTTGGCGTGAAAGATCCGGAGGAAAGAGAATGTACTAATTTATTCGGACACAACCTCTGATTTTATTTATCCATTCAAAATTAAATAATTTGATTAATTACTCTTAACTAATTAACAAACTAATTGGAATGTATTGTTTCGAAAATTTTAACGAATAATGGAGGGTTTTTTAATCCTAATGATTGGCATCGAAGGGATTTATGTCGATAAATTTAATTACTAAAACATGATTAAGTAATTATATTTCGGAATGATCTTTTGTCCCTTAAACTCAGCAAAAACCTTAAAACACTAATAACTAAATGAATGCTTAGTAAAACTATTTTATGTATTAATTTTGGTAATAAAATTTTGCGCAAAGATATTTTTACCAATATCGGTATTGGAACAAGTAAAAAAGAAATCTTTGTAAATTCTACTAATGTAATATGTATGTTAATTAACCATCGACGGACTACGGATGGCATCATCAGACACCTACTATTATTTCATTTTGTATCACAGAATAGGAGAGCTCGATGACAATGTTGCAATTTTGTATTTGTTTGGCTGGTTTTATTAATATTTTTGGCATAATATTTTATGGGTATTGTTTTCAGACAATCACAAAGCGAAATACGTAAGAAATTTAAAATAATTACAAAAAAATAATTACGGCCTTGGACAATATATTTTTAAGTAGGTTACTACGCAAATAAATAGGATTTTTTATTTATATAATGACAGGAATTCAGAAATCTCTGTTTTTCATTTGTTCGATTTGGGAAAATTTCCAAAAAAATAATGTCTAAAAGATGATTTATTTAGTTAACTGTAGGTGGATGCTCTTCGTGGAACCTCTATTTGGATATGGTCTCTAAAAGTTTTGAATATACCAATATTCCCTACGAGAAATTTGTATATCATTTTGTAATATAATTACAAATTTTAGGGAAAAATCAAATTTCATGCGTGTTGTTTGTTGATTTGAAGTTGAAGGCCGAAATGGCGCAGTTGAGAGAACGTTAGACTGAAGATCTAAAGGTCCCTGGTTCAATCCCGGGTTTCGATATTAATTTTATCGTTGCCACTTGGTAATCATACCTAATTGCAGCGATTAAATTAAATAATACGAGCGAATGATATTCAAGAGAGAAAGATTTAGATTGAATGATGAAAGAAAAAGAAAACCTCGATCTTTAAAGATCTAAAATAGTGGTGTTATGAGAAATGCAGTACTTTGACATGGAGCAGTGATACAGTTTGCAAGCTATCGATGAAAATTCGCGAGAGCGGAATTGCAATGGCGGAGTGGCAATGGCTATGCAAATTGTGCACAGTCACGTACTCGGGTCAGCTCTAAACGATAAATGTCGCACTAAAGCCTCCCACGCAAGAAATACTCGCTCTTTTTATCAATTCCAACTCCCTCTAAAAGATGTCATTTCATAAGTACTTGAGAAGTAAAATGGGAGGAATATAATGGATGTAACGCAATTAAGCCGAGTTCTTATCGGGTTTAGAATTGAACACTCGACAACTTTATGACGCAATGTTCATTTTTTCTTAAGATTTAAGTTTCTTTTGCTGCTTCGCGATTCATACCGCTCATCATCATGTGACAAAGACATTTTGCAAATAATTTCTCCTTCTCTTTTCCAAAACAGTATTTCGTACACAGTACTTTTTATTAGATGGCTTAGTATTCCACCTTTCGAAAGTATATAATAGGATTGAATCCTCTTATTTCTTCTTGATTAGTTTTCCTCTGGGTTCAACTTCTCTTGAATCTACTTCAGAACCATATTTCTGAAGCACGTATTTTTTTCTTCCTACCCTCGCGCCCATATCAACTTCCAATAAATGTTACGTATATTTAGAAATTTTTACTTTTGTTCAAGCCAGATGTTAATCGAAAGAATAGTCTGAGCATCAAGCCTATTTTTCTGCTATTCGGTAAAAACTCATGATATTTTGTAGGTGTTTCAGTAAACACGAGAATGTTTAAGCAAATGTTTATTTAAATTAACAACCGAATGTTTAAAAAAACATTCGTTTGTAAATTCTTTGATGCCAGAGACCCACATAACAAACTTCCGCCGCTGCTGGGGAAAATAAATTTCACTTCCCCCTTCCGAAATCTATTTACAGCACAAATTAACGCTTTTCGTAAGGGATATGATTGGAGAAGCGAAAGGCAAGATTCCATTGGCTACCAGTTTACCAGGCTACAATTTTGGTAATTGTTTTGGAAATATACAAACGTTACCTTCACTAATTGTTCCTCGAAGCTAAATTTGTGAACCAGCTAAAGTAGATATCAATAGTTATGGAAAACTTTTCGTACGTTATATTACTCTTAATGATGACTCACGAAAATTAGAGAAAACACATTGCTCACAGAACAGTACATCGATAAATTGTGAATTAATTGATGTTGGCTGATCTGTTCGTTGATCGAAATACACGTTTTGTATTTCAAAAAACTTAGGTACCAAACTAAAAATATCATTTTGGTACTCGTAAAATTTACTTCCGTTCCTAATCTGAAAACAAACGTATAGAGAACTGTGTTCAAGAATATCATAGAAATCGTATACATATTTTTATGGAAAGGATATGAATTTCCGAGAGATAAATAAATGGAATGTATCATTAAGAGGCATTATTATGAAGAGAAAAATGGAAAATGTCGTCGTTTATTAAAGAAAAGATAAAGATTATGTCGTTATTTGTCTAATACTAGTAAGCATAACAAATAGATAATAAGCATAACATATATAGATAAATAAGGTAAGTATATAAGTATAACAAGTATAAGCATATATGTACGAGGAAGAAAAAACGTTTTCCTGATAATACAACGCCAAAAGACAGTCGCTCTCAACAGCAACTAGGGGTTAATAATTATATCAAAGCACCGGCATTGAATTTATGGTACGTTTGGTAAATGGAGAGCGAGAAACGAATGACCTGCAGTCGCCCACATGCTAAGACAGAAGGTCAAAACGTCACGGTCTGGCCGTATTTTCTCCAGCCATTACCCTCAAGAGGTCGCGATAAAATTTAATAGAATTGCCACGGACGACGTCGTTTTGGGCCAAGAAGGAAACCACTTTTCTCGCCGACAGAAAGGGTTGGAGCAGAAAGCGATAAAACTGGGCTCTATTCTAACTACCGACAAAACAAATTAAAACTACGAGGCGATTTCATCCGTGACGAATTGGAAAATTTTTACGGCACTGCTTAGACTCCAAAATCCTTTTCACCGAAACTAATCCTCGAATTACGAGTTCTAAGAAAACGCATATGGAACCTGACCATGAGAGGGTGTCCTCAATTCTCTCTGGAGCCAACCAAACAATCTTTAGGGCTCAAAAATGCTCGAACCTTAAACACACGAGAGAATAATCAAATCTATATAAACTTCACTTCCACATTACGTCCATTATCCATGCCTTTAGTTTATTACTAATTTTAACAAAATCTAACGCAAGACAATAGTTAATTCAATGTAAAATTAAAAGAAAATAATTTATCTGAGAGTTTTGGATTACCTAATGGTTATCAATGAAGCCAGAAATTCAAAGAATTGTTTCTCTTCAAACCAAAATTTATGTAACAGTTAATGCACTTATACGGATATATAAATTTTTAACGCATTTTCGCATTTGAATTTGATGCATCGTAAACGAACACCAGAGAAAAAGCTCGAAATTAAACGGCCGAGTTCATTTGATCGTTTTACATTAATTAAACATTTGAGGTATAACCTTCACTCTTCATAGTAAAAAAAGTCCCGAACGAGAAGAAAAGATTCACAGAGGGTTGAGGGTTTTGAATGTCAAAGAGGGCACAGAAGATGAAAGCTTAAATTCGATGCATTAAGGAGATGAAAGATCATTGAGGTTTTTGCTCGGAGCAATTTTCAAACTTTCGCAAGACTTTAGAACTTCCCAAGTTTCGCTCCGAAAAAATCCCACGGAAAACAGCGATAACGGACTAAGAGAAAACTGTTTTTCTGAGGTCACCACAAAGGATAAAATTAATTAATTTTGCCAAGCCAACTTGCTTGAAAATTTTTCCCATCCTTCAAATTGAATCGCACCATTGAAATATCGTCGTTTATATCAAAACCCTTTGGTATCTAAGGGTTCCCCTTTTCTATTAAATAGATCTGAATGTTACAAAAATGAACATCAATGAAAATAATCGATCTTTATTTGATCAGTACACAAAAATGTAAGTCCCACGAATACAGTACTCGGCCAGGAGACTGGTTCTAACTTGTATTCAATGTGGAAAGACAAACATGAATGCCATGTTTAAGCTTCAGAGTTAGCATTTATACATGTATTATGAAAAAAATAAAATATTAATTAAATATTTTTTACCCAAAAGACAAATGTATGCAAACGATTTTGAAATTTTTAATTATTTATATTCTTCTTAGTCATCCAAATTTATGAAGGGAAAGAAAATGGAAAAAATGGCAATATTCACCATGAATACCGTCCTAACATTTCTCTTAGAAAAAATATGACCGGTATTATCTACAACTGTAGCAGTACCATCTTTTGATGAGAGGAAATAACTTTTTACTCCCCAATATGATGTCGAGGTATACCCATAATTAGGCTAAAATGATATGGGCTCAGGAATTCTATCGAAAGGACAATTGTGCTGGTGTTTGTGCGGAATTACTTTGTCCGTTATTTTCATGAACGGTTTCTCGAATAACTTCTTCACATGAACATTATTATGCCTAACAATTCGACCCCACCCTATCCGACAGTTTGCAAAATTCACTCTAAATTGTATTTTACTGGAAGGTTTCATTGTAATGTATCCTATGGAACTTCTAGTGTTTCAAAAATATGAATGGTTTTGTACTTTATTAATTTTACTCATAAATATATTTTCGTGCTGTCAGAAGAAAGCTAGAATTTAGAAATATACAAAACAATAAATAATACGGCCACCACCGTGAAAGAGATATAATTGGGATGGTTACGTTAAAGAATACATCTATGTATTTAGACTTTTAATGAAAATAATGTCCTGAACTTTGGATTGAACTCACTATTCGGCGACATTTCGCATTTCGATGCCTACTCGGCGACGGATCAGATAGCGAGACCCCGCTGTACCAAGGGGCATAACCAGAAACATTTTTCACGGAGAAAACAGTTTATTGGCCCTGCTTGGCCTGATTGGCTTAAAGATTGATGCTATAATCAACAAAAGTAAATTATCAATAACGAATGCTTTCATGTTTTTTGCCCCGTTTTTAACTGCCCCTAATTTAATTGCTTTTCGCAACTTCAGATCCGAGTTGATCCTTCTTGGGTCCTTTGACGGCGACGATTAAGGACACATCCATATTGTCCTTCACTCAAATGGAAAATTACTTTCTCGTAGATGGAGAACTTCAAATAACTTATGCATAAAGAAATAAAACGACGGTCAAACGGGTCGAGAGTAGATGGCGACCAAACGCAAACGTGTTTTGGGAAAAAGTCAGTCCCCGAGAGCGAAGAGAGAAAATATTTAGTTAATTATCTCTCCCAGCTTTGGACTGTTTATTTTTAGGGAGATAAAAGCGGAAATTAGGCGACGACTGGGCGTGCGTAACGAGTGGTTAATCGGCGATACGCTGAGCGTGCAATGTGAAGACTCTTCGGTCAGACATAACAAGCGATTCTGAAGGCAGCCATTGTGGCATCAAGGCACGTCCTGGATGAATTAATCAGCTCGAACCAGAGAAATAAACAACATGTGGTGGCTGAGGAGGAAAACCCACTCGCGGATTTAATTAAGCAAATCATGGTTACTCTCTCGGAGAGATAAATCATCGGCAAATGTGTACGTTCATTCTTAATCAAATGCTACGTCAGAATGGTGCTGATAGTGCTATCGAAATAAGCGAGAATATCGAGCAAGGCCTGGTTTCTGCGACTCGAACAGTATTGGCTTCATTTCACAAGCGAAATGTGCAAGAATTTGTATGGAAGTTGTTATGCATAAGAATTTAAAAATACCACCTTTAAAATGGGATACTCCGTTTCATTATCTAATAAGTACTTGGTAAAATCTTTGAATTTATGATTCAACTTCGTGGTACGAGAAGGCATTTTCTGCCAGGAAATCTTATTTTTGTGTTATTCATAGCATTATATCACTTCTAGCCCACCTTCATTATAGATCAAGAATTCACGAAATGCATTGTTCATTGATATTTATTCCAGAGAACAACAAGGAATCTCTACAAGCAACGTAATTTTATCTTCCTATCAAATCTTTCTATTCGCTACGCTTCTTAAGATATACCTCCAAATAAGCAACACAATCTATAAAATTTAGCAATTCTAACTCTCCTACTCCAAACAGTAGCTCTTTATAAATAAAGGATGGAATTATGCGTCATCGAAGGAACGCTCCTCAAAGGACAGCAAAAATTCGAAAGATCTTTTGCAAAACTGCGAATTTATGCAGCGTGAATGAAGCCTTTATCAAAAGAACAGCATGACTCCCACCGATTTCCTACTGACTTCTTTTTGGAGAGGACTTTGTTACGAACGCATGAAATACACCTCTACGTTATGCGCAAATGAAATCGGAGTCAATAGTTGCCCCTGTTTTCCTTTGCATTCTCCTGCGTTAGTAGAATGGACCATCGTTTAACCCTTATCTTTCGTTTGCCCAAATTTTTGCTAACCAAGTTCAGAACGTTTCAGTTTGTAAAGCGCTCTCGCTTTATTCACTCGCAAAATATTCTCTCGCGGCTAAACTTGGCTGAAACGAAGGCCGTAACGTTGATTTTGTTTAGAGATTAGTAACATAAAAATGAATGGAGTGTTTCGTAGTTCTTCGCTCTTTCCTATTATAACTTGGATGGGATTAAGATTTTTAAGAGATAATATCGAGGATTTTACCCCCTTTTAAGTCTAAATTTTTCCTAAGCTATCATGATCCTAATTATAATTATGCAAGGTTATAGCAGACAGAATAGGCAATGTATATTTAGTGAAATATTGAGGTAGTTTCACTCGAAATTTTTCCAAGAGATCATAACTCAGAAGAATTGTCGAAAACCCAGACTGCAAAAGCCATATTCAGTTTATTCATCTTCTTCGCACACCATTAACACCCGTTCTAATCACCACAGTTTATAGCCCCGCGATTTAAGCGCATGATAAATGGCACCAAGGAAAGTGTTCCCTCTAAAAAATACTGGAATTAATATCATGATTCACTGCTCGGCTCTAATAAAACAAACAACGGGGCCATTTAACTCTCATCGATTATTTCCGTAAAATATAACGCCATTTTACGCTGATACGTGATTATTAATGTATTATTTTCCCGTAAAAAGGAAATATAAATAATAAAAATGCTTTTATTATGAATTACACAGGTACATTAGGGTCTTTTTATTAAAAGGAGAGGCCAACGAATGAACATGTATTGTTTCCGGCATCTTTAGGTAATATCTATATAATTTAATTTCTAAATTTATTTCACAATAAAGAAGATATCATTAATTATAACTATAAGACGTCGCTTCGGATTACGTATGACTGAAAGTAGGTCGATATGTCACACTTACTCAAATATACCGATGCGGAATTCAAGAGCTCAGAACTAGATGCTTATTAAATTTTGTAAGCAAAATAGATTACTAAAAATACACATAAGAAATACCTAGCAGGAATAATTACAAATTAACCACCATTAAGTAGCATCAAAAAGTTTCGATTATCACTTTTTATAATCTTATAACAGTAGTTAACACTAGTTTTAATTTAGTCCCAGTTTTATGCCTTAGGAAATTACATTTTGGTTCTAGAATGTCAGATACCTGTTTTCCAACTAACAAAATTTTCAGCGACGCAGGATTCTTGGAAACTACCTTCTCTTCAGCTCCGGTATTCACACGCAAACTCAGCAAAAAAGAAAAGTATTTCACGCGACGCCATTTTATATAACAGTTCGTCACCTTGCCGTCGCTTGCAACAATGACATCGAAGGAGTTACATAAGGCGCGAACTTGTATTTCGTCATATAATATGCATTACAATTAAGCAAACGAGGTCGAAACGGGTCTAGCACGCAAAAAAAGGCCATCCGCTGGGTGCATTAGCTCTTTACCTGATATTTTAATCGATCAACGTCAACCCTTTCCCCATTCAATTTGGGGTGGTGGCCCTGTCACCTGCCACTCTACTCGTTTCTGGCTCAATGAATTTCAAAACATCCCCTCCGCGTCGGGAACTACTTTTCGTTGCTCTTTTCACGTCACTGCTAATCACTTTGTGTCCCTTTCGCGCGCGACTCAACTCTTTCCGCCTTTTAGTTCCAAATTGAGCCGCTGTCGTCCATCCGTCAGTGTTAATAATCGCCACAAAAGGAACTATCGACGATTTGAATGATAAAGACCATACGATTCGATCAAGATTCGACCGTTCCTCTGAGAATAGCAAATGCACTTCTGAGACGACTTCCAAGAAGTTTCGGCAATGCTATTTGACCAAGTCCGAGATAAAAAGAATCAATGCATGCAATTGGAATGAATGGAGAATTAATATAGATTTAAAAAAGACATTCACAATAGATCGAATATGAATCAAATACATCGATATCCCGCAGTAAGAGCTAAATCCATACGAAAAATAATAAAATTATAAAGCAAACAAAACATTATCTAGGCCATTACTTATGTCATCGGTCGGAAAATAAAGCAGAATAGCCCTCAATCAACATCTTCAAGCCATAACTCAAATAATTCAAAAGATGTGAAATATAATTTTGAAAGTATTGTAATAATAATTATAATAATCATAGCTTAAAATAATTATAATACTGCAATAAAATGTAGTTCTTTCCATATCACATGATTAGAACACGACAATGGCTTTGGTATCAATTTAAATCATTATCAACAGCAATTCAAAACTAAAACCATGGTATTTGTGGAACTTAATCATTATTTATGTTTTTAAATTTAATTTGATAGTTCCACCATATTTCAGTTGAGAATATCAAATTTTTCTTATCAATTTTTTCTTCAATTAACCCACAGTAAGTTCAATTTCCATTCATTTCTCGTATTTCCATTATTTTTCATGGGCCACATAATTTCTTCTGTTGCCACTTTTAACACTTGTTTGTTTTCCTTTCGATTCAAATTTCTGATCCTAATTTATACGCAGTTTACACCTCAGAAAGCCTTTTAACACCCTCTCTAAATCCCCAATTTTCTCACGCACGCAAGATTAACGTTTTCAGAAATCCAGATCTCTTAGCTTTCTAAAAACCGCATAAAATGAAAGAGTACTATATCGAGACTTGGGTAAAGCAAATAAATAGATATTCAAGCATTCCGAGTCATAATACCTTAACTCAAACGGTGTAAATGTCTTGAGATTTTAAGTGTGCGATCACCACATCCTATATATGAAAATCACGATCATTAAATCTGAGGTCGGTTACTTCAAATAAAATCCTAGCGAAAATATAAAAAAGGAAAGTCGGGACACGGCTGTTAAGGAATTAGAGGTTTAAAATCTCCAGTAACCGTTTTTTTCGGCGTTTTTCTCCGCCAGGACAGGACACCGCTCTTTTTGAGAGCGCTCCCTCAAAAAGTGCGGTATCCTTTCTTGTTTTCTCGGAATACCGGGAAATGAGGAGAAAAACGCCGACAAAAACGGCTGTAGGAGATTTTAAACCGCTAATTCCTAGTGAAAAGTTAGGGCCAAACTCATCCAGTGGTATATTCTAATAAGTGAAGCGTTTATCGAAGCGTTCTTGCGATCGCACTATAGTGATTGTGTGAATTGTGATTTCCACAGACAGGGAAAAAACCTAACGGAAAAATACGCTATACGAGGCATAGTCAAAAAGTATAACGTCAGGATTACATTCTCATAGAAATCTCCTTATGAGAGACAACTTATTTTTTACAATCTTTCTAAAACTATGACAGCCTCCATTCTACGTTGTCTGAGACATTCCAACGGCATAGTAGTTGTCAGTTAAGCGAGAGTATAACTATGAGCATTAAGGCTCTTTCAGTTACGTAGGATACTTAAGTATTATAGAAATTCGCCTACTGATTAGTGGAAAATGTTGAGCTACTTTTCCCTTTGCATCGGAATGCTTTCCCAGTGAATTTATGGTATCCCCAGATAGACTCTGTTTTCCAGACGGACATATTATCGATGGATGTCCACAAACCGCGCTATAAAAAGTTATCTTAGTCACGGTTTCAATCTCACTCATGAGGCGCACTATTGGAATTGATTGATGGACAACTTCCACGGAGTTATCCACATAAAGAGTGGGTGAATCATTCGCTATCCTTTTCATAGCTCAGATTAATAAGGGAATTCTTCCGTGAGTCAACGCCAGGGAGCGGCTCTATCGACCCGCCGTCCAGACAGCATGTCTCGGACGTTTCGAGATTCCATTTGATTCGGGCAGTGGATATTAAGAGGTTTTGAATATGCAGACGCATGGCCTCAAAAACGGAGGCCATTAGGGATGACCCCGATAAAACCCTGTTGCTTTCCGAGTGGAATGTATTGATGAGGGAATACTGATTCGAATGTTCTCATTTCCGAGAACAAGAGACTATATCAAATTCGACGAGACGCTGTATTCTGAGTGATGGAAAATTCCGGGAATTAAGGACTGAATACCGAGCCAAGTACCAAAATAAGACTCTTTTAGCGATTTACTGTGAGGTACTAATGCAAGGAAATATCGCAGCGCAGTTCTTAAGTTAACAATTTTATTCGAGAAAGGAGGATAAGTACGAGGAAGTGTGCGAATTTAACGGACTATCATAATTAGTGGTTGGTGAAATGATACGCGTATGTTAACGCTAAATATTAGTCATCAAAACGTTAGTTCAAAACTTATATAGTATTAAATTGAAATTGTTTGACGACGGTTTTAATACATAGTAAAATGGCAGATAAAAATGCCTTTCGTACAAATCTGGAAATAAAATCGAATCCTAGGCTATAAAATTTAAATAAAGCTTTTGCTTGGGAAGAAGAAGCTAAGGTTTAAATAAAAAATAAGCTCTTGTATTGTAGGAATTCCAATCAGTTATCACGGAGCTTTTAATAAGCTGTACACCTCGCCTCACAGCTGAAGATAAATGCTGTCTGACTCATACATATTGATCTGGAAGTCTCAGATCATTCAAAATATAAGCAAGAGTGGTATAAAGAGAGAAAATCGGGCGAAGAAATACCTGGTATGGATAGTAACTTTCTAGCACAAGTTTTTTCAAATATTTATTTATATTATGAAGTTTTGTAGATCTCGAGACAGACGCTACATTTTGTGAGAGAAATAGAATTGTTTAAAGATACTTTCACAAAGAGCCATACCGTAAGTAAAACCAAAATAAGTAAGATTAATTTCTCCTTCCTAATAAACTCTAAGGCAGCCAAATGATCGCAGCAAATGAGTGAGAGGGTGTTAAAAAAGCCATTGAATGCCATAGACTTAACTCCAAACATAAGGGTCGGCTAAAATTGCCATATTTGAATATTTCTGAACATTAAGTCTGCCAACCATATTATGGACCAATACTGAGGATGTAAACATCGCCGAAAGTTTATTTACGGTTGAAATCAAAACACAGACACATTTCAATAAAATATAATATACTCTTAGCTCAACTTCCATTTTGTGCAGCAGATGTATGAAATTCATATCTTAAAATTCTTCACTCAAGTTTTTCATATGATTAGTAAGAATTGAGCATGAAAGAGGCTGACTCACCAAAAAGACAGCGAAACTGAGATTCCATGGCATCACGCTGACTTAAAATCAACCGCGAACCCGGAGTAGCAGGTGAATTGAAACAGTTTCTTCAGACTCCATATCTAGAAGATTTTTAGATTGACGTGCTATAAGACACTTGATAGTCAACCACCGTTTACCTAGTAGTTTTCATTACTTTATCTCGAAATTTGGCCTTAAAAAGGGCCCGCCATTTAGTAACTTTAAATGAGCTATGACTCATTGCTGAGCGCAATAATGGAATCTAATTGATAGACAAAGAGTTGTACTACAATAATGCATCGTTGTTTATTCCAACAGTTCGAAATTATCTGTAAATCAACGATCTTGAATATTTCTCCGAAAAATTCGAGACTCATTTTCTGTGAACATTTCTAAACCCTGTATCTTTTTGAGCCGAACTATATTTAAAAACGGAAACATAAAATCCATTCTATTTGCGATACCTATGCGAAGTTCCGCGCTCAAAAACACAATTATTGACCCAAAGTCGGGCTTTTTTCGATTTATGTCGGTATGTCGGTTTATCTCTATGAAGAAAAATATTTTAATCAGTAAAATAGCTATTATAACGAGTGATATTGAATGCCCTCGATATATTTTTCGGAAAAAACGACACAACGCAGTAAGTAACGCAGTATTTAAATAAATAAATATATATAAACTATTTTATATATATAATACTTGGGAAATGGAAAAATGCTAAAGCCAAAATTAGAATTTCAGAGGAGGTACAATATTATGGCTCCACTCGCCCGGAAACATTTTCTCTTTGATAAGGAAAATAGAATAGGAAAAGTAAACGCAAATCTTAAACGAAGTGGAAGCCAATGAACGAGCTCAAATTCTTTCCTCTAAAATCTCACGTGGGGTTCGCAATTAGGGAAAGAGGAATTTCGCTCGTGTATTTAAAATACCAGCTCCAGAATTCAATTCCCGCTGCTTGTAGAGGCGTAAGAGATGTAATCAACGAAGGCAGTATTGGGGCGGAGGAGAATCGGAGCAAATTCATATTCGTGATTGAGAATAAATAGCGAGGATAAATTCGGAAGAATTCGACTCTTTGAATGCAAATTTGGGAGAAAATGAAGTTGTTTAATCGATGCGAGCTTTCGAATGATTTTCACGAAGCGGAAATTCAATTAGATGATATTGAAACGCAACTTTCGAAAATAATACGCTTTTGGCGCTTTCCTGATTAGCAACGTATTGCTGCAACGAAATCTTAATATATTTAATTAATCCTTAGCACTGTTTCATTTAATATCTTTTTCATTGTGAATGCATCTAAAACCGTCGCTGAGACAGGAAAGAAAAGCCAGCAAGTTCCCGGATCAGAATCATGTCGGAATTATGAGAGCGAACATCGAAACTCTAAATTCGAATTAAAAGAATAGGAAATGAATTAGCAATATTGTACCTTCCCCACAAAAGATAAAATCACCTTCACAGACAGAGGTAAATACCTTAGTGTGTACCTTTTGTGGAAAAATTACAATTATTTTAGTTTCCTTCCATTGCGGATTTCCACATTACTTCGCCTTATTCAGAGAAATTTATTAATTTAATGAATAATAAAATATCAAACGATGAGAGATTCGGACAAAATTCTCATTCAAAATTCAACATCAACTCCCTTTCCGAGCCAAGATGCTCCCTTTACGTAGGAAACTTTTCGCTTGTGAGCAATACCAATTGCGGGCCTGACGCCGTCCTGCCGAGCCGTCGTTCTCACGCTCCCAAGCATCAACAATTTTTGGTGGGATGAACATAACAGTAGAGATGGGACAATCGATTGAAAAAAACAATCGAATAGTTATTCGATTGTTTTCATTCGAATGAATTCACTCGCTTTCGATTTTTTTCCACTCTTTCAAAACAATCGAATAAATTCACTCGGTTAGGATTGAGTGAAAAATCGAAACGCTTTATTCTAATAATTCGATTGAAGCAAACAATCGAATTATTCAATTGTTTTCAATCGATTGTTCCCACCTCTACGCTAGACCTGATTTATGTATTAACAATTTGTACACTTGATATCTAACACTATGATCCTAACTCTTGGTTAGTTATGAAATGGGGTACAGCACTAAAAGGCATCGCTGTTAAGCAGAGTCTATTTAAATGGCTAGAATTTTCCCTGGCACTTGGATCAAAAGGTACCGGTGATCGAGTCCCATGATGAGGATGTATCACTTCGTCCATTGGCCGTAGAAACACTTGAAGAGACCCTGTCTTGTACCCAACTCTTATCCGCGATCCAGCTCAGAGTGTGTTAGCCAAACCCGCAGATTAACGTTTGTGCTACTAGAGGAAGGACTCGTTTGAGAGTTGAGTTGTAATGACTTCCGTTGCAAAAGATATGGACACCACCGAAGAGAACGTTGAGAATGTGATAAATCCATCAAGTAGATTGCAATTTAATAGATTTCGGAAGAAAACTAAAAATTGGCCAAAACGATGCATACATACCACTTATCGGTAGTGACTTAAAATTCCCTATTCAACGGCATTTCTTGCGTTAGCTTACTCCACCCTGTATGACATCTAACATATTCCTTTGCTTTCCCTCTGTTTTTCCCATGTATTCTGCCATCAAATACTTTCCCTCTCTTCTCAGTGGTTGACCCATACATTTCCTCTGATGATGCCTAATCACTTAAATTAAAACCCTCTCCTCCCCAATCATATCCAGCACCTCCGTGTTCGTTTTTTATCAACTACTTTTATAATCTTATGCCATACCCACATCTTGAAGGCGTTCAAAATTTTGACTTCCTCTTTTCCGAAGTTCTATGTTTCACACTTATATGTAAAAAGGTCCATACCAAAGATATTACCAATCTTTTCCTGATTTCTTCATCGAGACTTTAAGCCAGCAATTTCCTTTTCTTCATAAAGGCTTCCTTGGCCAAGGCCATTTTACTGACCTCATCATTGCATCTTACATCCAAGAAAGAACACTACCCAATCAATAAAATTCATCCACCTTATCTAGCTTGCGTCAAAACAATATAAAACCGCAGAATCTCGCAGTGTTTTCATTCTTCAAATGGCTTTCCACGAAGTCACGCCTTCTCATATCGATTATAATATAAAACCGTTTTCATATCACAAAGAGTCAGTTTGCGAGCCGGTTTTGTCTCACAATCATAAGGAATACAACACTCAGCTATTCGATAAAGATTTGCTTCCAATGCGTTAATCACTCATTTAACATTTCACAACAGATGTATCGCCAGCAGCGTGGCTTCGTTCTTCAGCCTAATCTTTGAGTGCGAATTCGGTGCGTGACCTGCATCTAAACAGCGGAAGAACTGACCACGGCGAACCGAACTTGAAGACTTTCCTAAATTACAGTACACTTCATTGAAGGACCTTCCCGCCTTCCTCTCATCACAAATTTCATATATCTAGAGGGGGGAACTCATAAATAGCATTAGTTCTTCAGAATAGCCAGAGATAGGTGATGATAGAGACAATAAGTATCGTCAATGTAGCTTTCAATTTTTCACTCTCTTTAAGTTTTACTGCTGGCATATATTTAAAACATCCGTAAACGAGAATTCCATCGATTCCATCTGAATTTCACCTACAACGGGAAACACAGTTTGCAGTTTTTATTCATCTAATAGAAGGCGACAGAGGAATTCGATTCCAGGTCATTAAGAATGGCGTCCATAATCTGTATGTTAAGTCCATTTCGTCTCTTGCAGGCTTCATTGTCATACAAAATTTAATTATAAATGAAGGTCTCAGAAAATTTAGACAGGTATGATACGAAGGAATAATATCGTAATTTTTGCTAATTTTTATATTGTTTTCGATTCGAAATTATGATAAAATATGATAAGAATAACGATAAAATAAATGAGCATTTGGTTAATAACAATCTTTCTCTTTGTCTGCCAGCTCGAATCCTGAATCCGAAAATTTTCAAAAAATACGTGGTAAATTAAGGCCCATCAGAAATTAATGACAACAGTAGGGAAGAGTATTCCCACTAAGCGAAAAAATACAAAACTCTTATGATTTTTTATGGATAATGTTCCATACTATGACAAATGGGCTATCTTCATTTGTCATGTGGTACAGGATAGAGAAAAATTTATCTTTCATTTTCTTTCGTCCCAGTCTTGATCATGGCTGTGATGAAATGAAAGTACTGAGGTATGAGTGAATAATTGCACTAATCAAGGTCTCTCCTTACGGAATGCCAAGAAATGTGTTACTCATAGAATCATTGTGCTCCACTTGCGTGGAAATGTTCCGCTTTTATAGCATTCTGGCTCAGTGAGGAAAGCAATGGCGAACTACCTCACTCCTCATCCTGCCTAGTGTACCCCATTCCTCTCTGCAAGCTCTTAGTAGCTTTTGCTAGAGGGAATGAGGAACCAACTGGCTTTTGGGCTGAATACCTTACAGGCAGATGGAGGATTACCGGATATTTAGCATAAATGTTGCGTGCAAAGGTTTTTGCACAATAAGTTATTGCAAAGTTTATAGTCATCTACAAAGTATATGCGAGTGTGAACATCATTATGTTAGGTAAAATGTGATGAAGTCATTTTTTGTTATTCGCCAGGGGATTTGTCTAACGATCACCCTCTATCGAACTTAAGGTACTTCGATGATTAACCTGATTCGATGTAAGATAAATAAATTATTCGCAATAGGAATTTGAATGTTTTTGTTATAACTAAAATATGAAATAGATACGAACGAGAAAAACATGTCGCAATTAAGGAACAACACCTTAGTTAACGACATTCCGTATCTTGGAAACCCTCTAAATGTGCTAATTCTTGAGTTTGAAATAGGATATAATTTTCTTAATATCGGATTGAGTCATTCCGTAGGTCAAGCAGTTTTCTCAGAATCTCTCTTTGAGACATCTTCGAGTGTCTCGCAGGATCCTCTTTATAATCCTCATGTCTGAGATGCCTTGAGTCATCTAATGCGCGTCTGTGTCTCACACCTAATGGCGGCGAGGTTGACTTCGAGGGCGGACGCCCGGAAGTACTTCATTAACCAATTCTTTTTTTTATAAAGTAGTTCTATCTAAAATGGACGAAGGGATGAGCTTCTACTACATGGATGGTTAGAAGCTTTCTTTAAGGAGAATAGCCGAACAATGCCAAACGAATTTGAGGGTCTGTATGGGACTCTGACGTGCCATCCGTACTGTGACGTCAACGGTGGATTCGGACGGAGTTACCCGTTACGTTACCGAATTACTGTTTCCGATGGAAGAATATTCCTTGAAAATTCAAACAAATCCTGTTTCGATTGTTACGGCACGTGGAATAAAATCCCATGATACCCCGTGATCATTATTTCAATCATAATGTTGGAAACTGATTTTATCGTCATGCTCTGATCTAAATTAATCAAATACCAACCACAATTTTTTTATATCGCGTTCTCAAAACAGGTCAACTTGAAAAAAGATTTGCTATTTAATTAAAAATCTGCACACAAAGAATGAAATTTACAAAATTTAGACCACTTTTAGCAATGACGTTCACATGGATTACGTAGCAATTGTATGAATTCCAAATTATCGCAGTTTTAGCTGCTCTTTTCAGCCTACATGAACTAAAAATGTTCGTGAGATATTTAGCGATGTCTTAAATCGCAACTGAGGAAATACTTAACGCTTTGAATATATCTGATCTACAATAAATTAACTACCTTATAATCCTAACTACCTAATCTACCTTAATTAGACGATAAAATTGTCCCAAATTTAAGAAATATTCTCTTATAAAAGAAAATCTCTCTTAGGACGAATGACTTCAATATTATTAGGGGGAACGCGGTCACCTAGAACAAACTATGTCGACAAAAACAACTTATGTTCTACTTATTTCCATTCGCAATGAGGGTTAATATGTGTGGAATGATTTCGGCTGTAGGGTATCTTCACAATACCACACCTACTATCAGCCACTTCAACTTGAAACCGACAAAAAGGATATTCTAAAAGAGTTGTCTCAATTAACATAATGAGACATTTTAAAGATGTGATTTACATAAAATTCCTGTCATCTAAAATTTGATAAGAATAACTTTTTTTCAGAAAGGAAGTTACATCATCTGAAGATATGAAGTTGTTGAAAAACTCTTGCTTCGCTCATCCCTCGAGGGTACTCTAGCTCGAGTGCCCCTATGATGAATAACACGAGATAAGATACGAAAAAGTATTCTTTTCTAAAAAGTGTCGCTTCGCCGACATAATACGTGGAGGAGTCTCAAGGAAGAGGCAATTTTCCAGCATTTTACTAATTTTACGTGCGAGACAAAAGGCCTTAAAGAAAACTACAAGAGAGTAATATCCTGCTACCAGACAGCTTAATGTAGCCCATTTGGAGCGGGTTCCTCGATTCTTTTATCGCGGGAATTTCACGACCTAGTTATTTTACAGAAAGAAAAAGGATAAAAAGATACTTCCCAGAAATACGAGGGAAAATGAACATACATAGAGGGATAAGAATATTAAACACACCTGTAAAACGAATTGAGATCTAATTAAACGATAATAGAATATTTTTAAGTAAAAAAAAAACTGTTCAAATATTACGTGTTGAGTACTAGCATATTAGGAGTTAAACTTGAAATGAACACAATCCACCAATTACATGGATTATATTAAAGAGTAAAATAAAGAAATACTAAACAGGAGAAACCAAATTTTGCAGTATCACTTGAAGTTATACTCAATTCGAAACGTTTTTCGTGAGAGAGCTGAGGAAGCTAAAATCTACGGGATACAGATGTTTGACATCACAATATATCTTAAAAGGCAATTCCATTAAGTATCATCACAAATTTAATTGGAACTTCCCTTGTAAACTTTTCCGCGAGTCCTTTTGAGGCTTCGTGACACTCTCCATCACGAACTTGTCACTGAAAATACGAACCCTCGAATCATCGAACACATTGCAAACGACTGACTGCATAATCCACTTGTTTCAACATAACATTATTTCATCGAAAAAATCACTTGCAACCAAAATTTTCACCACAATTACAGGTGTAAGAGTTCATCGAGGGTTTTAATCAACTACATACACACAGTAATTCACTTTCAGTCGCTCTAAAATGAATCACTGAAGTGCCATAAAAGATAAATATGAGAATGATAAGTATAACTTTCAGTGAGAGGTTCAGTTTTTTTTAGACCGGATAAATTTAGCTTTAAATCTAAGTATATTCTCTTTCAGCTATATTAATTGATAGCATGTGAGTATGTCAATCTATGAGAAAGCTTCATAAAAGCAATCGCGCAATACAAACCGGTAAAAGAAGGGAACGCTCTCCTAAGAATTAATTACGCAGATCGGGAAAACAAAGGAATTCCTCAAAAGTGTGATCAATATGAGAAAAGGTACTTTTCAAGCAGCTACTTCTGCCCGTGGCAGTCTCTTCCTAATTTTCTTTAGTTAGGCCTGATATTTAACATGCGTGGTATCTAAACATCCTCTAGCAGTTGGGGTAACTAATAATAACTAGCTTTTTCCTCCGAGAATGCCTTCTTGCATATTTATTAAGCACGTTTAATCTGAATTTTAATCTCTTTTGTAGGAGAGTACCCATCCTAAGTGGAAATATTCCAAATACAAAGGTATTGACTCAAGTTAGACGTTATTTCAGCAGTTAGTTCAAGAAATACGTATGGTCATATTAATCCACAAACACTTCACTGAAGATCTTTTTTAAAGGAAAAGCGCAAACCACCTCTTCCCTTCGCCTTTTAAACCCAAATCCCGTAAGGGCAAAAGTCAAGAAATTTTCATTAGTTCACTATATAAAGTCCAGCCACAAAGTCAAGCAATTGATAATATATCCGTAGTTATTTTAATCGTAATCTATAATTATGCTAAATCAATTTTGACTGTGATTTTCTTCCACACTTTCTGAATTAAAAAGTCTCTCAACGACATCTCATTTCCCCGAAAGCCACTAAAAATTAGATGAACCAGAAACGTCACCAATTATGCACCAAGAGAAACCAATTAGAGGTCGGATTTCCATTCTATTCGACCGCTTTGCAGTAGGTTGATACAATTGCTACCATCGGTGATTTTTATTTCAATAGTCAAGTAATTGTGCGCACCAGATTCCTGTATTACGGGCAGCCTCCGCGTAAAACAAAAATAATGTCTCGAGAATAGTACAATAGGATCGTTGGATGTGTAGCGGATTCCCTCGCGAAAGAATAGCACGTCGACGAGGGGGATTCTTTTTCCGATGGAAGCGGATCGGGGTCAGAGGAGGGAAGGGATGAACCCAGAGGAGAGGTCATCGGTGGATAATGACGAAATGGGTTGCGCAGGAAATCAGAAATGATGGAACCCGAAATCGCTGTAAAACATCCGATGGAAACGCATCAACTCGGTGGGGTCCCGAATGAGTGCTCGAGGAAATTTATTCTTAGGTTTTTTTCGAGCATCAGATTTTATCAGCCCCTCTTGACGCAGTGGCTGCGTTGCCTGGAAACGTGGAAGTGAAGCGGAGATTAGAAGTGGAACCTCCATAATTATACTTACTGAAGCAGTTTCTATTTCCGTACACTGCGAGTTTTTGAAAGGGAATCTTAGACAGGAAGGGATTCACAGGAGAGAGGAATGCATACATTTGATAATCACGTAAAAAAGACAAAACGGCAGCAAAATAATGAAGATAGGAGTCATTTACGTAATTAATAAGATCACTGGCATGAGTATGGGAAATTTTGCGGGAAGAAACGGTAACCGTTGGAGTTTTCCACAGAAACCTTAGGCCTGATGGAACGGAGTCCTAATAACGCTAACAATGCAACGGAAAACTCTAAAAAAGCCAATTGAAAAACACTTGGGGAGAACTAAATCAGACGTTGGATTGACAATGCCTGATGATAATATATGCTCCCAAACATTGAAATTTTAAAATGTTTAGAGAATTTGTTGGTTTAGAAAAGAAATATTAATGTAAGCATTGCGTAAAAATAACAGAGTAGGAATATATATGTATGTTTCGTCAGAATACCTACGTATGTGCAATGATATTTACTTTCCTAGTTCGCTGTGTTTATTGAGTAGATCGATAAAGTATTATTCTTCCAACTTAAGTGCATCCATGAACCATTGCCGCCGACTATTTGAATGAGAGAAATCTGATGAGATTGAAAGAGCGAAATGAATACGTCTTGATTTTCGAATTACTTCCGGAAATAAACTCCAGAGAAATACCTCGATACGTAATGTGTGTAACGTGTAAGATAGAGTTTAGTCGTTATATACATATACGTTAATACGCAAAGAGGAAAAAATGTGGGTGCCCTATTTCAAAGATAATTTCTAGCCGAAGATTCGTTGAAGATAAAGTTCGGGAATACGAAACGAGAAAAGGGATGTTTACTTTCTCACCCTCGTACAGCACGGACACACGGAGATAGTAGGGAAAGTCATCAATAATAAACATCATTCCCTCGAAGACTTCTCCTCGGGTGGAATGCTATCTTATCTCTGCCATAAGAAATAGCTCCGCAGTTTCTCATGGTGCCATGCACTTCTTCCTGTTCACCTCAGAGACGCCTCCAACCAAAACCGTGCCAGTAACCAAATCACAGCGACGCTGAGGCAAAACCTGAATTCCTCAGGGTTCCTAAGGAAGAACAATGCCCAAGAAGTTCTTTCGCGGGGGAGGGCGTCCGAACCGGAGCAAAAACGGTTAACCAAAATTCAGGAGACACTATAACGAATTATGGTCCCGTTACCCGATTTCTTTTGAGAGAAAACGTAAAGAAAATCCTCGAGGAATGAATAATACGTAATTGAATTAATTCTTAGCGGCTTAACTCCCAGGAATATTTTCGTCGTGGGAAAATGATGAATTAAAGTCGTTATATTTTAATTAGCAGAGTTAAGAAAATTCAATTCTTAATTTTTTCACGAAGTATGCCCAACTCAATTGCATGTTAATTATCGATATATCGACTCTAGGACCAATAAATAATCCTTTAATTAATTCCCTTGACATTGGATAATATTTCAAATCAAAAACTACAAATTATCTTCGATAAACAAAAATATTTCGAAGCACTTACTCGTAAACCTAGTACTCGCTTAAATTACTTAATTTTAAGCATCAGAGAGTAAAAATCAGTTTTCATAATAATTATCGATTCACATTATTTTTCAGAGCTAAAAAGCAACAGCTTGTGCACTAGAGGCTTTAAATATCATCGTAAAAGAAAAATAATTTTAAGCAGAATTTGCTGCTTTTGATGGTTGCTCGTGAAAACTGTGATTCATACGAAGGCTGTTTAACTACGCATGTGCGAAGGTTTGTATATATGTGTATATACATGTGAGTGTATATTGATACATAAGATAAACAAATATTTTCGAGAGAATGACTTGTGATAGAGCTGATTACTTTTCTTGAATCATCTTAAAATCATAAATAAACCTATTCGAGCAAAGAGACGCAAAAATTAACAACGATGATGATAAATTTAAATTTCATAAATTTGTAAAAATTATATTAAATATCAATAACTAATATTGCTCAAATAAGTTGAGCAATCTTCAATTATTTCTCTTACGAATAAAACATTTATAGGTAAGGCGATAACACTCCGATAAATAATCTAAACTCCGGTTTTTGATGTAGTGGCGATTTCAACAGGTGAAACAGCAGTGCAAATGAAATGGAAGCAAAGAAAAGAGCACTTTCAAGAGAGAACATCCTAAGATGTGTAAGAATCCCGGGAATATCGAGAGACGCCTTAAAACCGATGACGCAGTCGTATTGTGCGGGCAAAAGGCCTCTCAAAGCACTATTTCCCATTAATCCGAAAGCCTTTCACCGTGTGCATCGCATCCGTGGCATTTTTTAGCTCGTCTCCTCGGGGAAATCCTCAGTCTGCGTGACTTAGGAGCGTTTGAAAAGTTTGCGCATTGAGTCACAGGCCTTAATTACAAAGAAACATCTTCCGCAAGATTCGAAGTAATCAAGTCTCATCGATCCGATCGGTCTCTTCGGTTTAGAAAGGGAGTGTTGAGAAGGAAGTAAATAGAACATCCACAGTCAGACCTCGAGCGCACAGTTAAGCCATAAAGCTAACTCTTTGGCACGATGAGCCATAGTATGTTTGCCGTCTGAATTTTTGTTTTCAAAGAAGAAATATCTACAGTTAGAGAGAAGGAGACAATTGTGACGGAGTGATAGCGAACGCCATTGAAGTATTTGCCAAGGGAACAATTAGATCGTATTCAAAAGTGTAATTCGAGTGGAATCACAAATGAAGCACTCGAATGTGACGATAGCCCTTTCATTAGCGCATCTCTCGAAAATGTGCAAATCTTACACATTGTCAGCAACCTTTGTATTTTACCCTAGATGTTAAATATTAAATTGCACGGATGAGGCTGACTTTTGTAGAATTGCGAAATGGCGGTGCCATATTAAATAAAGATATTATAATATAGATTCTTACGTGTATTAGTAAAAGTTATTAAATTTCGTCGAATTAAATCTTTGCCTTAATCTTCTCAGTAAATCTTCAAAACATTAGTTTCCTCCTTGCGATGGATTTTTGCATCATGCACCCTGGACTTGAAATATTTAACTAAAAAATGGTCGAAGCAAAGTATTTAAATGTAAAACACCAAAATACTTAAAGGAATCGGGGGTAATGAAAAACTTTACAATAACAGGCAAGGTGTTGTGGAATCCTTCACCGAAGAAAGATATTAATATTCGTACTTTCTGAACAAATTTATTTTCTTTACGGAGTGGCTTCGACGAAACATCGCCAATATAACCTGATGACCGGTAGTCCAGCACTATGTAAGAAAGGAAATATATTTGTGGAAAAAGTACGAGAATTAACTTCCTTTTCTATTAATGGAAAAAAATAATTTCACAAACAGCAGTGAAGTAACTGGATAAGATCATGACTCTAGGATAAGATGTTTAGAAAAAGTGAAGGATTCGGAAAAAGAATGCATGGTCTAAGAGGTTATCGGCAAGATGTATGGGAAAGATATTCTTAGACAGATTATCTACAACGGCAGAAGGAATAGAGTGAATGTCTTGAGAGGATATATAGGGGAGAATGCAGAACTCGGTGTGGAATGCTATCAGGAACAACCAATGGCATTTGCGACAGATGGACGTTAAAGGGCTATCCATGAACCGATACATCAAAATTTGTAACCATAGATATACGTTTAAAGAGAGACTACCACGTAAAAAATAATGGTTAGGAATAGAGAATAGGGGCTTGAAATTATCGAAATAGAACTATAGTGACATTTGATGCTTGTAACCCTTTCCTAAAATAAATTGACTGATTTAGATATTCAACAAATATATATATTTTTCAGTACTTGTCTGCTATTTTGTGTGATTAAACTCACATATTAAAATGAAAGCCTTTCTTCTGCTAATAAACTTTCGTTCATCCTGAATTTCGATTCCTAACTGACAAATAGCAAAAGCAACTGCACTTGAAGACTAGTTCTCAACTAAACAAAGGTACAGGTGAAGATGCTATGCCATCAACCATGGTTGGCGAGACGATTTTTACGCACCATGCAAGCTAAACCACACTCATTCCTCCCCGAGCCGGTATTGAACAAAGGGCTCAAAAATTAGCTGCCATAAATCATAAAAATGGCCGAGGATTAAATCTGTTAAAACACGAGCTTGCCCTCCACCATTAATTTTCCCTTAATTCTTGGCGTCGGAGAGACCAATTTAGGATGGCGGGAAAATGGGGGAGACCAAAGAAGTTACATCACGACGTGACATCATGTCAAATAAGCGAAATTCTGAATAAGACCGTTCAGTAATTGTGCACTTCTGAAAGTTGACGTCCGCGAGCGGCGTCTCGGCTCTCAGCAAAAATAAATAAACAATAGTTCGAGTAAATGGCGCATCTCCTGCGGTGGGAGGAAAAATAATCGATAGCTGTGAACTCCGAACAGCAAACAGGTTTTGTATTAATGAATGGCCGTCGTTGGCGGGCAAAGATTATTATCGCAAACGTAAACATTTCTTCGCGGCGAGAGAAGCTGAAGAGGAATCCTTTGAGTAACTGCGCTGGCGTGCAGGGGCATGGAACATTGCGCATGCTAACAATGCCCACGGCAACAATGGATAATGACATTCAATAATTACTATCCAACGTTGAAAAATGGACATTTTCTCTTGACTTGAACATTAAACTAGATATATTAACTCGTATTACTTTCTAGTGGTAGATATAATTATTTGGGTAAAAATGCCATCAATATCCAGAGCTTGGGACTCGAATTTGAACATATTGTGATATTAAAAATGCAATAGGGCTTTTAAATATTGATGTATTTTGATAAATCATTTCCTTGGCTTCCCTAAATATACGGAATCCACTCTTTCCAAACAGATAAGGAGCAACGAACATGTGCAATTTATTTCCATAGCACCCCCACAAAAAGCATAAAGTGCAAACTTGGCCTAGCTCATTCGCAGTGAGTCGTGCATTCACTCGCATCATCTTCTCTTCCAATACAGAAGAGATGTACAGCAGACGCAACGCTTCATAAAGGGCAAATCCGTCACAAATATACTTATTATTCACTTCGTAATAAAAAAACAAAAATTTTGACGGAAGATATAAGCACGGATTTACTTCTCGTGAATATTTTTTCCATTTAAACATACGCTACCAACATTCGGAATAAATTCGTCATTTTTTAGCCATAAAATATTTTACTTTTTATTTCCCTGGCTTCATATTCCGCTACTGTGACTATTTTTAACAATTACGACAATTTTAACTTTCGATACCATCGAAAATTTCGACTAATAACGAGATGCTTAGTTCAGAGTTGATTTCACGATAAGATCCTTAACCACTTCCACCAGCTATTGCTCTTCAGGAAAAGCAACCCAACGGGGTAGTAAACCTCTAACATTTAGTTCGGTTCAAATGTTAGCGGCATTTTTCTTAGCAACTTTCCTTTACCATCGCAGCCTATGCTTGCAGTAATTAATGTCTCCATACATTTTCGTCACGGCTTTTTTTACGCCCGATTTCTTCCGACGCCACAACCCGAGGGTTTTAGGACGGTTCCGTTCGACTTTCGAACCACGGCGAACAGAATTCTGGAAAACGGGCGGAAGTGATGCTGGTAGCAGACCACCATCTCGGGGGCCAGCTGTGAGTCTTCCTCCACAATGCAGCCCACCGTGCGACATTAAATGAGAACGTATCTCATCGAGACCAATTTGAGCATCGCCGGTATTCATCCTCGGAGGATATGAATCGGAACGGCAAGCCGTTTCCGCAGGGCAAAAACGACCCCGGGCAGCGTCCGTTGGTATGGAAACGGAGAAGAGAGTATTTACGCCCGGAAGAAAATCGATAAACTGAAGGATGCACATATTTTGATGTTTCCCTCCTTTTGCTCGGTCCGCAGGCGTAATCGCCAATGATACGCACCAGTGGACTGAGACAAGTGAGATCCCGGTAGCTATGACTACATTACAGCGGTGAGAGGATCGTGAAAAAACATCGCTTCCACTATGAGGTCCTTCCCGCGTTTATCGAGATGCATCGGGATTTCGAATTAGCATAATTCAGCGCACTTTAACGCACGGCGGATGGCCGATCCCGCGGGTTTTAAAAATTAAATCGGATCCGAGGGCGGTGGTGGAAAAAGGCGGGCTTTTAAAAGGGCAACAAATCAATCGAAAACGCACGGAAAAAGTGGGCGCGTGGGAAGGAAACGAGCCAAACTCAAAGAGCGTTGGGCGTCACCTTTCTGGCCTCACTGCTCAGACACTCCTTTTCCTGTTTCAGACAGGAAACAGAACCCTTGTGGGCCAGAGACTTCGACGACCACCGATTTCGGGAAAAAACCGCATTTGGGAAGAATTTCACTCACCGAAATTCGCTCGTCAAAAACTCCCGCAGCCTCCGCTCCGGGTCCCTCCGACGAATCGACAAAAACAAACGAAACTATTCGGCCGCCTCAGAGCACCAACAATCGTCTTTCTCGCGGCGATATCACCACTTCCTCCGCGGGGAGATCCTCACGAATTTAGTGCCCGCAGACCGCGGCGGAGAACTCGGAGACGCCCCGGACCGCACAATTTAGACACCTTTCCATCGATCCGCAGACGCAACGGCAATTCCACCCGACCAAAGAAGCGTCCGTTACCGTAATCGACACAGCGCACCGATATGTACTGCAGCTCCTTCAGCAGAGCATTAACAAACCGCCGCTTCCGTGAGAAAGGACGCCAGCAGTCCCTAATAGTTGGGCAGACGACGCACAGAGGGCGATTGCGTCGGAACCCCTCGCAGAACACCCTCGGATCCCCTATACGCTCCCCCCTCCTCCCCACGGTTCGACCGCACGCCCCCCACCATCCGCCACGCCCTCCGACCCTTCCCCCCCTGGGTTGGGGAGCGTTACCCTCTCCATTCGCCCTACCCCCCATGCGACCCTCTCCCCTCTACGCCACGCACGAGGGGACGCTCACGGTCGGAACGGAGGATGGGGTGGGGGATGCAATGGGGGAAAGGAAGAGAGTTGCAAACTCCTCACACCCGTCTTGGAAAACGCCGCTAGAATCTTTAGAAATCCCTGTGTCGGTGAGGGTGCGATCCGGAGGATGCTGAAGGCCCCTGAAGATGGTCATTACACCAGCAGTATTGCTGCTTAATCTCGAATTTTGTCCAAGTACGGAATTGCCGCGAATTCTCATCGCTGATTCGTCATCTGACAGTTCTGTCTTCCTCGGAGGCCGTTTTGAGCCCCGACTCCCTTACCATCAATCTGAGAGATAATGAGGCTTACTAGGCAAGATGAGGAGTGGGGTACGTTGCCCTAGATTTACTCCCTGGGCCAGAATGCTAAAAGTGGAACAAGTCTGCGTGAGTGCCCCACGTGCGAATAACACTTTTATTTGCTTATTTAAATAGGATATCCATTTCCTAGGATTTAATTAGGGGTAACCAAAATTAATGCCAATGGTGAGCATCATTCATACCACCGCAATATCACATTCATGAACAAGACTGAAACAAAGGAATACGAAAGATGCAGTTTCCTGTATCCCATGCTATGCATTATACTACCATCATGAAAATTTACTAAATTCGTCTTGTCCATGTGCCCCACAATTGTTGTCGTAAAACAACGGGATCTCAAGTGAAAGCCATCAAAGCACTCAGACGCTCCGGAAGTCATCTTAGCCACTTTGCCTCACCGCTTCGAAAAATATCCCAAAAAATCGATCAGAAAAGGCAATTCTGATGCTAAATTCGGCAATATAGACCCTATAACACTCTAATAAGGAAATGGGCACATTAGAATAAGGAAATGTTCAACCTTTATGTTTTACCAGGACGGTGGGGATTTATTATTATACATCGAAGGACAAATAACAACAAAAAACATTAAATTTTACCTCAAAGAGAAAATCAAATATCTATTTCATCGCGTGAGAATGTTCATATGTTTATATTAAAAATATACATTACAACGAATTGCAAATATATTTGGCCATAATCGACGAGACTTCGTTATTTCGTCCTAATGTCCTCCACCGTTCAATAAACTTTGAAACTTTCCACAAGAATACTCATTCAAATATTTTGGCGATAAGTAATGAGTTGTTCTGGGAATAAATACGTAGGCGAAACATTTTTAGCCTTTTAACACGAATTTAAAAACATGTTCTAAATATAAGTTCTTCTACAAAACGGATTTCTTTAGAGGCAAAAAATGTCATTTTAATCGACCCTAAATCAGCATTTCGTTCCATCCAACTGTGTGAAGCACTTCTTCAGAAGGAAATCCCCTTCAATTGTGACGTTGCAACAATAAACATGATCATCAACCATTTACGAACCACGTGCTCGATCACAAGTAACAATACAACCTCAAACATAACAAAAAATAAAAATCATAGATAAATTAGTTATAGGTATTAGATAGGAGGGAACTATCTCTCACTGATAATTAATTCGTTCCACGGATAGTTACAAATTAAACTGATTCAGTAATACCTACATTAAACATTTCTTCGAGCAAAATTATTTACTATTAATAATAATACAAATATTAATTGTTAGTTAATAATATTTATGGAGGGAAAAATCCCAAGGTCCGTTTTTCCTTGGAATATTGATGATAATAATGAAGAGATTTCATTTAAAATATACGCCAAAACTTTAATTCGAAGGTGATATTACTCCCGCTCACAACGTTGCCTGTATCTTCCCAAGTCTAATAAATATAATATATATATTTACACACGTACACATCCTTTGCAACAACAAATTATCTCTTCCAATTCCAAGAGACAATCGTTCATCTAGCGTTCCCCCTTCCGCTCTAAATATCTCAGCGAATGGCGCTCCGTTGTTACATTCGGTAGTAAGCAATTCATTCACTTTCCCATTCTCCTAAAAGTATTCAACGCACGGTAGCAACAATGAGAGCAGGGATTTCGATTAACAATGGCAGAGCGGTCGCTCATTGTTGCCTTTCCGCCACCGCCGAGGTTTCTAATCCCGAATCATAGGGTTGGTGGGCAGATGCACTTCCCTCCTGCACTCCTAGTTTACATTACATAAACGTCTCCACCACAAGGCGGGGTGACGACAGGAAAGTATTCTTTGCCGTGATTTATGACTCTCTTTCATAAGCAAGAATGCCTCTTCAACTATTTAGTTTATATTCTTGGTTATTACCTCTCCGTAGATCATTTTCTTTCCTGTTCCGCTTGCCCATCATAAAAGCAAGCTAAATTTCCGCCCAAATGAACTCGTAATGCAATGCTTGTGATAATGCAAGGAAGATAGCAATGATCCAAGTATCTCTCATTTTCCGTAAAAGTTAAAACTTTGTACACTGAGTACCTCATTCCCGAATGAATTACGTATCAAATTGCAGTTTGGTAGCCGCACGTGCCCCGAATCCTCTACCAATATCCAATATCTTTTTTCAGCAGTTCCATAGTTCATATACCGAGCAATTCACGCCACCAAACTTGAGCTGCAAAAAAACCAGGTGCGTGACCAGATGGCTGGAGGGAGGCTACGATGAAAGGACCCCGCATTTCCCTTTTGAGGAAAAGTTTTTTTATTATCACAATGTTTTCCCTTTCTTTATAATGGATCAAACAGTAAAATGCGGTAGATGAAGGTGTGTAAATTCAAAATAGCTTCGATTTACTATTTCAATGACATCGTAGGATTCTTTGCATGGGGACCTCTTCTATCTATCCTCTCCTTGTCATTAGAAGCATATCTATAGATCAGTCTTAGAACTTCGCTGCTGCGAAAAATGACCACTTATGCATAGTATTCTTTTTATAGGAAAACGTTGTACTTTTCAAAGAGAATGCTTTCAGATATTTAGCAGTCCAACGCATACTTAAGCATTGAAATAAGCTGCACTAAACTAAATTCTTTCTGAATTTGAATATTCATAAAAGAAAAAAATAAGTTGGGTCAATATCCTTCGGTATTATTATAAGTAACTTCCCCGAAAAGACAAAATGTCACGCAAAATGAGGCGACACGTGAAGTGAAATTTGAAAAATATGTGTTCTTATCAAATGATGGCGGCACAATTAAAGCTAAGGCAAAAGTGTTTCCGCGGCACACCATTTGGGTGCTGCAGGGGATGCTGAATGTCTCGCTGGAGTTGATCTCTGTTGATCCTCTCCCGTTATCAGTCGTTTTATACCTTGAATTGAAAGCAGTCCCATAAAGAAACAGTCACTGATAGTTAGGCATATTTACATCAGACTTTCCGGAACACTGTGACGAAATTCAGGATGCACACGTACGTCCCTTTGCATTTTTACATTCGAATGAGAGAGCTGTAGAAAGATGCGAGTTCGCGTGGTTTCGCCTATTCCTTTCCATCGGTGATGAACTACAAATACCGAATTTTCAACTTGGCGGTTATTTCTGTCTGAATTCAATCCCAATCTCCTTACACTTCGAGTAAACATAACCTCTGTGAGTTGATCGAGAGTACGAGAGGTGAGAAATGTCGAAACGGACCGAGTTAGTGGGATCGTTCTCATCCGTGCACTCCCACACTCTGCACTTACACTCATAACGGACTATCATGTTATCACGGATAAACAATTATATAGAAGAAACACGAATGCTTAAGCAAAATAATTGAATAATACTATTACGAATCCTTCTCGCACGAATTCATGCACGTTTATTAAACAACGTTTAAGGTAAGTGCATAAATAATGATGAAGACTTTACAGGGCGAATATTTGTCTTAAGAAACCACTCCTAATGCTCAAATCTGCTGTACAGTATTCAGCCCAAAGGCTCCCCTATTACCAACCAAAAGCTTTTGGGAGGGAGAGAGGCTTACTAGACTATATAGAGGTCTGGCATTCTTCAGAGTCGGAATGGCATGAGGGAAAACGTCCTCGTTAGCGCAATGGCTCTGTGACCAACATTCTCCACGGCTTTCAGGAGTGTGAAGTGAAGTGCCCGAGGGCTGAATAATACCTCACCCCTTCCGATGTAAGTTACTAAGCGCTAAAAGGGGGAAATGAGGCTTACTAGGCAGGATGAGGAGTGAGGTAGTTTCCCCTTACTTTCCTCACCAAGCCAAAAATTCATATATTTTAAGTGAGTTTACGAATAACACTTCAAGTAGTATTCGTCAAGGGATGACCGAAATTAATGGCTTTATTTTTCATCACACATCATACTTCAGTAGCGTTCACGTCATCACAGACAGGAAGGAAACAAAGGTAATTAAATATATGTTTTTTTCTATCCTTCACAAAGAAACAAATGAAAAATATTGCATTAATCAGGAATAGAGACTTGAGTATATGAAAAGTACATTTTTCTCAATCCACACCAAAAGACACGCTCATGTGATGCAACGTGAATTTCGGCAATCACCCCGTCAGTGATGTTTGCGTACGCACATGAGAGATGCATGCGTAGTACATCGTCCGGAATAATCCTCTTCGCAAGTAACAGTAATGAATGGTGGATAAGGTGCAGGTGATGTGGTGGCACGAGCGACGGAGCGGAAACAATCCAGAGAGGAGTGGGCGCACCCTTCTGGGGAGGCTTCTACCGATTTAACGCCAGGGGAAAAAAATAAACCCCCGGAACGGTTAGACAACGGGGGGTTTTCCTAGGATAACCCTTTTTGAGGGAATAGTCGGAATGGGCCATTGTTCCGGCGATTTTCATACGTGGGCGGCGGACAAGAGGGAATTTCTGAGGGAAAGATCGATGGGTCGTCATCTGAAACGAAAATAAATATTGAGGTCGCAACGGCGAAACTAGGTTGCCTATTAGGGCTCGATTTGCAAGGAGTCGATTTGGCAGAGGAAGTCCCAACTGCAATATAGAAATTCCAATTTACTTCGCGATGGATAGTACTGCGTGATATAATGAGCAAATTATGCGTCAAAATCAACGCATAGAAAGAGCAATTCTACTTTTATCATTTCTTAAAGTGCATGTGATTTGAGCTCGTAATATACCTGTTGAATTTATAACCCACCCTTTCATTTGCTGGAACGGGAATTCGTCCAATGTTCCGCAAATCATTTCTTTTCCAAAGAAAATTATTGCAAAAATTATGGAAACTTACTTTGCCCTACTCGTTGCTAAATTAATTGCCATAGATGATTCATTCGCACTTGTTTGGTGACAGTTTCATTAAGCAGCATGTTACATTTTTCAATACCTATAAGGGTAGTTAAATGCTAACTCATTCCATCACTAAACTCATCACTCAAACGCATAAAATAAATACACAGGTAAAAATTACAATATTGATTAATTTAAAACTCGAGAAGTTTATCTATAATTAAATATTATGATAATCTGAGTTTGTGTTTTTTTATTGAAATAGAATGAAATGACCTCCTATGATGAAGACATTAACTGCTTTATATTTAATCTCAGAGTAAAGCAATTAAAGTAGAATTTGAACTTATTTTCATTATTACTTGATTTTAAGCTTTCCCTTTGATGTAACAAGATTCCTTTGCATTTTGGGAATTTAGTCTTACTAAAATTGAATCTACAAAGAACAATATTATCACAAATTAAGGGAAAAATCACGCAATAACTTTATAATTAAATATTGAGTTTTGAGGTCAAGTGAATCTCCTATAAATATCGAAAGAAATCTTCCTGGCGTCGAATCTCCCGTTGTATCTCTGAGATTGTGAAGAATTGGGCTTCCGTGAAAACTTCACCTCCATTTACCTTTTTTTCGGATAAAAACTACTGGAACGGTCCAAGGTATTTCTGCTCCCGAAGCAAGGAGTGTTTGGGGTTACCTATTGGTATTTTTGTTAATATCAACTGTACTGGCAGAGGTATGTACATTCCTACATGATGAACGATTGCTGAATTACGAGTGATTATCACTATTCAATATTTATCAATAAACAATGTTTTTCACTTCTCATGCGACAGAGCTGCTTCGAAAAAAGGGTTTACAAGACTATGAGCCAAAGCAGCGCTTATGGACTTTACTAAAGTATAGTTAAATAACTCTGTAAATCGTGGCAATATTTGGAAACAAAGAATACCCGCAATTCGTTTTATTAAATGACAAATTTTCATATAAATTAACAAGCAAAGAATACTCAATTGCCTCCGATATATCAATCTAAAAACTTTGCATGCGTTGAATATTATTAAGTTGCTTCCAAATTTATTTGCTGAATTTTTATTTCAATAATCAATATAAATCGACTCTATAATACTTTGCATATTCAATTATACGAAGGGAATGTTTGATTTTTAATGTATCATGAAGTCTGCAATTATTTAAAGCTCTTAAAATTAGATACGAAGCCATAAAACGATTGAAGAAATAACTCAAAATTATATTTTTTTTATAAATTAGTTCATTCGAATATAACATTTCCATGCGATCTGTGTTCCAGTAACTGATCTTAAAATAGTACTTCAATAATATTTCATTTTCGATGCCTTAGATAAATAGATCAAGGTAATAGTTAGGTCATCAAAAAATAATTTAAACAATAAGAAGTCCTGTTTCACCGTCGCCAATTCTCTCAGACCACGTCCGCCATCTTGTAATGTTTTCAGTAATGATATTGTGAAGCCAATTACCCACTATTGACCGCTTCCTGCCTCAGGTCAACTTTGTTTGCGACCAAATGAATCTGAATCTCCCCTTTTTTCTGACTGCAGAGGAAGGGCGGTGCCAAGAACGAGGGGAATGGAATAAAACACCAAAACTTTTACAATATATAATCATACTATCGAAACGAGAAAATAATTTGACTCGGCATAATGGGACGCACGAGCCATTATCTGGAGAAAATTACAACATCATCGGTAGGCGTCAGGATATAACATATAGTTAAATATTTACGTTGAAAATCCATTTGCTTCTGAGCTATACTTCCGGTTGGGCGCTGGAAGCCCACGACTCCAACGGGGGTTGAAAACACAAATATTATGGAGCACGTTTTGTAAGCAGGGGTTTGACAAGCTATTCGAGCGATGCAGCTCTGAATAGGAAATCGATTTTCAAAATAATCGCCGCAAACGCCCGAGGAAAGCTTCAATTCGAATTATTCTTAACTTCATCCACGAAAATTGTATTTTCATTCGGGAGATTTAATTATATCCGATCCTATAGTTGCTATTTAGGTAAATAAGTTTCAATTTTACGAATGCATGGTTGAAAAATGGATGCCAAGCTCAACCAGACCTGCAAGAGGGGAAAAATACGAGAAGAGATACATCGTTCGGATTCAGTACAGAAAATTTTAGGGTCAAAAATTAAATGGTTGCTCCATTCTTGACCAAAATAAATTCTTATATAATATTTAGTGGTTGTTATTGAATTTCTTTTTCTATTCCTAATCAATTTTCGTTAAATTTCATCCATTATGTAGCACAACATCAAGTATTTACTGTTTAAACATACAAAAATCAAACCATTTCCAGAAAGAATAAATATCACATACAATTAACGTTTATGAATCGGAAATTTTATAAAAGTAAACTCTCAACCGACAACGGCTTCACTTAAATGTGATAACGGTGAACTACATTTACATTCATTTATATTAAGTACCCTTTCAACATAAAATAACATACTTTCTAAATAAATGTACTTTTAAACGAATATTTATAATTACTCAGCTAAGCAATTTAACAGGGCACTTATTCTGTGTTAACTTCAGCAAGGACAATTTTCTGCTTGACCTCTAGTAAATTCTATTAATATTATCTGGTTCAGCTTCATTAGTGAATCCCTAGCAATACCGGTTAAATACAAATAAAAGTTGCAACATTTTCCTAAACCTAATAGTTTGTTTATAACCCCTTGACACTGGATATGTTCGATAAACCGGCAGGAACTACGACCGTTAAACTCACGATAGCAAGCCACTTTGACGTAACTAAACTCGAAACTCCGACTATGAGCACGCACCAGACTTGGCTTTGTGCTTCCTCTACGTCGACGAGGCGTGATTGATATGTTTTTACTCCCGCATTTTGCATCCAATTGCAGTTTGTTTGGAACGATCGGGTTTGTTGTTCCACGCTAGTGATGGGTTGACTCGGCCTAACATATGGCGTTCTATAAAATTTAGGATTATATGTTCCAGGCAATTAGTTTTAAAGTTCTTTTACAATGAAGTTACTGAGGTGCATGCGAGAGAATAATTTCGCGATGCGAGCCGAATTGCGGGTTTTAACCGAGATGTTTTATGAAAAGCCCAGTTTTTGTTCTGCCAATGTGTTAATTTTTTGTATGAGTTGATATATGCATGCACATATGTACGTATTATGTAAATTACCTTGGTTTATACAAATAGGCATGCATATATAAACAAATAATATGGATTGATATATCTATATATGTATATAGATCATTGTATCTATATATGTATGTATTCTTATTAATTCTGTATCATGTGAATAATATAATAATAATATGTATTCATGATACATACATATGAATAATTACATTAACCATTGTGGAATTTTTTATAAGATAAAAAAAATAGGTAATATTTTCGATGATTTGCGAGATATGTGAATTTCCCTCCCATTTTACCGCATCCTCATGAATGGACCCATTAAACCCCGGTTGCATTAATCTTCCTCACGCCCAAAATGAGTGTCGGTCGACCCTGATTATATCTAGGGCACCGCAGACCCAACCCTGGCTAGTGGCGCCTCTTATCAAATCATTTTAATCGATGCGCAATCGATCTTCACTTGTTTACTGACAACAGCCGAATCGAGGACGAGGGGGCAAAGTAAAGAGAAGTGTGAGAAAAGATGTAAGAATAAAAAACACTGAAACTATTTCAGTTATCGTAAAAAGGGAGTGCATTTCAACGCCTTTATTTTGTATTGTGTTTTTCGACTGAAATGGTATGTGTGAAATACATTAAATTTTCCTACACCAATTTATGGTGTGTTTTCATACACCATAAATTGTTGCGTCACTAGATCGATGTCCACTCGACATCATGTAAAAAACTGACCTACAGGAATGAGCAGGTAACGTTTTTATATCGATGATCATCAAAGGATATCAAGATACCTCGGTATTTATACAGAGATATAAGGTATTGGAAAAAAATGGCCCCAAAATATTATTCTATCACAAATAAATTCTGCAACACATAATAAAACCTGTAAATGAATGAACGTCCTTCAATTGAAAAACTATAGGTAACACAAAAAGTCAACGATCTACATTTCGGTTAAAACTTTCAAATTATGTTAACAATCTACTAAATTATACAGATAATATGAAACGCCATAGGAAAAAAAATAAAGCTGAAAGCCTCGGAAAATAAAAGGGTAGCAGAGCAAACAATCAATTGTAATGAATTACTCAATAGTGCTCTTCGACTATTATCAACTTCAATATCTTTTCGCGCCAAAAATTGACGTCAGTAAAGTTTTGCGAGAGTACAACATTTCCTCATTAAAACTTGAAACAGAGATGGGAACTGATCTTTCCGTCTTCTGAAACGAAGACGCGGAATCAGATAATTTGAACTTCAATTCTTACCCTGATAACAAATCTTAATTCTATTTCATTCATGGCTATTGTCTGTTCGTAATAACGTCTACTCAAGGTCATCTTTGATAATAATGGCAAAATTGGAGCACGCATATTCGGAAAATCTGCGGCAAAGCAAGTAAAAGGCATGGCTTTGTAGAGCGTATTGTCGGTAAATGCGATGAAAAGGTGAGAGAGCGATGTTATTTTACCTTGGTCAGACACCTTCTGGAATATGCGGCAAGTATATGGGATCCGGCGGATGAAACGTGTACTCGCGAAGGTGCAGCATAAAGCGGTTCGTTTTGTTAAGAAATGCTACGATAAAAAAGCAAAAAAAGGCTCTCAGACGTAGGCTGGGAATCTTTGAAAGAAAGGAGATTGGAAGCTAGGCTGCGATTGCTTAATAAATTCAGGGAAACTACATTTTCGGAAGATAAAATCGGTATCATGCAACCCCCCTGCTACCTCGGTCGATCCGATTATGAACGTAAGTTAAGAGAAATAGATGCTAGGACGAATCGTTTTAAAAATTCATTCTTTCCGCGAACGATACGCGACAATAACCGAATAAGGAAGTAATTTAGATTCAACTGGTGTTTACACCCCCTGCCACACGCCGAAAGGCGGCTTGCAGGGTATTAATGCAGATGTAGATGAAAATATCCAATAATATTTTCACCGAGTACATTTCCAATTTACATCATGTTCATAACTATGTAAACATCTCCAATAATAAATCCAATTGAGAAGCTCATAATAGATCTATCTATAATATAAAACAGAGTGTGGGTGTGTGTGTGGGTGTGTGGGTGTGTGTGTATGTATGTATGTTCGCTAAAAACTCGAGAACCGAAAGTCGCAAAACTTTGAAATTTTCTACATTATTAAAAGTCAACCCCGTGCTGAGTATAGGCTATTTATTTCCCTACAGTCCTCGGTTCGAACCCAGACGGGTGAAAACCTTTCCATAAGAAATAAACGTAGAGGTCAGCTTTTTCGTTGCAGGGTTCATTTCTTTTGCAAATTTAAATTAGAAATAATAGTCCTAGAAAGTCGAAAAAAGCGCCAAAAGAATGAAAATAGAATAAGAATTCATAATTTGGTCGTGGAATATCGTTTTCGGTTCGAAATTGCGCACATTTTGATAGATTACCTGAAAATTTTTTTCAACATTTTGAGATCGTAAACAACCCATCCCCATGACAATCAATGCGATTCTTGATTTCGAGCTCATGCGTAATTCCATAAGAAGACATGGAAAATGAATGCCCAGATACAACTAATGCTGTAAGATATCTTTTATAAATATATAATTCTTTCTCCGGATTCATTCATATATATTTAGATACCCAGATAGATACACAGATAGGATACTGATTCACAGGCTAAACCACAAGTGTCATTGATTTGAAATTTTTACAGCTTATAAGCCCTAACGTGAAACCCCCAGAAAAAGGCGACTTTGAACCTCAGTGTCATGGGTTCGAAGGCCCCAAAATCCCGATTTTTCCCATTTAAATGTATTGCTTTGATTTTCGGAAATTTCTAAAAAATACTTCCCGGATAGGTAGAGAATCAAAATTAAAGTATCCTACAGATATGAACACTATCGAAACCATAAATGGCTATTACAGAAAATGTCCTGGGTTCGATGCTAGGACAATGCAAACATCTCCCATTTAATATACATGGGGGTAGTTTTTCATTATTTTTTTTGATGCATTTATCGAAACGATAGGAAGTTCTCTCTTAGCTGGAAGATGTATATTAAAACTCGGTTTAAGAAAAAAATTTTAATAAGACCATAGTCTTCCTCGGTTCACTGCCAGAGCACATTAAAATTTCTCAAATAAGGAATATATGTGAAAAGCAGGACATCGTTTTAGGCAGTTGCAGCCAATATTTCTGCTTGAATTCTCACACATACTTAGAGATGGCATTCTCCTATTGTGCTGCATAGTCAGTAAGACCAGAAAGACCCGGGTTCGATGCCGGGCGGTAAATATATCTCCCATATAAAACGCATTGGGGTAGTTTTTCATTATATTTTTCATGCACTTACGAAATGATAGTTAGTTTTTGCTTTGATAGAAGTTGTATATTAAGACTCGGTTTAAGAAAAAATTAGATAAGACCACGCTGTGCCTGGGTTCGATGCCAGAGTACATCAATGCAGATAAAGAATATAAGGGAATACATTAATGCACATAACACAGAATACATTAATGCACATAAAGAATACAAGGGAAAAGTAGGACGTCACTTGAGGCAGTTGCAGCAATTATTTTTGCTTGAGTTTTCATACATAGTTAGAGATGGTGATCTTCTGTTGTTTAGTATTGGGGTAGAAGTTAGCTCCATAATACACCTACTTTCTGCAAAGAATGTTCTTCGTTGATTTTGAGTGATATATTTATAGAATAATTTTCTGTTATTTGTTTTTAATCATCGTTTCCGAGAACCATTTTTCCCTTTCAGAAAATGTCTCCTAATAAGTGGTGCTGCTTATCCTAATGTGATCATCGAATATATTTTATAATTATTAAATCATTTTTGTCTTCATCGAAGAAAGTGTTCATTCAAAGGATATGAGATTAAATCTTTAGGTGACTTTGTAGACTTTATTATAATATTATTTACTTTGCTCATTGGTTTGGAAAAAATTATAGCCTGGAATTAGCTATCTACCCAACATTATGAGGCAAGTTTTACGATCAAGACTGTACCAAGAGTAATTATCAATTTGGATTTCCCCGTTGAGAATCAACGGGCACTTCTGTTAGTATATATATAAAATAGAGTATGGGTGTGTGTATGTTCGCTAAAAACTCGAGAACCGAGAGTCGCTGAACTTTGAAATTTTCTACATTATTAAAAGTCAACCCCGTGCTGAGTATAGGCTACTTTTTTATTTCCCTAAAGTCCACGGTTTGAACCCAGACGGATCAAAACCTTTTCATAAGAAATAAGGTAATTTTTTTCGTTGCAAGGTTCATTTCTTTTTCAAAATTAAATTAACAATAATAGTCGAAGGAAGTCGAATTAAGCACCAAAAGAATGAAAATAGAATAAGGATTTTTATTTTGGTCGTGGAATATCGGTTGTGATTCAAAATTGCGCACAATTTGATAAAGTACGTGAATATTTTATCTCAATTTTGAAGATGTAAACAACCCATTCCCTTGACGATCTAGGCGATTGTTGATTCCGAGCTCATGTACTTATCTGAAAGCACACATAGAGAGGATATGCCTACTTCATATTATTGTTAAAAAAATCTGATGTGGCCAGCGCATGACTTTCTCCATATATAAGATGTAAATATTTATCTACGACAGTAATTTCGAATTCTATATTCCATCTAAACTTGGAAGATGAGTGATTTATTTATATATTATTATTTTTATCCGAAAAACATTATAAATAATGTTTTTCGGGACATGATCGATGAAAACCGATGAAATTGGCCTTTCGCCCATAGAGCCCAGAGCGGCCACGAAGTACATAATCAGCAACTTCCGGTTTATCAGTATTTCCTGAATAACTCCTAAACAATCAGTGATAAAAAATATGTTTCAAACAAAAGTTATAGTAAATATCATTTTCTAAAACGTTTGTAAATAATAATATATACCTAAATATCATATTTATGGAGATATTTTGAAAACCGGAAATGAGCTTTGAAGAATGAAGCTCAACTTCCGGTAAACCGATTTACTCCAAAAACTAATCAACTCCAACGACACCAACCAAAGTACTATATATGAAATTTGGTGTTGATACAACGAATGGTTTTCATGTTAGAGTGCCCACAAAGTACATAACAGCTACTTCCGGTTTATCGGTTTTTCACGAATAACTCCTAATCAACCGGTGATACAAAAATATGTTAAATACAAAAGTTATAGTAAATTACATTTTCTAAAACTTTTATAATTAATACAATATACGTATATATCATATTTATGGCGATATTTTGAAAACCGGAAATGAGCTTTGATGAATGAAGCTCGAGTTCCGGTGAACCAATTTACTCCAAAAACTAATCAACTCTGACAGCACACACTACAGTGCTATGTATAAGTTTGGTATTGATACGACTTATAGTTTTTACGTTAGAGCGCCCACAATAACAGACACACATACATACACACACACACACACACACAAACACACACACACAGATATCATTCCGAAAATGGTTAAAACGTGTTCTAGGGACCCCAAAACATGTATTTCCGTTGAAATCTCGAAGTCGAATTTTTTCATGAAAACAATACTTTCTCTATACTTCATATATGGAGAAAGTAATAATTGATAGATTTGATGAAGATGGATAAATTTAAGAGGATATCAGCAACTGCAGCTATGAACGATAAACTGTTGAACTGCGAGATGTAAAGTTGTAGCAAATCTCCAACACCGTATTCCTTGATCAGAAATGTAAAGCAAGTTTATCATTTGTTACATGCAGAATGCAAAAAGGAATTCATTATATTTTTGAAGTGCTTCCATTTCATATACATTTGCTATCTTTTTGTTATCGGTGTTCAATATCGGTTGTTTCTGAGTGATATAAAATACATTTTGGTTGTGTTTGATCATTGTTTCCAATATCCATTTTTTCGGGCACTTCAGCTAGTACTTTATAAGTTACTATATGATTTACATAAGTTGAATTTAATTCCTCTGAAAAACGAAAATTGGCTACTCCTAAATTGGCAAGAAATAATTTAATGGATATCTTTTACAAGTTTATCTATCGAGTTAATTTGGAGAGTTGAGTATAATTTGAAATTTTCAGAATAAAGCATCTTCCGGCCGTACTCGTCCTACATAGCGGGTTCTACAATCACTCTGCATTGGAAAGTCACACACACAAAGCCTTTCGGAATATATTGTTCGACTTCAACGGAAGTATGGAATTTCCCTAACAAGTACGAAATCGCCAGCAAGGATATGGGTATATTTTCCAGCTGATGGCAAGGTGCGATAGATGTAGCACACATGGTGCGCAATATTATTTCTCGTGAGAACATCCAAGGTTAGCTCGTTTAATGTAAGTGCTCGAACAGGAAGTCGTACGTCATGAACCGAAGTGACGAAGGCGTTGCCTTAGGTTGGTCTGTAAACAAAAAGGTCATTGAATCGGTGTGTCCTCTGTACAGTCTCTAAATTTTCATCAGATACCTCGATTCTTAGCAAAGTTAACGATTTATTAAATAACGCCATATTCTGAAACAATGTAGGATTGAACAGGACGTGCTGGGCGAAAATCCAAACTAATGAATTTTTAATTCTGCAGTAAGCGGAAATTTTGATTAACCGCTAATTAACGATTTCATTAGAATTTAAAATCTAGAGTTGTTACATTTCAGCCGTATACTGTCGGAATAATTTAACGAATGCGTGATAATTCATCCATTAATTGTAATTTGTCTCCGCATTCCCTGAAGACTGTTCTGCTGAAAAGACCTTCATCTGTGACTTACCGATAATTCTCTTTAATAGCAAGCAAAAGTAAAGCTCAGCAACAATAACGCCCAAGAAGATAGGAGATTTAAGCAAAGGCTAAACTAGCTATATTAGTTCAGAGAAAGCATATTCTCATAAGATGGAACTGAGATCATGCAACCTCCTTATTATAGAGGTTCTAATACTGTGAAGCAAATCAAGGAAATAGAAGCTATAACGTATTGATTCAAAAATTCATTTTTTCTGCAAACAATGTACAAAAGCGATTGATTGGTGAAGTAGAATCATGATATTTACATCTCAAGCCATTCACCAGAAAGTGACTAGCACTCTGGGTCTTTACTTGGATGTAGAGAAGAATTATTGTAAATGTAAAAAGACGAAATTCAAATGCACATTTTAGTTTGAACTAGTTCATTTCCATAGCTTATTGCTTCGGAGAGGAGAATAGTATACATATTTGCTATCCAGATACAAGCATGAAACAACTTTTCCCATCATTAATGCTATGGATCGATTTTTAATTAAGATGCTTATCAAATGAGAACCAATCAAGTTCGGATCTCGAAACCACTAAGCAAGCTTCTGGAATATATATCTCACTTTTGCTAAAAGTTTGGTTTCGTTTCACGCCAGCTCTGATAATGTAGGACAGTGGTACTCAACTTTTTTGGCGCCCGGGCACCAAAGGGCGCTTCCAAATGCGAAGCGGGCACCACATAACATTTCCGTCCATGGTGACATCCCTTGGCAATATTATCACTGTTCCAGTTAACCGTTGACCGTTTGAAAAAAAAAACGTTTCATGGTAGATAAGATCCAAAATATTACAACGTATATAATTTCATCACAGCCTCACATCTCATATGTGAGAACCTCTCATGTGAGAAAGTCATTATCTCCGAAGAATATTTGATACATCTGGTATGAAGGTATTCGCTGCATGAGCACCGCTGCGTTCCGAAAAGTAGCAGTCCTTGATTACGAGGAGTTTGATGCATTGATAAGCTGAGCCGAATTGAATCTTCGCATTCGTATAATGAACTAAATATGACATGGATACGCGTCTTGTTAATCTGGACATAGGCGATAAGAGGGGTAAAATGTTTATGAAACCCAAGACCAGGACAACCAAGTTTCTGACCCTTTCCCCGCCAACTATCCCCGATAGTGCAATCCCAAGAAATAATGTTTTAGCAAATAAAAAAAATATTTTTATCGAAGCTTGGCGGGCACTGTACGAGGTCGCTTCGGGCACCAGGTTGAGTACCCCTGATGTAGGAGAATGACATTGACTGGAAATGCTCATCATTTAAAGGTATGGAACTTCTCTATAAAATGATGTATAACAGGTTCAAAAGTTTATAAGTTTTTGAAGCTTACCATAAGATTGTACATTTCCGTCTTGAATTTTTCCTCGACGGACGGAATCTATTACAGTAAAATTAAATTGCATTTTCAAATTTACTTTTTTATCCGACATAATCTCATTGTGAAAATGTGATTTTTTTCTGAGGACGGATAGAATAAATGCCGAAAAAATTTTCGTTAGCTTCTACGTTATTTACAGTATTCATTGTGGTTAATGAAATTTTAAAAATTCGTCGGCGTGAAACCAAACAAAACACGGAAATTCGTTGAAATTCTCGACTAGGTCAATTGCGGAACCACGTTCATGCCTCCCTAAAAAAACCTTACTTTTAGCTGGGATGTGTTCCAGAAGCTTGCTTTGTGGTTTCGAGATCCGAACAAGATTGATTTACATTTGATAATCACCTGAATTAAAAATGGATCTCCTTCTACAAATTTCATTCTATGTAGTTGGAATTTCTCAAATGTGCTCTTTATCCGATTTGGAAAAAATAAACGACAGCGATTTATAAAGTTGAATTAAATGATCAATTAAGTTAAGAGCAAAACCTGGAGAGACATTTCTTAACCCTTTCCGGTCCAAATTTCGAAAAATTAGCGAAGAAATTGATCTCTTCTACAGAAAGGAATTTAAATGTGATATATATGCCCGGAAATCCACCATTTGTTCAAATGTAACTAGAAATAAAATTTCTGAGAGGATTCCAAATGCAGGCTTTAGACAATTGGCTGCCCCAGGCAAAACGAATCAGGCGGTCCTCCCGTTTTTGATATTCCAAATTCAATAATGGTGTAAACCTGAAGATATATAACAAAAAGCTTTTTTACATCGAATAATAAACTAAATTATTATGATTCTTTCTATCTATTGTTTTTGTGAGTTATTTGAGAGTCAATTAATGATAATAATCTTGTAATGTAATAATTTGGCGGCCCCAGGCGACCGCCTTATTCGCCTGCCCATAAAGCCAAAATAAAGTGTCCAAATGGAATCAACTTAAGTTTATTCAGCGAAAAATTCTTCAGGAGCATAGAAATTTTTCGAACGATAAATTCTTCAAATGATTAATTATTCAAAAATAGACCATTCTCATGAAACTGAAGCGATCCAAAATTTTATTAAAGGGACTGATTCGGAGTTGAATTCTATTCATTTACACTACGAACCTCCTTGAAACTTGGGTGTGAGCATTGCTTGTGGCATTCTTACCGGAGTATAATTTTCTATGCTAATTTTTGGTACTACTAGACGGCAGCTAATGTAATAAGTACCAACCAATACCAAAGCATTCCAGAAAGCTATGTTACAATCCACCATTCATCATACTTTTAGTGAGGCTCTCCGTCATCGAAAATCATTTGGTCGAAATAAGGTTATTGGATGAGATATCAGGTGCAAGAATGGAAATATCACCCTTAGGTCTATCAGTGAATAACAACAAAAAATATAACAAAAGAAAATAAATTCAGAGAATTACTCGCAGACAGTGGGATATTCCCTACAGATATGGCTGGCGCGGGTGTGTAATGCAGAGTTGCATATACTCTGACTGTCAATTTTCAATTAATTAGTGCAAAGGAACTAAGGTCCATTTACGAGAAAGACCAAACCCATTTTTATAACTCTACTTCCTGCATCACCACAAAAATTATCATCAAAATCCTCGGAAAAAAGTGAGATTCTCTCCTTATAAGCGTGTGTATTGTCTTTATTTGTACCTTTACTAATCCCTGAGTGTAACACTTGTCGGCTGCGTACCATACACAACACTCCAGATGAGGAGTACTATACCCTTTTTCCGAACTGAAGGCGGCTGGGCATGAGAGAGCGAGTAGCCAATGAGAGGCATTTCCCCTGCCACCTCGACTTTCGGCTTCATCCTACTCAATCCTTCTTCCCATGCGGTCGACCAGTGTTGCCAGAACTTGGAAATAGAAGCAAGTTAGGGGCGAGACCACGACTTTCCGCTACTCCTAAGTTAGGAAATTTGGCAACGCTGAATGCTGAAGAGCGACGCGCACTGTTCGGAGGTCTGAGAGAGACTGTGACCTCCCCCACACCCTCACGTTCCCCTCTTCTGTGATTGGCTAGAAAAGGGAAAGGCCTGCAAGGGAATCTTGGCTCAGCCGCCTTCAGTTCGGAAAAAGGGTATAGTGCAAAGTAAAATTTCCCAGAAACCTTTTCTTCGCATCTACAGAACTTTCTTTGAATGAAGATGAGTTAACTTCTCTTCCCCATATATTTCGGATGTGGATACTCCATGATAAATTAGTCATCAGAGTTGCACCAAGATATTTCACCAATTCTAATGTCAATAAGTTTACTCTTTGAAGGCTGCACGAATAGTTGTTTGTTATAGATTTTTTTAACAAATTTTTATTTATATAGCCTCCATGGGATAAATCTCTCTCTCCATTAGTCATGCCAATATATAGGATACCATAGTTGTTATCTAATATAGAAATTTAATTTCAAATTGGAAACTTTTCAGAAATTCCCTGATAATTATTCAGATTTCAATTAGTTTTAATTCTTATTTTTCAGTTGATAATTGGGAAGAGAAGTAAAAAACGAATTTCTTGACATCTTTTTGTATCCAGTTAACATATATGTATGTAGATACAAATATTTATATTAAAACAGCATTAAAGCTTATAAAAGAGTTTCTAAGAGAACAAAAATTCATCAACAAATGAACACTAATCAGGAAGAATTCTGTGAAGAGGACAGAGTTTCAGATGAAGACTAGTTTTATTCTTGGTGAATAAAAAGCCCTAAATATTTTGGTTTCCACAGAAAAACATAATACAGGAAAATTTCCACTTTTCCTATGGATTTTTCGGATGCTTTATTCACCATGAATAACATTAGAGGGTTTCACAAAGTGAAGTAATCTTAGTAAGTACTAAATGTAAGCTTAGTGAAAAGATAGCTGGAAAAAGAGAATCACACTCTCCAAAGATTGCAGAAAAGAAGAGAGGTGATAAAATATGAATACAACGATGGGAGTATGAAAATAATTGTTCTAGTAAGGAATCAGTGAGTAGTTATAAAAATGGAAATTATGAAAATTGCAAAAATACGTAAACTGAAAATAATGACAAGTTATTGATGATGTTTGATCTGTAATTAATTTAGGATGGTTACATAAGTAATGCAAAGACTAGTTTGTCTTTGGCACACAGAGAGTGCATTCTCTTACAAAAAAGACAAAGATTTCTGTTAAGTCTAATTAAACGCCAATAAATAAAGGTTTATTGCAACCATAGTTATATATTGCATAGTATAAATGGCAGATTTTTCTAAAGGAATAAATGATTATTTTGAAATCCCCCTGAATATGATATATGAGTAATAAGCTGTTAAAAATATTACTGTCAGTAAGTAATGAAGACATTCAATTTGCCAATAACCATCATAACTCAATTTACAGTTGGCAGATAGGTATTTCAATCTCGATTAGATCATCTTCAAGGCAGGATAGACAGGAATAGACTGAAGGAACAGACTGTCTATTCCAGTCTATCCTGCTTTGAAGATGATCTCATTAAGATTGAAATATGTATCGGCCAACTTAAAGTTGAGTTATGATGGTTTTTGGTGAATTTACTATCATAATAACCATCAGTGGCCATCTTTCCATTATTATCAGCAATTAGGAACCAAAAATGGTTAATTTTATCAACTCCAAAAATATAAACCTAACTAAAGTTGAAAGATTTGTTATTCAACCTAAGTATTACTTTCTCAAGCAGTTATTATGTACCACCTTTTCTAAAGAAGTTGACTCTTTAGAAAATATCAGGGCATATAAGGAATTCTGATTTATTTTTCAATCTTAAATGGGCCACTGTGAAACAAAACAACATTATTTTTACAGAAATTGTCAATGAATAGAGTAAAAATGGACTTAATCTATATTAATTATATTACTGAGAGTTACATATGCATACTTGCTCTTCTGTAACTTTTAATATAAGTGCTAAAAACTTTAAATAAAACACTTTATTGGTCCATGGTGATTTGTAGGAATCATATGTAGGACAAGTCATTAACTTTAAATGCAATCAGTCAATAAAATCATTCATGTACTAAATATGTGTCAATGTTTTATTATGTAAATACATTCAGTCGAAGAAATTGTTACATAATGAATACATTTTAATACAATCAATTAATGAAATCCTTCGCACAACAAGTTCAATTATTTATCAAAAGGTTAAAAACAGCTTTCTTGAATTTATTTGCATTTGCAAGGGACTTTATATTATGTTTTTGAGTTAAACAGTCAGACACGTGTCCACTATATTTACGCAAAGAATGTGCCCTGAAAGATTCGTGTGAATCTATTAGTTAATTACCCATTAACTTGGTTTCCCCCTTGTCGGTATAAATTTTAATTTCTCTAAATTGTTTGGCATGAAGTTGACATGGGTTACTATAATCCAATCACAATAATCTTTATTGGGTAATTTCACAAGGCCACATAGAAAAAAACAGAGGGTATGCATAATTTAATTTGCAAAATTAATTAATTATTAATTTCCTGTTCTGAAATTCTATCCCTTGTAACCCTCAAAATTCCTTGTGTACCTACCCACAGCTGCAAACTCTTTGAAGTCCCCTACCTTCCAATCTTCTGCATCATGCACTCACTAAATAGAACCTGCTATAATGTTGACATCTTCCATCTCTCTTTAGGCACTTTTAAAAAGGTCATCAAATCTAAACTGTAAAACTGTAAACCTACCTCTTTCACCTGTATATGAACTGTTCTTTTTTGTATGAACTCATTTGTGTAAGTCTCTGTAGCGTTTTTTTTTTTAAGGTTATTCATAATACTTTTATAAATGTATCTTCTATTCTTTTGTTATTATATAATACGTATGACTTTTGAAAAGGGCAATACATGCCCGTGAAATAAACTATTATTATTATATGATACATTCTCATGAAAACAATGCTACTGATGAAAAAAATTATTTGTTATTGTATACATATTTGTTTCAAGCAGCTGATCTTTCAGTCAACAATTTCATGGACTTTTATTGTTGATTGTTTATTCTTCGAAAAGGATTTTCCCTGTGGTTAAATTTCTTTTAAACAGTGAACTTGATAGTCAAAAGGGCATAATAAAATTAAAATGTTAGTTTCATCAGATTTATCTTTAACTGCAGAAACCAAAATCTTTCGTTGTCAATTTCTATTTAATTCTTTTCTACATCTACCACTGAATTAAAATCTATTACCTTGTTGAATACTGTAAAAAAATTCTCAACTTACATTTCGTTTGTCACCATCTACAATTTAAATGGGCAAATTTGGGTATTAAGGGAAATTTCACAGTCTGAACTGTAATCTTAAAGACTATCCTTTCAGAACAATGATCATTTTATTTTTGGCGGTAATATTTCATTTAAATGGTGAAGAATTTTGTTTCAGTAAACCTGATAATTCTCTTCTACAAATTCATAGGTATGAATAACAAATGTCTTCTTGTACAGTCAAGTAAAATGAGAAGTTATGTGAATTAGCATTTGCAAACAAAAATAGAATTAATCTAAATTCAAAGTATACATTCTACAATAGCAATAGAAGGCGTTTGTCAGATTCACATCATTTTCACAATATCCACACATGAAACTTCATTAAAGCCCTCTATTTGTTCATGGGTTAATAGGTAGAGGCTAGGTATTTTATGACTTAGTCATTTATGTCTGGACAACTACCTTACTACCTCTTCAGAAGGTCAATGACAACTTTCTGAGGAGCAGCAGAAAATTTTTTATTAGAAACAGAACTAGTTATTCATCATTCCTGCAAACTTATCTACCAGAAAATATATTTCACAAAAAATTCAGTAACTGCTATCATAATATACTCCTAATAAATGCTACATCCAAACAAATGAGAACAAGTGAAGCTAGAATAAAGAATAATTAATGGATCATGTGCAAATACTTAAAAAGTCATAATTAAATAAACTGGGGCAAGGTAGACAGAAGAGGACACAAGTACAAAATATGGACTAAACAGCAAATACGTGCATATAGTTCAGCCTAGGCTTGGTTGAACAATACAAGAGCTATCACATCTTCATCTTTAAAAAGCAATATTAAGAGTATAAACTGCAGGTATTTGACTATCAAGATCCTGATAATTTACAAATCATACCAATCGTCTTGCATCTGATATCATACACCAATATGTAAAAACTATTCAATAAATATGAAAATGACTAGGCATTCCAAGATTTGAAGTTTTTTCCAGCATCCCACCTAATCAAAGACAGCTATTAGAAGGATACAAAATTATTACTCTACTATATATGTATGTAGTGGCCGCACGCAAGCCAAGGAAATGAAAACTCTTTCAACCTTGAGGCCTCGTGCACTCTCTCCTTCTCTGCGATTGTGATATCATCAGCTGCTTATCCACGAGTCTTCCCCGCGCTGCGAGTGTGCGAGCATCGGTCGCTAATTCTCTCTCTCTCTTGTATGTCCAGGGGCGGATCCAGGCGTAAATTTTTGGGGGGGAACTTCCAGGAACGGCCATAGCGAGTGGGGGGGGAACTTTAGCTTCAGTCGTTCGAGGGAGAAGAGGAGTAGACAAAGTAGAACTACGAGTGCAAAGCAGTCGCCGATTTCAAACATTGTGTTTCTTCCTTAGGCGTTACAATGAGTTTCTGATTTTGTGCCCGCTACTTGTGTGAACTCCTCTATTTGAAACAAAGTTCAGCTATGAGTGGCGCGACTTGGAAGCAGCACAGAATGGCCTCGTGTAAAGGGCCAAGAGCATGCAACAACATTACTCCGACAACCGTCACGCGTCATCTATAGACGATGCTCAGTTTATAAGTATTACATTATTGGCCTCGGAAAATATATTCTCTTGGATTTGGGGGGGGAAATTTCCCCCTTTTCCACCCCCCTGGATCCGCCACTGCGTATGTCAGCCACGTTTGTCCATGTAATGCTTTAACCGCAATAAACGCATAAAACCCATCTCCTTCTAGTTTTTGTAACAGAAATTTTACCTTTGGTACAGCAACACGCTAGATGTATATACAATATTATTATTCTGATTATATACATATTGTATAAAGAGAAGTGAGGTATATGTATGCATTGTGCATAATGCAAAGCTTTTAGTATGCTCGGGTTTTACTGTAGGAAGAAATAAAATCTTATAAATAGCCAGGTGAGGAGACAGATCAAAAGATTTGGTTCGAGAATACCTTTTCTGAAACTCACTTGCAAAACCACAGCATTTACCAGACAATAATCATAAAATTAGTAAAGGTCAAATCAGAATTGGAGGGGAAATTTTCAATAAACTTTCCGTATATGTTTCTCAAAAGTATTTTTATTTATTCGACCTTAGGCTTTGACAGATTCCTTTAGTAAGTATTTTCATTTTCTAAAGCAACAGTATTAAGTAAATGATTTTTCAAAGTGTTGCGGCAACTTTATTGGCATAAATGAAAAAACAAGCGTGTGTTAAAGAAATGTGATGGACTGGGCAGTTTTCAGTAAGTGCTAGGGTAACAAATTCCATGGTAAAATATAGGGTAATTTAATGTAATTACAACTCATTCTCCTTTATTGTATTGGATTATAAAGAATAATTAAGGCTTCGATGGCTTTTAATTTGAAAACTTTGATGTTTCTAATTTATTCAATGAAAATTCATTTTTTCATAATTTTGATTAATTATAATATTTTAGTCTAGTTTAATGAAAACAGGTTAAGCGGCAACACAAATAACAGAATATATGTAACTTAAAAACCATCTCTAAAATTTTGAATACCTTTATTTCACAGAAAAATAAGATGATCAATTTCCTCCTTGAAAAGGTATGAGGACAGCTGATGAAAATGTGTCTATTAATTTGAATTGCTCAATTTAAGTATCTCATTTCATTTATCAAATGTTTTTTATGTTTATATTTAATTCTTTATATATTTGTTTTTTTTGCTTAGATTATTCAACAAGTTTGACTTATAAAAAGATGAAAATGTATCATTTTTCATTTGGAAATCCTGCTTTTCCTTTCTGTTGCATCTTCATAATACTATTAAGAGTGGATTGTGAAATTATCAGTGGGGAACCAGCTGGTTTTAGACAAAAATGTTACAATGATATTCATTCATTGGGAATTGAAATTATCAGTTTCTTCGTTTCCACTACTGTGAAAATATTACTGGTTATTTATGATGAAAAAGAGGGCCATGCCAGTTTGCTGGGTCTCAAGATTAGTATGTTCCTCAAAAGGTGAAGAGAACAATTCAAGGAAATCGTTGGTGGTTCGTTTTACAATAGATTAATCAGTAGTACTTTATTTATTCAAACAGATTGTACAAGGGTACTAAACAGAATAATTTTATAAGCTGCATACCTACTAGCCGGCCATGGTCCGAAACTTTTCTGTTAATTAATTTGAATGCTTGCTTGATCCATTGCAACTTAAAATCCTACTTTAATCAAAATTTTCTTGTTTCGTTCATTCATTGCGTTATGTGAACATTACCTTGCTGAAACATTACAGCGTTATCAACAGCAGAATATTTAGAGTAATTTCAACGGTGGTTGAAATCAATCGTTTGCTTCTTATTCTCTTTCTGTAAAATAGATACCTCTTGTTAAAGTTGGAAGCACATGCCACTATTTTATAAATTTTATAGTGTATTTCTTTTGAAATAGCCATGCTCTTTAAAGAATCTATGACATGATCCATCTCTTGCAAGTTTTTAATACTATTTCATCATCATTTGAAATTAGTGCAGTTTAAATTGTTGCAGTTACTGTAGTTATCGCCGAATCTGAAAGAATGTTTTTTTCTTAATATTGTCCATTTCTGGCTAAGATCTGAAAACCTCTTTAAACAAACCACAATATGTTTGATGGTGTTGTCAAAATATCAGTAGAAATAATATTTGACTGCTGATAAATGTGTGAAAATTTGTAGGTTTCTCCTCTTTAGGTAATCTTTGCATAATTCATTGCTGTGGGAAATCTTATGGAATAATATTCGGGGATCATCTCCAAGAACTCCTGAATGAATGAACCAAATGAATTTCATCATCATAATGAAGCTGTCCTTGAAGCCTTGTTCCTGACAGGTTGCAGCTGAACATTTCCAACCTTCCCTTTTCTGCACCTTCTCCTTCAACTGCTTGTAGTTCCGTTTTCATTTCAAATCTGAGAGCATGTCAATCCTTTTTCTACCCCTTCAACACTTTCCCTTTGTTTTTCCTTCAACACATTAAGCTTTCATGCCTCATGGTGTGTCCCATCCAATTTACCTTCCTCCACCGTATTGTGTTAATAATTGCGATTTTCTCTTCAATCTGTAGTAGTAGTTGATCATTTCTCGCTATGTCCATCCGTCTCTCACTCTTCATCTTTCTCCTTGGAACGGGTTTACAAGATGAACGTTTAAGTGATTTTACTAGTTTTATAATATAACTTACGAAGGTATTATTATTTTTAACTTTGGTATTCGTCTTATTATTTCCACATTTTGTGATGATATCAATGAAATTGGAGGATTCAATTGGATTGGATTCAAAATTTTGTTTATCATAAGTTTCCAGAGGATAGATATACCTGAGAATATTTAAAAATGTATCTACAAATGTGATATATGGATGTTGTTACACTTTTCTGGCAAAACACGGTGAATTTGCGGATCTTGTGGAGAGCAAAAGGCTCAAACTAGAAGAACAAATGCTTGAGATGGAGAAGTTTGCGTTTGCAACAGGAAGAGAGGAGGATAGGCTTGATGGAACAGAGCCTGAAATTGCAACGCCAGTCCATGCCATTGGAAAATGAGATTAAGTCCCGGATGCTTTCCCTTTTGGAGACTTACCTTTTTTCAATTTCAATTTTAGCTCAAATTATTCAATCACAGACTCAGGGATCGATAGTTCGAAGTCGACTTTAACTCATAGTCGATCGATACTGTCATGGCGTTTTAAGAGTGTAAACACCGCAAGGGAGAAAGAATTGCTAGATAGATTGCTCTCCAGTTTGGTATTTTTCCGTTGCAGATATTAAGTTCGAGAGGACTCTTACATCTTATACAGCCTTCCGAGCACGGTTCAACTTCATTGAAGTTCGACTATTTCCGTTCTTTATCGCAGCCCGTTTTTAAGTAAAACAAAAAGTTTCTCCGATATGTTATAAATCTCTCTAAAGTGCTGCACCATATTTTGCTTGTATATTAACCTCTCAAGAAGTCTTCGAATTGTTCTTAAATACTGTGCCATTTTGAAACACTTTGCTTTCCAACTAATTATGAGGTTGTTTCTTCCGTCTCGTAAAGGTTAGTTAAGAACTGTTGTAGATAGCGGACTGTGATTGCTGTTCTTTGTTGCACTTACTTGGTAAGCAGAGCAAATGGTTATCCGAAATTTTGATGGATACTACTGTGCCTATAAATTATTATCCTGTTGAAGCAAGTACCATGTCTATCAAAGTTATCAGTTTGAATAGCAACTGCGAAGCAATCTTTGAATTTTTGTTGAACACTTTTTAATCTTATATTGATTGTGAGTCACTATTTATGTAAATTGTACAATTTGCATACCCTGCTTAAATAAATGAATCTGATACTACCTATGAGCCGCCTTATTCCACTAAGTATACCTTGCCAATGCGAAGTATTTGAGTACTTTAACAGCTTACGTGAAATTAAAAAACAACTGTACCAGGATTCGTGTCCAAGGATTTCGCTTGGAAGAATATGATTCCAGAATAAAAAGACTCAACCCTATTTCTCGAAGAAACGGAATTATGTGACTAGGAAATACAGGAAGATGGGAAATGGTTTGTGAAAATACTTTCGATATAAAGTGGTTGATCTTTCTTACATCACAGTTCACTTGGCTCCTACCAGTTTGCTAAAAATATGTGGCCGTTAATTAAAAACTAATAAATTTTGTTATTCCAAATAGTTTAATCAGAGATTGAATCCCGAGAAAGCTTATGAAAAAATGTTACAATTCAGTAAAAGTTATGGATGTTGCATAAACTATTGCACCTCATTCCCTATCTTTTGTACACTTACATTACAAAAGTGGTATGTTTCAGTAAGTTCCTTTGAATATCAGTCGCTAATTACTTAGGAGAGTCCAGATTTGCCGTAACATCCTTATTGCTTAATTTATTTTGGTTTCTTGTTTCATTCTGTGATTATTGTATTGCAAGCACCTCATATGAGTATTTGTATACTGGTTAACTTTTTAATGTATATTGCCAACTCTTTATATTTCTCTCTATGTTCAAATAATAAAGCTACAGATGATGTATTTTGATTCACGAGATGAGAGGTTTTTTTTTCTAGTAGCATCTTCAAGACACTGTAGATTAAATAGGAAATTAGTTACCATTGTTTTAAAACAATTTATTTGGCTTAGCCTAATTTAATGCTGAAAATTTAAGTGGCTCATTTTTGTACCCCTTCACACATTTCATTTCATTTATATAAAATAATACAATTTATACAATATAATTTTTATTTTTCTTTCTCATACTGAGAAATCTTAACAGCCCAAATATGATATAGTAATATGACCCAAGAAATGGGTAGTAGCACATAGGACATACATGCTTTTAATTGATTTTTTATTTATTACTTCTTTTAGATATGTTATTTCAAAAATACTTGAAATAAATTTGTTTTTATGGACGACACTTTGGTATTTGAAGATTTTCCCAATAGGTTATTACCTATAGCAAGAGCCTAGGTTGAAAATAGGCAGAGGTGGCCTTTTGTTCCACATTGGTTCCATGTTAGCATCCACATTGGACTTTAGTTCTACATCGTCCTTATGGACTGTGGCGAACGTCTTGCGGCTGTCCACAAAAGTTCCATATGACCATGTTCCACACTAGCGACAAGGAATTTCTAACTGGGCAGCTACATTGAATTTGACCTAGGAATTTTGTGTGTTATTGTATGTACTATGCCAAATCAAAACTTATGATGTGCCCACAACTTTATCTAAAATATTGCTTTTTTATACAGTAAGGATATCGAAATGGAGAGAGGAAGAAAAACAAGCAAATATTACAGCCTACATGCAGGAGTGGCTGTAGTATGGGAAATTCAGAAATGAGAGAAAGAAGAAAAGAAATATCAACATTATAAACTTTGTGACATTAATGTTAACGGCTTTTAAAGTTTTGATTATAGGAAGAGTAACTTATATACATTAATTATATTTTTCATATCATTAATTATATTTTTCATATCATTAATTATATTTTTCATATCATTAATTATATTTTTCATATCATTCTTGCGTAAATGATTTATATAATGTAGTTTATTCACTCTTCAAAATTCATACTACCTCCTTTTTGGGTACTGGTAATAAAGACAGCTTCAAAGTTACTCCAATTGATAAATACTAATGGATATGAGCAGCTTAATTGCATTAAAGTTGGCATATTGATTTATTATTAATTATTTTACATACATAAGTGGTATATATCTGTAAATAAAATAATAAAACATATCAATTTCTTTCAAAAGTATCAGGAGATTCATTTGTAATTCCTCTGGTGGTTTAGAATGAAATTATACTTTTATATTTCTTATGTGGTATGAGTTTCCAAGCATATAATATTTCACAAATGCAGTTGGTTTGTCATACTTTGATTGTAGCCATACTTTTTTAATAATAATATGTCCTTATCTCATAATATTATCTCTAAACCATTTTTATGAAACAAATGACTAAAAATCAGTCATGTGCTCTTTCTAATGTTAATAGTAGAATTTTGGTGATTCAGATGAGCATTTATCAAAATACTTTCATTTTTAGCATATTTGTTCTTTTACTATTGTAATGTTATGGTCATCATTGCATCTTCTGCATGTGACTGTTTTGAGGGTGTGAATGCAAAGCTAGGCTCTTGAATAGTGCTTTTGAGAAATTCATAGGGAACAGTTCGAAGGAGAGTTCAGTTTGGATTTCATAAGGTACAGATGGACATCTGAAAATTCTTTTCACAGTCCGCTAATAGCTCGAGGAGTCTATCGGGAAAAGGTTAGTTAATGCCTATGTAGTTTTTTGTAAAATGACCATTATTAGTTGCATAAATTAGGATTGTATTATTTTAGGGCTGTTATCGGAGGGCACATCTCAAGATGAGTTAGCGACATTGCAAAGTTACTTTTTCCTTTATTAAGCATTCTGGAGGATAAAAAGTCTGTACAGTAGGCTCTTCATTACTTGGGATGATATAAAATATACCGATCCATATTTTATAATTACCCGTAAATTTGCTGTATAGTTACGAAAATAATTCAATAACCTGGTTTCCGTAAAAAATTGTAAATGTATTGGAGCAATACAAGATATCAGTAAAAATTAATTTTCGATGATATTATTAATAATATACCATTTTGGAAGCAAATCAGTCAGTTGAAAGGTATTGTGTGCGTAAGTTACGCACATATTTATCGTAACTGTGACTTGATGACTTGAAATAAATTTGAGAAACTTTTAAAACTGTGACTTAAATTCTTCAGCTTCCTTTTCCATGCAGCCAATTTTTCTCTTGTGATAGAATCCCACGAATCTCATATCTGGCTATGCAATGCCCATTCAAAATTTCAATTCGTGGAAAATTTTTGTTTCTTTTGAACACTCGGTGCGTAAGACTGGGTTTTGTATCATCTCTCTGCTGGTTAAACCACCTATCACTTAGTCTAAATAATTGTAAGTTGACATCTTCATTTTTTCCATCTTGGTATATAACTTTATTTCTGCAAATTCAATTATATTATCAACTATAATCAAGAGTCTACAGAATATTTTAGTGCAGCCGAATTTGTACTCTCCGGTATGTGATGCATTCAATTGAATACTTGGCTAATACATAAATAACGAAATCAGGCTTAAATGTAAGCCTACCAGAAAATTTCATCTGATATAAATGATTTTTTGTTTCTTAGAAGAGGAGGTACTTTTAAAAGCAATGGATGAAGTCATTCCTAAGAAAGTTGCTGATGATATAGTCTAATAACGAAAGATGTTCAAATAAGGATGGGTGCACCAATGTGGTGATTTATTCAAAAACAAATGTTCCAATTTTCCTCAAGAGATGGCATTAGTGGCAAAGTTTATAAACAACAGTTCAAATTTCCCTCAAGAGATGGCACCAGTGTCGAAGTTTATAAACAAAAGTTCCAATTTTCCTCAAGAGATGGCATTAGTGTCGAAGTATATAAACAAAAGTTCATATTTTCCTCAAGTGATGGCATAAGTGTTTAAGTGTATTATATAGTACATTTAATGTATCGAATGTCAATTCAATTATGGCTATCGATCTCGGTATGGACAATACACGTAGATCATGACAATTTGACTTTATTTGAGATTTGATAATAGAGAAAAAATATATAAAGATTCCTTCGATAGAAAGAGGAGATATAATAATTCTAAGATATTAATAATTGCTTCTTGTCTGGCAATGGCGTATGACTTAGTGGGAGCATCAGAGACGATAACAGGAATGAGGGATGTCGGTGTGTTCTTTTTTACACACCACTTCCGGATTATAAAGCCGATACATTAAATGTAAAAATGATCATCAAAACAATTGCGCATTGCTGGAAAAAATGACTCATGTATAAAGGGTAGATTATGATACAATATGATGTAAACATCATTGCCACAAGCTGCAATGTATTGGAGAAATTAGATGATTAAATACAATGTGACGTCACCATTCTGCTGGTTGCGTACTCAATTTTCGTTTTGCATTGCTGCAAGTGCAATTAAAAAGACTTGGAAGAAATAAATAAATAGGAAGTTTGTGCATAAAATTGACTACAAACTGTGTTAAAAACCATGTTTCTACGTAGCAAAGTTACGAAGAAAAAAATTAATGTAGTTCTCCATCGCTGAAGTACGTATTTGATAACATCGACATAATTCATACGTTTCCTTTTTTTAAATAAAAAATTTATTTGTATTAAATTATATAAATTTTTTATTTATTACAATTTTCGCCGCAGTTAGACAGCAGTCTGGTGGCAGCTAATCTCAATATATAAAATATACAATTAATAAATTAATATACAATCCATAAATAATACTATGAATTAATAATTCCAATAAAAGAAAAAAATCACATAACTGTAATTACCAATACCTTATAATTTTTTTTATATATAAATATGATTACACAATTCCACAATTATTTGAGCATATACTAGTAAGTTCACACTACAACAATACAGAACATTTCTTCTTAAATGATTTTGGATTTTTAGGAAGGGACTCAAAGAGCTCCCCAGGTAACTTGTTTCACTCTGCTATGCCTATATTCAAGAAAGAGTATTTAGCTATATTGGTTCTTTGCAGTCTAAGTTTTATTTTGTGATTATGACTTCTTCCTAAAAAGTTTGGTGTTTCTAATAAACTTTTGAAACTTTCCCATCCCTTACTACCTGCAACTATCTGGTAAATACAGCCTAGCCTGTTTATTTTCCTCCTCTTCTCCAGCGATTCCCATCCTAGAATCTTTAACATTTCTGACACGCTATCTGTTTTCTTAAATCTACCCATAACGTAACGAGCTGCTTTTCTTTGAACTTTTTCTAATTTCTTTATGCGACAATTCTCATGAGGATCCCACACCGTTGTAGCATATTCTAATATCGGCCTAACTAAGGTTAGGTACCCCAATTCCTTTGCTTTCTTACTGCTACCTTTTAAGTTTCTCATGACGTGATGTAATGTCCTATATGCCTTTGCTACCAAATAATCTATGTGTTTTTCCCAATTCAAGTTTCTGGTAAATGTTATTCCTAAGTATTTACAATGATCAGATATACTTTTATCAATTAATTGTTATATTGTTTATTGATATATTTTAGAAGTAAACGTATCGAAAAAGATTCGATTCCCATGAATACATCGATAATGGCAAAGGTCTATTTACTGATCGAACTTTTTCAATTACACTTTTACATTAACGCTATTTTTTAAAACTTATGAGGAAAATTGGAACTTTTGTTTATAAATTTCGCCACTAATGCCATCTCTCGAGGAAAATTGGAACTTTTGTTTATAAACTTCGACACTAATGCCATCTCTTGAGGTAAATTGGAACTTTTGTTTATAAACTTCGACACTAATGCCATCTCTTGAGGGAAATTGGAACTTTTGTTTATAAACTTCGACACTAATGCCATCTCTTGAGGTAAATTGGAACTTTTGTTTATAAACTTCGCCACTAATGCCATCTCTTGCGGAGAATTGGAACTTTTGTTTATAAACTTCGCCACTAATGCCATCTCTTTAGGAAAATTGGAACTTTTGTTTTTGAATAAATCACCACATTGGTGCACCCATTCTTATTTGAACATCTTTCGTTATTAGACTATATCATCAGCAGCTTTCTTAGGAATGACTTCATCCGTCGCTTTTAAAATTACCTCCTCTTCTAAGAAACAAAAAATCATTTATATCAGATGAAATTTTCTGGTAGGCTTACATTTAAGCCTGATTTCGTTATTTATGTATTAGCCAAGTTTTCAATTGAATGCATCACATACCGGAGAGTACAAATTCGGCTGCATTAAAATTTTCTGTAGACTCTTGATTATAGTTGATATTATAAGTGAATTTGCAGAAATCAAGTTATATACCAAGGTGGAAAAAATGAAGACGTCAACTTACAATTATTTAGACTACGTGATAGGTGGTTTGTTGTTATATTGAGTTTGTAAGTTGAGTTACTAAACTGGTACGGTGCATATGGAAGAAGTTGGTACCCACTGTTATACACATTCTTCTGATATTGCAAGACAATTGAAGAATAAAAATATACTTGATGTTCTCGTTGAATACTTTGAATATCATGTAATAAGTTTCATTTACCTGAGAGAAGATAAAAGACGGTAATAACAAAAAACGACAGGTTATGGGCCCAGGGGAAGAGCTAAAATGTGTACCCAAACTCACCGATTCTGCTTCATTTTCGCTCTGGGAATTCGAAATAAAGATCCTGTTCGAAGCTAAACAGCTCATGAGTGTAATAGACGGAACGAGTACTATGGAACTGTGCAGCACAGACGAAAAGAGGAAGAGGGAGTGGATCACAAAAGACGCAAACGCTAAAATAATCATCTTAAGAACAATAGATCCAACGGTTAAATCCCACATCCTAACAACCAGTACAGCAAAGGACATGTTTGAAAATTTATGCAGTGTATGTAATAGAGATACCGAAGAAACGAAAAGCCAACTGATCGCAGAATTTATAAAATACGAATACAACAAGTCAGTAGATGTTATGACGAGCATCGTAGCTTTGCAAACACTTGCATTCAGACTGAATAACCTAAAACATACTGTAGATGATATGATGTTAATGACAAAGATATTGATGATTCTGCCTGATCAATTTAAGCATTTCGGAAGTGCATGGGATTCTACGGCTGCAGATAAGAAGACACTAGAGAATTTACGAGCAAGACTACTCAAGGAAGAAGAGAAACTGAAAAACAACTCTCAAAGTCAAGACAACCAAGTTGCATTCAAAGCATTCAAGTTCAAAGGTATGTGCAACCATTGTGGCAAACAGGGACATCGCAAGTTTGAGTGTAGATCAAATCCCGAATAGAATAAACAGCGAATACCTCATCAAGAGCTAAGGCAATATAAAGATATTCAGAAAAATGGACAAGCACTTAAGCATTGTAAGAAGTGTGACAAAGATGGACACAATATAGAAGAATGCTGGCAAGGAAAATCGTTCCCAACATGCAAATTCTGTAAGAAATCTAATCATCCTCAGGACAAATGTAGATGGAAATATGAACATGAAAACAGATATAGAGAAAGCCAAAAAGACAACAACAGAATGGTGGCATACTTAACTTATCTGACTGAAAATGAAAGGAAGTCTGCAAAGTCCAGAATGGAACCTGATTACACATTTGTGGCAGATACAGGTGCAACAGGACATTTTGCCAAAGATGAATACATCTTGACTGATTCAAAGGAGATAGAAGAAACAAAAATTGGAGTAGCCAAAAAGGGACAACATCTTACGTGAAATCTCTCTGGAAAAGTGGAATCTAAAGAAGTTACTCTCACCAATGTTCTACACTTACCTGGTCTGAGCAGGAATCTGCTGTCAATAAATACAGTTACTAACAACAATGGTATTGCTATCTTTGATAATGAAGCAGTAAAAGTAGTCCATAATATGGTAAGATAGATATTGTAGAAGGTGAAATTGTGTTAGAAGGAAAGAAAACAGAACAAGGACTCTGGGAGATTGATTTAAAGAATCAGAAATGTTTTGAAGCAATGCTGACTCAGAAAGAAAACTTCATTAATTGGCACAAAAAGATGGGCCACATCAATTTCAATGATCTAAAAAAAATACCTGACCTATGTGATGGAGTAGACATCGATATCAAGAAATACAACAGCCAAGAAGAAATATGTGAATCTTGTATTATAAGCAAGAAAACCAGAAATCCATTTTCACAAGAAAGGACTAGAGCTACCAGACCACTAGAGATCTTACATACAGATGTTTGTGGAAAAATAACCCCAGAAACACATGACAAAGAGGGATATTTTCTAACTGTACTAGATGATTACACTCACTTTCTGAAAATATATTTGCTTCACACAAAAGATGAAACAGAAGAATACCTCAAAGAATACATCCATGAAGCAGAAGCCCATTTCTACCTTAAAACCGAAAGAATAAGGCATGATAATGGAGGAGAATACAGAAGCAATGAATTCAAACTCTGGTGCAAGCAAAGGGGCATTGTGATTGTATACACAATAAGAGACACTCCTCAACAGAATGGCAAAGCAGAACGAATGAATCTAACCCTAATTAACAAGGTCCGATCAATGTTGCATGGATCCAAGCTGGATAACAAATTTTGGGGATTTGCAGCACAAACTGCAGCATATCTGCTAAACAGAAGTGTTACCAAGTCTGTGGATACAACGCCATATGAGATGTGGAATGGAAGGAGACCTAATCTATCCTGATTGGAAGAATTTGGACAAATTATACATACCAAAAATCTTGGAAACCTAAGGAAACTTGATCCTAGAAGTCAAAAGGGAATATTCATAGGCTATTCAGTACATGGATATAAAATTTGGAATCCAAACTGCAGAAGGGTCTATGTATCAAGAGATGTCACATTTACCAAGAAGTTCCAAGAAGATATGTCTAAAGAACCATATCTGATAGTAGAAAATGCAGACATAGAAGAATATGAAAATGAAGAACAAGAAAATCATGAAGATGAAGAAAATACACAAGAAGAAGAAAATAAAGCAATACAACAAGAACAACAAGGAAGAAGAAATCTGAGAGACAGACAACAACTGAAAAAACCAGAAAAATTTAAAGACTATGAACTTGTCTTTGAATTGGAAGATACTGAAGAAAATACAGATAATGATGCCTGTTTCACTTACTCCCAATGCATCAATGAACCTGACAAAGAAAAGTGGGAGAAGGCAATGGAAGATGAAAAAAGAAGTCTCCTGAAGAACAATACATGGAAAACAATAAAGAAAGAAGAGGCAAGAGGGAAAGAAATTATATCAAGTAGATGGCTTCTAAAAAAGAGAGATGATGGATGATACAAAGCTCGCCTAGTTGCAAGAGGATTTGAGCAGTCAGATGATATAGATTTTCAAGAAATCTTTAGTCCAGTGGTGGATACAAATTCTCTTCTCGTTTACTCTTGGCAATCGCAGCAAAAAAAACTACCACATACAAACATTTGATGTGAAAACAGCTTTTCTATATGGCAAACTAGATAAGCCTATTTTTATGAAGTTGCCTGAAGGATTTGAAGATCAAGGTGAAGTAGTTGTTCTTTCAAAGGCAATCTATGGCTTAAGGCAGTCACCACTGAAGTGGAATCAAAGGCTGACCAATTTTCTTAAAGAACAAAATATGATTCAACTTAAGACTGATCAATGCATTTTTAAAGATACTCATAGTGAAATGTTCCTAGCTATCCATGTTGATGATGGACTAATAATAGGACAGAAACTTGAAAGAATCAAAAGACTAATGAAGAAAATCCAAAGAGAATTTGAAATGACAACTAATGAAAACCCAGATACATACTTAGGAATACAGTGTGAGAAGACAGAAGAAGGACTATTTCTACACCAAGAGAATTATGCAAGAAAAATACTGACGAGGTACAACATGCAAGACTGCAAACCAATGAAAACACCGATCACCCAAGATATTTACAAGACTGAAGAGATATGTGAAAATTCAGATAAGAAAAACATGTTCAATTATAGAGAAGGAATTGGAAGTCTTCTTTACTTGTCATGCCAGACTCGCCCTGATCTAAGTTTCGCTGTGAATTTGAAAGTCGAGCAATGGAAAACCCCAAGACTAAAGACTATGTCAATGTAAAAAGGACTCTTCGATACCTGAGAGGGACACCGTCTGCAGGAATTTTCTACAGTGGTCGTCACGATGAACTTGAGGATTCTCTGCACCTACTTGCATTCTGTGATGCGGACTTTGCAGGAGATGTAGATGCAAGAGAAGATGATGCTGCCAAGGATATTAGAAGAAAGAGTACATCCAGCTATGTTATTAAACTATTTGGAGGTCCAATAGCTTGGTCATCAAGATGTCAAAGTATAGTGGCACAGTCAACTATGGAAGCTGAACTGATTGCAGCAAATGAATGCACCAAAGAGCTGAAATATCTCGTTGAGTTGCTGAAAGAGCTGACTGATAAAGAAGTTAAAGCAACACTGTTCGTTGACAATCAGACAACCATTAAAATAATAAAAGCTGGAAGGTTGAAGAGAAGTAGACACATTGAGGTAAAATATTTCTTTGTCAAAGATGAATATTATAAAAATCTTTTCATGCTGAATTATGTATCTTCAGAAAACAACGTAAGTGACATTTTTACCAAAGCCTTACCTTGTATTAAGTTTGAAAAATTTGCCAAAGAGTAATTACTCTTGTAAGTACATTTGCAAATATTATTAGAAAGAAATGATGTTATTTTTGAAGATTTTGTTAAGTAATATATTGATTTTCATCTATGTTACAAATAATATTAATACTTTAAGATTGTATTTATGAAAATATTTTGTACTTGTATTTTAAAACTTTATTGTCATTCACATTCACCGCCCTGCGTTTACGGGGAAGTGTTGTTATATTGAGTTTGTAAGTTGAGTTACTAAACTAGTACGGTGCATATGGAAGAAGTTGGTACCCACTGTTATACACATTCTTCTGTTATTGCAAGACAATTGAAGAATAAAAATATACTTGATGTTCTCGTTGAATACTTTGAATACCATGTGATAAATTTCATTTACCTGAGAGAAGATAAAAGACGGTAATAACAAAAAACTAAAACGACAACTAAAACAAAACTATCGGTGGCAACTAGGCGGTCTGCAAATTTATTATTTCTACTTCAAAAGTTGAATTTGACAAAATATTTATGTTCACAACTACTAAAAGAGGAAGAGAGTTATACAATTTATTTAATTGCCCTCAAAGAGATACAATAAAATGTCTCTGAATACTGAAACTCTGATTTTTTTAATGCCTTGAATTTTCTTACCTCAGTGAGAGAGATCAGCTTTAAGATATCTACACTTCACAAAAAGGTGTTGATCTATTTCTTTCTCAAGCCTATACTATATTTGCTGGCCTTGGTAGCATAGGGGTTAGAGTACCAACACAGAAACCCTGGCTCAAATCTTATTTAGAGCATGGTTGTTTGTGTTGGGATTTTCAAAGATACCCTACCCATAATAATTAAACCCATAAATTAAACAATAATCATTATAGACACAAAATTGTGAATATAATAAGGGTAACAATTATTTAATATAATACAAACACAAGTTGATAAGCAGTGAAACATAAAACCTTGTAATCCTATTATTCAATGCATAGCATTCTCTTCCAGCATTTTATATGTTTAATTTTAATAATATAAAAGTAAAATATATATCCCATAAATATAAAGTAAATTGAGTTTGCATAGAGTTTTAAATGATTTAAGTATTGTCCTCTAAATCCACAACCCCATTTTAATACTCTCTGTAATTTACATCTCACCGTACTTGAATAGGAATGAACAAAATGAATTCCAATATTCAGTAACATTTTTACTTTAATAGCTTTTCAGGCACCATCATGAACAAAACTGAGGGTAAAATCAAACATGAAAGATAGAACTGCCTCCACTAAAAAGACAAATAAAAAATATTCAACTTATTTTACATTGTATGAGCTTAAATTCATAGAATACTTATAAAACCATACTTTATTTACTCATATATTTAGTACGAGGGGGGTCTGAAACGTTTCTGACCCCAGATTCTTCAGAAATCTTCAGAAAATTTTCAGATATCTTCAGAAAACATGTCGAGAAATGACGAAATGTTGGAAACTTTTCAGACCACCCATGTAATCCAGCCGTGGTGGCTGAGTGGTTAGCATGCTTGCATGACAATGCTCCATCACCGAGGTCCTGGGTTTGAATCCCTGCTAACTGGATTTTTCCTGTTAGAGAATGGTCGTATGTGTTTGTCTATTGTTGTGTGTTTGTGATATTTATTATAACTCAACTTTGTGGGGTTGACCTGTTTGAATTAAAAATATAGAATAATCATTATCAAAGTAATCTTTTATTTCAGGGATTCCTGATTGCTTTCACATCTGAATTCATTCCTCGCTTAGTTTATCAAGTTTCTTCAAATCATGACTTGAATGGTTACATTAACTTCACATTATCTGGTAAGTTTTTGTTGTAGTGAGTTGTTGGTGTTTTGAATTCCATTATCAAGCACTACATAGTTCTAAAAAGAATATGTCTCAAATTTAGGCAAGGGTAATAATGGATTAGCACATATAGTTTACCCATTCATTAATATGAGAGCACTTTCATTAAGCCAGATTTCACCTCTTGTCAATATTAAGAGAAACTGACAGACTCTACTCAGATTGATCAAGAGGTTACCTTTAATTGGTTAGATTTTTTACTATACGTTTTAACCCTTCCATACGGGAAAGATTTTCCTACACTAATGAATGAATTTCATTTATAGACAACAGAGATCTTTCCACCTGAACAGATGAATGGCTTTTATACACAATGCAGGCATAAAGGTTGGTGGAAATAGAAGCTGACCTTCTGGGTATACTAAGTTACCCTCTTGGCTCATAACAATGCGACTTTGGACCCTTACTTCACAACTGATAGGCAAAAGATTTCTAGCTGCAGACATTTTCCTAAATGAAAATGTGTAATTGCAGTCCATCTTGGACAATTTATTTAAAGTTTATCCAACAGCATAGCATTTCACTGCACTTCAGATTCAACTGTGTGCAAAATATCTTTGTTACGCATAATTTGATATTATTTATTTTGCAATATGTTGAATTTAAATTAGAAATACCCTTGAATAAAATAAAATTTTTTGAGAGCCCAAGGGAAACCATCTTTTGATTAGCAAGAATGAAAGATGTGGTAATCAGCCTGATGTTGAAAATACCTCTACAGGACTTACCTACATTTCTTGATCACCGATTCTTGATATACAGGGTACACAGAAATACTTAAGTTTATTCAAAGGATAGCTTCATACAGAGTATTTAAAATGACATATTCTCATATTTTATATTGTATAATAATAAAAAGAGAAAACATTTTTTAATACTTTCAACTTAAAAATTCATTTCAAACACTAATAGCCACAACGATACAGATTCAGGGTTAATTTTGTGGTAGTTATTAACTATTAAAAAATCCATGCTAAGGAAACTTTTACTAGACCACTAATTTATTTTAGAAGATAAATTAGTGGTCTAGTAGAATTTTCCTTACCATGGATTTTTTAATACTAATAGCCCTGTAATTCTATTAAAAAAATTTTCGATAATTTCTTATAAATGTGACTTGATATGTTCCCCCAAATATGGGCCATTTTTTAACAGAAAATAGCAAACAAAATTTAGGTGTCTAACAAAGAAGAATGTCAAAATCATTTTGATAGCTTATGATAATAATAACTGAAATTTTAGCAGAAGATTAGGGCATTGACATCAGCAATCACTCATTATACCTTCTGCTGTGGATGTTTTGTGAGAACTGTGTGAGGGAGAAAAGTGCTGAGTCTCCTTTGGGAGACGTATTTACAGAAGTGAGAAGTACGTGGCTCGGTAGTTCAGTGGTTAGAAAACCTGCCCTGAAAGTGGGAGACCTGGGTTCAAGTCCCAACCAAGTCACTATTTTTCACTTTGTATAACTTTGTCCTTTTGGAGATCCACGCAAGTCCCAGCAAGTAGTTAACCCTCATACTCTGCATAGGCCCTTTTTTCCTCGAGTGCGGTCTGCGGTTATTGCTGAGAACTTTTGGTTACTTCTTCAATGATAAACAATAATTTGTATATTTTATAAGGAAATTTAAAAAAATGTAATTCCACGTTTAATATCTGTGCCACACATTGATCATTTGTATACCTAACAGTTAGTAGAATTAGGAAAATTAGTTAGGCTAGTTATAGAATGGAGGTAACTGGATAGAAAGCACATAAAACACACCCAAAACTAAGAGACAAGTGAAGAGAAATTAAGGAGAAGATATGCATTACTAATGCTGGATTTCCCTGGGATTCTGAGAACCCTTCCATTACAGGAAAACAGCAAAGAGTGAGTGTGCAGGCATCTTACTGAGAGGCAAGGCCATAAAAGTGGGAAAAGATGAAAGAATCCCAGGTCGAATGTATAAGTATGTTTTTCCTACATTATTCCTACACAAACATAGAAGTATGTTTCTCACAGCCTAAGGGTTCAAACTTCTGAAAAACATGTGAACAGTTGCTACCATGTAAAGACAAGGTTTGGCAGTAATTTAATGATAGAGAAATCTAGAATCTGTTTTTATGTGAACATACATTGTATCTAAGTCATGCATATCAAAAACATAAGATATACTTTACCTTATTGATATTGGGTAACTTCGTAGAGACTATGTAGCATTTAAGTATTGTAACCAGTCTTACTTCTCATTAGCTGTACAAATCAATCTCAAAATCATTTCCATTTCTTTTAGGTCATTTATTGAACCATCACAGGTAGCTCAATCAAATTCCCCAAGATAGATTACACATAAGCATGGCATCAAACAAAATTCAAGAGTAAACTCAGACGTTGAATTAAATGAAGTCCGTGGACCACTTTTCCCACTCGTCCACAAACTTGACAAAATCGCTTGGGTCAATTTCCCCACAGACGGAAAAAAAGTTATTCGAATCTACTATCAAAGTCAACGCAAAAGCACTTCACAACTCCCCCCCAACTGTCACTGTATTTAATATATTTACAGATTCACATTCAGTCCTCGCCATGCACCGTCGGCCTCCGCTGTCGTGCCGTCCCTCGCTATCGCCAGCTGGCCGGTCATTACCCGACCTTTTCGCAGTGGGAGTTCCTCTCGCACACTGATCACTTTCCCTTTTCCAAACCACTCACGCACTTTTCCCCCAGCGCCTCCTCGGCGTAAAACGCTATTAAGACAAGTCACTCGCATAAACCACTCACACACACACAACACCATAGAGTACAAAATAAAGGTATAACAATAAATACAAGAAAAAATACATTTCAGTGTAAGGAAATAATGCTACAGTATATGTATTACTATATGTAATATCATTTTTCTTTTGCTGGAACATTATACCTAATACAATTTTTGATGGGAAACAAAATACTTAAGATGTGGAAAATATAACATTAAAATTTCTCTGTATGAGGAAAATCAAATTTAAGATTTCAACCAATTTAGTAAGTTAAAAATGATTTAATTGTCAATTTCAGTGTTCAGTGAAAACGATTATACCTGCAGGTACAAAGGATTTCGAGAGCCACCAGACAGCACAAATCCTTATGCGTTGTCTCCAATGTTTTGGCACATACTAACAATACAACTTGGATTTGCCATCATTTTTGGGGTTCGTTAATTCCTACTGAAAATTTAGACTTTAATAGCTTTATTCAAATATAAGCTTTCCTTTCGTAAAATCCACTTCTTTAGGATTTTAGGATTTTAAACTGGAAGCAGAAAAAAGTTCCCAGATCGAGATAAAAATTAGCATAATCATATTTCCTCTGCAAATAGCTAATACAAATCAACATCTCTACTTTAGTTATTCTGTATTTATTAAGCCTTTATTGCTTTTAATTTAAGTATTAAAAATGTACTAGTGATGAATAAAAATAGTATTTTATAAATTTATGGTAAGCCTATTTTACATTGTATATCTTCATAAATTACAGGCAAATGAACAGATTATTTCAACAAAAGCATAAACGAACTTTCATAACTTTGGTTCAAAATTCTGCCTACAAAAAGTAGACTTGCTGTTTTACAGAATACATTGATTAACGCTATATAAAATTTTTAGGTTATTTATATTATAAAAATAATTCACTTTCTTTAACTGTGTTTGTCGAAAATTGAAGAGCAGGGTATTTTTATAATGAAGACAAAGGACATTTTCATTCAAGGCAGTACACAGATATTCCATTTGTGAATTTTCATGTATCTTTGAATCTCACCTGTTCAATGCCCATAATCAATAGTGAACTTAATCTGCAAACTAGCCTTTAAAGATAAATTTTAGCCTGTCACAAAAGCATTAACCCTTCATTAGTTACTGAATCTAATTTTTCTCTGGAGTGGAGGACACCAATGGGCATCTCCCACGCCATCGGCTATGCCGCCAACCGGCAGCCTCAGATGCACATGGGTAAATCGGCAAACCCTAAAATTTTGTGAAACTGACCTAGCAGAACCAAAGAATGGCACAACACAACAATCCCAGAAATGTTGGGGATCATCAATTACAATGTACCCTTGGAGTAATGGGACCCGGGGGATCAGACGTAAATGGTGGTGGAGTCTGCAGAGATGTGAGGTTTTCCTTGAGGAATATGATGAGACTGAAGATGTATAATACAGAGGCATAATATATAATAATTGGAACATTTTCCTTCAGGAGTCCTGAATGGTCGAATTAAAGTTAGCCCTTAATGCTTGTTTTTGTATTTTAAATACTATGATACTTGAAGGTGAATACAGGGCATCATACCATAGTCAGACATTTTCAAGTCCATTTTTCCTTGGGAATTTTCCTGGATGTATGCCCTTATGTGTAAAAAACCCTTTCAATATCATGCCATAATATTTTTCTTTCCTGTTTCCACCAGTTCGGAGGAAAACATAAATTACAGTTTAATTATGCTTTCCCTTCCTCAAGCCATGCCAAACTGTTTCATACCATTTTCTCACTACCAACATTTTAGCTTTTTCCTTATCAATAACATTTAATTAAATTATAAGATTAAAGTCACTATGTTAATTAGCCTACACATAACTGTTCTACATGTCAAGCATTCATTTTAATTAATTTGGTTTTGCAAGTGGCTGTTGAACAACTCTGGTTAAGTTTTTTCAATGTAAACAAAGGTAATATTTTATCATTGGGAAGCAATAATTCAGATGGAATAACAATACATGTAGTTTGTAATTATGCTTTTCATCCTAGTAAAAATTTTTTTTGATTTGCAGTCCAGTTTTGAGTTTTATTCTGAGTGAGTCTCTCTAAATGTGATTCCACATGAAAGACTGAAAATGTACTAATTACAAGGGCACATCAATAAGGGCAGGTTGATTTTCTTCATAGCATAAAGATACTAGAATGAAATTATATTTCCTTATAAGATCAGATCTTGAATAATTGGTGGGTCAAGTGACATCACAAATTAGCATATGTCGGAAAAGCATGAGTAAAATGGAGTTGTTACAGCATTCTGTGCTTTGTTTAGCAGTTTTCAAAAACTGCTTAGATGTGCACCAAATGGTAAATTAAGCAAATGATTATTCCAATCAATCTTTGATGATTCAGACGATTTATGGAGAATTATGTTTTGATAACGAAGCTGAAGACGCTGAACTGAACCATGATTAACACAGATTTGGTTATTTTTGGAAAAAATTGCAACTTGGATGCATCTGTATCAGATGGATTTTGATCTTGCTGATTGCTTAACAGAAAATGCTGTTTGTTCAACTTCTTAAGAAAAATTAATGCTACCTGAAACTTGGAGGACCCAATTCTACAGCATTTCATGCCCTGAGGATCAACAGCGAACAGTAAATTGTATTGTGACCTTCTGAAACATTTGCAACCTAAATATGGTCAACATGACATTATTTTCTCTTTTTTTCAGATCTCAAAGTTTTAAATTTTGTTACATTTTCCTCACAGTCGTCTGACCTGATGCCATTAGATTATTATTGTTTTAGCTCACTTAATTGGAGGCAAAATCTATTTCCTATTTCTAGGTGAAAACTGCAGTGCACAGACTAGGTTGGCCCAATTTTTTGGTGTTAGATCCTTCTCTACTGCAATTCATCTTACTATAAGGATTAGGGATAATGCTGTAAAAGTAAGCTTACAAATGTTCTAACTCAGTCTACACTGAAGTCTTATTTATTTTTTCATGAAACCTAAGATTTTTTACCTGCACACTACTATTGCAAAATAATTTTTCCTTCTTTAATTTATCATTTTCATCGAGAACAGGAAATAAGCAAGTTTGCCAGGAGCCATTGATAAGTCAGAGACTTTGATATGAGATAGAACTCAAATAACATGTATAATTTTACCCTGAAATTAGACATGAATTTGTATATGATTGCTGGAGTCTGGCTTTAACTGTTAGTTAGAAGTTTGTAGTGAGTGCCCAATAGCAGACAAGTTGAGCTGTGATGAAGAAAAGTGAATTATGAGTATTGATAAAACTCTGATTCTTGCAAGAGGAAAGCATTCAAGGAAATGGAAGAAGAGATGAAAGAGTAATTTAAGAACTCTGCTTTGTCACATTGAATGCTTTGCCAGAGGCTCACTGAGTGTTTTCTAATGTCTAAGACATTAGAAATGTGCAAGTCACAATTGAAAGATATAATCAACAAAATGTGCTGAAAAACCACAGAGTGAAGAAGATCAATGACCAAAATTGATAAATTGTTCTACAATCTGCTTCATATTCTCCAAATTTGGCTTCATGCAAGTATTTTGTATTCACAAACAAAAATGAAAATGGTACTTCTATTTTTGAGAATTTTGAAAAATCATGTTGTCTTGAAGGCTTCAATAAGTTTGAACTATGGTGGACAAAAAGGAGACTACGCTAAGAAATACATTAAAATTATAGGACTTTTCTTCATTTAAATGTCTTTGACTCATTAAATTCCTCTTGTGGCATCTTAGAAATTAATCTTTTATTTAATTAATTAAAGATATTAATTTTTCAGATTATCATATTTGCAATTAGTATTCTGAATGTGGCCTGTAATAAATATTTCACTGGTGGAAAAGAATAACCTACAACAGTTAATTCACATCATTACACTTCTCATGTTGCAGCTATGAGTTAGTGAAAAACTTCTGTAATAGTATTAACTTCAAATATATAACAACAAATGATAAATAACATCAGAATTCAAATTCAAAATAAGAAGCTTTATCCATTCTTACAGAGCAAGGCAATCCACAGAAAGCTCCTTCCTTTGGGTTAAATCTAGAATAGAAAAATCTTTGGTTTGTAAGATATCTTTTTTGATACATAATAAGGTATTAACCCCATTTAAGACATATAAGTGTCCCTCATTCTCATAAGAGATGAGCTTCAGGAATGGAAAGTGTTCTTGAGAATGCGTATTTTACCATAACTGAATACTCACAATTATGATAAGTCAGCAAACTCGATGGTGTAATTTACCACTGTATCCACTGGATCTGATTATTCAATTATTTCTGCCGAATATGCTGTGGTCACAATTTTCATGTGAGTAAAGGAGAACCCTTTGCAATAGTTCAAATGCTGGAGGTGTTATCTAATAATCTTTCCACCTATCAGGATCATATTAAATAAACAATGCAAATTCCACAAAAATGTCCATGCATGCATGCAAAGTTTGCATTTTGTATTTTATATGATTCCGATTACAGAGTTTCTCCAAGTTAAGATTGTATTTATTCTTCTCAGCTAATTTAACCCTTGGTCCATTGTGACCATTACTTTTATAAAGTTAGGACTATAACTTTTTATTTTCCACTAAATCATCAATCACGATCAGTCCAGGAGCAAGCTCACAATGACAGAGAAGAAACTAAAGATTTATTGCGCCAGCAACGCAAAATGATCTGAATGCCTTCAGTGTTAACTGATATATACATTTTATTGGTTAAGTAAATCAAATTTCCATGTATATCTTGTAAAAATAGTAATAGCAGTGAAAGGAATAAAAATTTGAACTGTTTATCCTAATAAATAAATATTATTTTGAGATAGTTTGGATAGTTATTTCAAGAAATCCATCAACCCTCCTCAAGGTTCTCCTGAAATAGTCTTCAGCCTAAGTAGATATTTTCCTTATTTGTGTTTTCTGTATATTTCCTTAACAGGCAGGTATTTGAAATGGGGCTGAAGTTGTTTAATTCAATATGACAGAGAGTATCTCATCTTTATTATTCTTCCTCAGAATTTACCGTTTCTCATATTTTCCTTTCTGATTGTGATATTAATACTCTTGTGAGATTTAAGTCGCTACAGGATGGGCATGTCTTTAAATTTACCAATCTGATGAGCGATGGATTGCATCCATCTATTATCCATCCATAATATTAATATTGCATCGATCTCCATAATTCTTTAAATTCTTTTGAAACGTAAATCATCGCATCGTTTTTGTTAATTGATTATTGAATTATAAATACATTATATTTCCCATTGTAAGTTGCCATTTACTGGCTTTTTATGAGGTTATTGATATTAACATTTGAATGACCTGCTACTGTCATCAGATCTCTTCATTGGGAATCAATCTCGATGGACATAGGTAGAAAGCATTGTAAATCATTGGTGGAATGCATCGTAAATCCATTGGTGAATAAATAAACATTTACTGGATCCATCGATGAATTTAAAAACATGCCTTCTATGCCTAGTTTACATTTGAATACTGTCTGAAGTGCGAATTGATTTTCAATGGGGCAAATGGAGGTAGAATTAAATACAGTAATTCTATTTGTACTTCAGATAATATATTAACTCCCATGTTAGCTTATTAAAATGAAACAGGAAATAAAAAAACATTATTATCTTATCAAATTTTACATATTTTGTTACAGAAATCTATAGTTGATGATTAGTAAATAAATTTTCATAGAATATCTTTCTTTTAAAATTAATCTCAGGATAATATGAAGTTCCTTTTTATTCGATTTTTCAATAGAAATAGATTCTAAAAGGAACTGAACTTGAATTTAAATTCATTTCTTGTGGAAATGTGTTAGATTTCTAAGGGTAAAACTGGTGTTAAAACTAATATCTTATATTATATAAATGACTAATTATCTGCGTAAAGTAAATTTTAAAATTAGGAATGGAAAAAAATGACATTTCCTCACTTCATTATTTTAATACATTGTTTTTGGTTCATGTTTAACTGTACACAGGCAATGGGTTTTTTGCAATTAATGATGAAAAATAACAATTTGTACTTTTTCCACAGTATTTATTAAGAACAATAAATGGAAACAAAACACGACTAGTTTCAGAGATTGATCTCCATCATCAAGTGACCAAGTAAAAACGTAAAGCATAATTTATACAAGTAAGACTGGCGGAAAAGGAAAAGAGTGGCGTGTGGGAGAGGACAGAGGTGAGACGGGGACGGAACTGGAGGTAGAGCAACATTGTCAGTGGGTGGAAGAATGCATCGAATCAATGGGAAGGGAAGAGGTGCTCGTTAACCACGTTACATTGTTTGGAATTTGTGTGGGAAATAATTTAAAACTGTTCTAAGAAATTAAGCCTTTGGTTTCTATCTGTATAGTGAAGAATTTTGGGTACAAAGTCAGAAGAATGGTTGAATTCCAGAAGGTGCTTAGCGAAGTGAGATTGGGAGGACTTGTTCAGTATATATATATGTTAGGAAACCTCCTACTTCGATACACCAAAGAAGACACCCAGATTCCTCAAATCACACTCTTTATTCTCCCAAGGTTTACACATGCCCACCACGAGCACTCCCTCAAGCCGCCATTGCTCTCGTCACTCTGCGTTCCACTGTTTCTTTAGTCCTTGTCTCGCGGCAGCACCTGTCCGCCGCCCCCTTCTCCCTTTTTCTTTCCCACAGTCGGCCCTTCTGACATCTGGGCCGTCCTCGGCCCTGGGCTGGTCTCTGCATGGTCCACCACCGTCCCTCTGCTCCTCCCTCGATGTCACACCTTGGCCAACACTGTCCTCGCCCACTGCCAGGTCGATGTTCTCCTGGTTCGCTGCCTCCGCTTCCTTGAGGTCATCTACTTCTTCAGCTTCACTGTCCTCTTGATCTGCCCCTTCCACTTCCCCGTCTTCTGGAGCCTTACACCATGGCTTCATTCGGTCTGCACTAAACACGGAATTGAATGATCTTTGAGTTCGTTTAGCTCCTGGAAGGTCTTTCAGCACGTATCTGTCCCCAGGCAAAATCTCAGCCACTACATACGGACCCTTAAATTTCGGTGCTAACTTACGCGACACTCCAGTAGCCTGTACTTCCCTTTCCACTAACACCAAATCTCCCCTCTGGTAATGTCTAGGTGGTTAATGTCTAGCATCATATTTCTCCTTTTGTTCCCTCTGTGCCTTATCTATTCTGGATAGGGCTATTTCCCTATCTTCCTCAAGCGTATCTGCGAACTTTTCTTCTAAATTGTCCTCTAAGGTCAGAATAACGCGGTTTTTCAATGAAGTCCTGAGCCTAAACGCGAATAAGAGTTCATGAGGACTCTTCCCTGTCGTTTTGTTCGTCATCGAATTCATTGAGAACTGAATATCTTTGAGCGATACATCCCAATCACTCCCATCTTCTTGAGTGTACATAGTCGAAATCGCAGTTCCAATTACGGCGTTGGACCTCTCTACTTGCCCATTCGCTCTCGGTGTGGCGGTAGCAATCTTGATATGCTTAATCTGATGATTTTCGCAAAGTTCTTCGAACTCCTTTGAAGTGAAGGCCGTACCTCTATCCGAAATTAGACGTTGCGGACTGCCGAAAATGCTAAATATCTCACTTAACGCCTCACATACCGGCTTGGTCTTCGTGTTCTTCACGGCCATCAGCATAATAAATTTCGTAAAGTTGTCTTGGTATGCCAATACATACTCATTTCCCTTCTTGCTCTTGGGACATGGGCCTAGGTGATCGATGTGAACGGTATGAAACGGAGTGGAGACCCTTTCCATCGTGTGCAATTCGCGTTCTCTTTTACCTCCAGGTCGTTTATGGTAGGTACACTCAATACAGGCAGCTATGTACTTCCTGACCCTTTTCCTCATCCTCGAAAACCAAAAATACCTCTTCAGATGTTCCAGAGTCTTCTCTTCACCGAAATGTCCCATGTCGTCGTGACTTCCCTTTATAATTCTGGGAATGACATTTCTTGGAACGACCCAACGTCTTTCTCCATTTGTTCTTCGGCAGATTCGGTTGTCCTTTATGGTGTAGTCAACGTGTATCTGACGTTCCTCGTTCGTCGTCGCTGGCCCTTGCAGCACCCTCCGTAGATTCTCCAGCACCGGGTCTTGAATTTGCATGGTAAGCAGCCAATCTTCTTGTTCTTCAATCGCTGGTGCGGGAAACTTCACCTTTCTGGTCTTCTTGTTCAATGTTCGGTAGTCATTACAGAGTCTGTTATCACCGTTGGCCCTCTTTACTAACAATGCGGGACTTGCATACTCTGAATCCGACTCTTTTACTATTCCCAGCTTCATTAATCCCTCTACTTCTTTTTGCATTTCTCCTCGTTGAGAATACGGTAACCGATAAGATCGTAAATTCACCGGTTCTTCATCATTTAACTCAATATCAAAACTGGTTAAACTGACAGTCCCTAGTTCCTCAAGGTTTTTGCCAAAACATTGCCGGTATTTATTGACCACATTGCGAATCTGTTGCCTCTCTGCTTCATGTAGATTTCCTCCCACATTAATGTCGCCTGGTTCTATTGGTGTTTTCTCTTCTACATTTATCCTATTTTCCTCTGGCTCCGATACGATATTTAGTCTTCCATCTCCCTTTTGAATCCAAATCCCTTTTTGGTCAAGAGCGCTTCGCCCGATGATCATGGCGTCTTCTTGCGCGTAATCGGGGACAATAAACACCTCTACTTCGATGCTGACGTCATCTATATGGAGAGCCACCTATTTCGAGCCGATTGCCTCGCATGCATTTCCTCCGAAACCCACTAGCCGTCGCCGGCAAGTCTGGAATTGTAATCCGATCTCTCTCGCCACGTCTTCTCTCAGATTTACCACGTCGCTTCCTAGGTCAATGAACCCGACCACATGATTCCCATTTATTTCTATCCATTTGTAGTATTCATCCTTTATTTGCCGATTGGCGGTAGCTACTCTGTATACGTTTCCTTCCTTTGAGGACTGACGATGCCTTAAATTCCTTCATGGACATTCTTTCATTAAATTTCCCTGTTTCATACAATTGAAACATTTATTATCACGCTTCTCTTTGGAGCAATCCTTGGCCCTATGCCCTTGCTCACCACAATTAAAGCATCTTTCAGTAGCTAATCTCTTTTCTCCCACCCTTCCAGGTCTCTCTCTTGAAAAGGAGGGTTGGACAGCCGCCCTCTCGCTCATCTTCGCTCTTTCCGTAATGTTCTCGTATCTTTTGATCTTCGCAAGCAGGCCTTCTACGTTTTCAAATTCACACATAGCCAACGATCCAACCAATTCTCTATCTGTTATCCCGTTCAAAATATATTTGATCGTGGATACGTCGTCTATTTCTCCACGTCTCGCGATGGCTTTCATCGAATATACGTAAGCCTCATACGTTTCTTTAGCTTCCTTCTTTCTCTTTGTTAGGCACAGGTGGACGTCAGCTTGATCGGCCGCCGAAGGGAAACTACAAAGTAGTCTTCTTTTGAACGCGTCCCACGAGTAGACCTCTTCCGCTACACTGTTTAACCACAGTCTCGCCGCCCCGCGTAACTTTGTAACAGCGTGTGCTAACAGCATGGAATGATCCCAACCGTAGGCCGACGACACCCCTTCCACTCGCCGCACCCATTGTTCCGATGTGAATCCTGACTCCACCGACGGTTCAAATTCTGGGAGCAATCTTTCCGCGAGCGAAATATGCACCGTTGCCGAACTTCCCAACATCGTGCAATGTCCCGTACCTAATAATTCTTTTTCTCTTTCTAAGATCTTCCGCTCTATATCTAGCAATTCTCTTTCGCGCTGGAGGAATTCTCTTTCCCTAGCTACTTTGTACATCGCACCGCTCACCTCACTAACTTCTTTCACTCGACCATTTCGTCCCTCCGGATCTCGAAATTCGTTAATGCCCCTAGCCTGAGGTAGCCATGTTGCGGGAGTAGAAGTGGCTGCAGGAATATCTAAAACGCTAAATGAACGAGCCCTTTCGCGCCCAACATCGCGCCTTCCCCACTCGGGTTCACTTCCGCGATCTCTATTCATCTTGCGTCTCGATTCCTCACGACTGGCCCAAAACACTTTGCACTTCACTTACTTACAGTTTTTCTCTTCCTGAGGTGTGTTTGGCGATAATCCATTTGGTGAATATCCCACCTCTGCACAGTGTGATATTTTCGTAATCTAGAGGGACAAAAGTCAATTTTCTTACTTGTAAAATCGGGTCACATTTTTGTATAGTTAGGAAGAGAACAAACCATAGTAACTGGATCTAAGGTTTATATTTCATAAAAACCGCGCCAACCAATAGAAAAAAGGGTCGAACCCGCTGAAAATCTGAACTCAGCATGTCAAGTGTTCTAAGCGATAGCGTCATTCGTATAAGTTTACTCTAAGAAGACACAGTGTTTCTGTGTGCTAGTAGCCGTTGTTTTTTTGCTATTATTATAATACAAGTACCAAAGTTAGTTTACATAATATTTTACTTTAATATGTGTTTTAATTTAATCACGAGCATCATTAGAATTGATCACCGTTTTTTTCCGTATGAGAAAAACGTATGAGTCAGTTTGAACTTGAGTTTTAGTTTGTTATATCGCATTATACCAATGTGAAATGGTATTTGCCTGAAAAAATGACTTTTTAAGTATAGGAAATACTTAAATTTGCTTGCGCATATTTGCGAATTTGAATATACTTTCCTTAAACATTAATTAGTCGCGTCAGGGGTAAATATGACCCCAAAATTATCTGAATTTTTAAAAACGCTTTCAACGATAAATCAACGAATTCAATTTATAAAAGTTCATAAATGATTCTTTAAGAAAGTGAATGTAGCTTTTTTAGCGAAATATTATTTTCCATTTATTATTAATTAAATAAAATGTGTAAATATGTACTGAAATTGCAGTAACTTACATAATTGATACGTTTTCCTATTAAGAATCAACCTAAGAGTTTCAAACTTTTGAAATACGTGGTAGAGAGTTTATTACTTTGATTTTATTTAGCAAAATTACACTATTTTTTAAATGCCATCTGTCGGAAAATAATAAAAATTAATTTCACTCCTTTCGGAAAAAAGTCAAAATATTGGAGGAATTTTCGATTTTTTATGTCACTTTCAATTTAGAGGTTTTTGATAATGACAAAACAATTAGTAATACTTTAAATATCGTAAAATCAATCCTTATCAGCGCTACCAACCAAAAAAGTGTTATCTAAAAATGTTTTTTAACAGGCTAAATTTGAGGAACATAAATTGTATTTCAACAAGCTGACATTAATTAACATTTCCATACTTATATCCAGCCAAATAAGTTCGCATAGTAGGGGTATCAACTTAAAAATTATTCAAATGTATTCATTGCGTGGCTCTTTGTTACTATCTATTATATAGATGCTTCTCCGGATTCATTCATGTATATAGATAGATAGATAGAGAGGATACTCATTCACAGGCTAAATCACAAGCGTCATTGACTTGAAATTTTTTCGACGTATTGGCCATAACGTGTAACCGCCAGAAAAATGCTCAGACCAAGCGCTTGCTTTGATGTTTGATGCAAATCTGTCAACACATCAACACAATGTAATCCGACAACAAACTAACAAATGATATAAGAAAATGTATCCAGCACAATATAATATTAAAGCAGCAAAACAGCTGTGCTATCCGAGTGACGTCAATCCTACAGAAACCTTCGCAAAAATAAAATTACTATCTTTAATGGACCACACCATAAGGCGATTGTGTAAAGCGCAAGAAGAGGTCCATAGGAGAATTGAAAACTCTTGACATAATTGTGAAGTGGGGTTGTGATGGGGCAGAACAAAGTAGATACAAAAAGAGATTTTCTTGTGTAAATCGCTCAGACGAAAGTTTATTTAGTGTATCGATGATGCCTATTCAGATATTCTCAGTGACTGACCAAAAAATTAAAAATATTCTTTGGCAAAACCCTTCCCCATCCTCCACAAGATATTGTCGTCCCACAAAGTTCGGGTTTGCCAAAGAAACTGCGAATGTCATTAAGACAGAGGAAGAACAAAGATTTAATGAATAGATTACTTTTGACTTCAGACCCATTTATAGCAAGCGTAGGATCACTTCCTAAAACCAAACGAGGCAAAATCAGTAGGGAGGTATGTGACCTCTTAGAGATGAGAGCTCCAGCTCCAATGGATCAGGACGGAACCCTATCAGGTTTTTCTGATTCCAAAGAATCAGAAAGTGATATCGAAGAATCTGACGTTGATTCCGAATAATCCTCTAATTCATATTATACGTTGTATAAAATTAATTCCTTATTTTTCCTTTCAATTTGTTCTGTGATTACAAATTATTATTTACCAATTTTATGTTTTACTGTACCTATTTTATTGCACATTGATCATCGATCATATTGAATTGTTATTATTTATAATAAAAATATCTTAAAAGATATCTAAACACTTTCCTTCCTGAGATTTAAATAACCTCATATCCCTCTCCTTGCTAACTCGGCCGTTAGCGGCCGTCACCGTTTGCGCTTTATCTCTTTGGGCCTGTGTGTCTTCTTTGCGTGTGGTTGTGTTTATGCTTCATGTAAACATTTCTCTCGCATTCCAAGACTCAATTCCAGTTAATAACTCAAGAAATTAATATATTTTCCCAACTGCGCTTGATCCGCGTAGACAAGTAAGAAAATTGACTTTTGTCCCTCTAGATTACGAAAATATCACACTGTGAGCTGCTCTGTTAGGAAACCTCCTACTTCGATACACCAAAAAAGACACCCAGATTCCTCCAATCACACTCTTTATTCTCCCAAGGTTTACACATGCCCACCACGAACACTCCCTCAAGCCGCCAATGCTCTCGTCACTCTCCGTTCCACTGTTTCTTTAGTCCTTGTGTCGCGGCAGCACCTGTCCGCCGCCCCCTTCACCCATTTTCTTTCCCACACACACACACATCTATCTTCTATTATATATAGATGCTTCTCCGGATTCATTCATGTATATACCTAGATAGATAGATAGATAGGATACTAATTCACAGCCTAAACCACAAGCGTGAATGACTTCAAATTTTTACGGCGTATTGGCCATAACGTGTAACCGCCAGGAAAAATGCGAATTTGAACCTCAGTTTCATAGGTTCGATTCCAGAGGGCCCCAAAGTCCCGATTTTTCCCGTTTAAATACATTGCTTTGATTTTCGGGAATTAAAAAAAAATACTTTCCGGATAGGTAGAGAATCGAAACTCAAGGGGCCTATATATATGGTCATGATCTATCAAAAACATAAGTGACTTTTACGAAAAATATCCTGGGTTCGATGCTAGGACGATGCAAAAATCGGCCATTTGAAATACATTGAGGTAGATTTTCATTATTTTTTTCATGCACTTATCGAAATTATAGGAAGTTCTCGCTTATATGGAAGATGTATATTATGCATAGGTTTTTCAGAAAAATGTAGGTAAGACCTTACTGTTCCTGGGTTCGATGCTAGAGCACTTAAAAGTTTCTCTCATAAGGAATATAAGGGAAAAGTAGGACTTCACTTGAGGTAGTTGCACCTTATAATTCTGCTTGAATTTTCACACATGGTTAAAGGATGTGATCTTCTTTAGTGCTGCATAGAAAGTATCACCAGAAAGAATCGGGTTCGAAGCAAGATGGTAAATATATCCCCCATTTAAAATGCATTGAGTTAGTTTTCATTATTTATTTTGATGTATTAATCGAAATAATAGGAAAATCTTGCTTTGCTAGAAGTTGTATATTAAGACTCGGTTTAAGAAAAAAATTATATGTGACCATGCTGTACCAGGGTTCGATGCCGGAGCACATTGCAATTTCTCACATAAGGAATATATGGGAAAAGTAGGACTAACTTTGGGGCAGTTGAAGCCTACATTTCTGCTTGAATTTTCACACATAGTTAGAGGTGGTGATTTTCTGTTGTACTGCATTGGATGTATCACCAGAAAGACCCGGGTTAGATGCCAGACGATTAAATTGCAGCGAATTTTAAGAATATCTTCAACCTTTTTTTTATCTTTTTAGGACCGTCCTGATATGATGCCCATATGAAATAACTGTTGTCGATCTGCTTGCAGTATGCAAGCTACATTTTACTCGTATATATATATATATATATATATATATATATATATATATATATATATATATATATATATATATATATATATATATATATATATATATACGAGTAAAATGTAGCTTGCATACTATACTATACTATATATATATATACGAGTAAAATGTAGCTTGCATACTGCAAGCAGATCGGCAACACTAATTTCATATCGGCATCATATCGGGACGGTCCTCAAAAGAAAAAAAAAGGATTGAAATTTTTCTTAAAATTCGCTGAAATTTCATCGTCTGGCATCGAAACCAGGTCTTACTGGTGATCCTACTATGAAACACAATAGATCATCACCATCTCTAACTATGTGTGAAAATTCAAGCAGAAATATTGGCTACAACTGCATCAAAAGACGTTCTAATTTTCACGAATGTAAATGGCTCTCGGAACTCGAACCAAGGACGATCTTGGAAATCTAAAATATGTTTCTGAAAGTTATTTATGATCTCTATCTATATGCCGAATTTCAAGTTTCTTTATTATTGGCAAAGGTTTCAAAATAATTCCTAAAATTCTGATCAATTTCTGATTGCAGAGACACCTGGTGTCGAACCCAGGACATATTGTAAGCTGTGAATGCACAGTTTGATTTGTAAAGATATGCACTTGTATCATGCAAAGTTTTAAGTCGATAGCATGCCGGGAAGTACCTAAATTTAGTTTCCGTTATCTCCGTAAGAAATGCATTGAGGAATGTAAATGGCCCTCTGGGATCGAACCAAGGACCATCTGCAAATATGTAAAATTTGATTATGAAACATATTTATGATATGTAACCCCATGCCGAATTTCAAGTTTCCAAGCCATCGTATCCTTATGTGAGAAAAGTTAATGTGCTCTAGCATCAAACCCAGGAACATCATGGTCGAATCAATTATTTTTACTTAAACCAAGTCTTAATATACATCTTCCACCTAATGAAGAGCTCCCTATCATTTCGATAAGTGCATGAAAAATATAATGAAAAAGAATCCCAATGTGTTTTATAGGGCAGATATTATTTACCGGCCGGGATCGAACCCGGGTCTTTTTGGTAATATTTCTTATGCAGCACAACAGAATATCACCATCTCTAACTATGTGTGAAAATTCAAGCAGAAATATTGGCTCCAACTGCCTCAAACGACGTCCTACTTTTCAATAATGTAAATGGCTCTCTGGATTCCAACCAAGGACGATATAGGAAATCTAAAGCATGTTTTTGAAATGTATCTATGTTTTCTATCTATATGCCTAATTTCATGTTTTAATGTTATTGGGAAGGGGTTTAAATTAATTCCTAAAAATCGGATAATTTACTGATTGTAGAGACACCTGGTGTCGAACCCAGGAAATATTGGTAGCTGTGAATGCACCGTATGACTTATTAAGACTTCATCTTATTTCATACAAAGTTTGAAGTCGATATCATGCCGGGAAGTACCTAAAACTTTTTTCTGTTATCTCCATAAGAAATGCATTGAGGAATGTAAATTGCTCTCTGGGATCGAACCAAGGAATATCAGCGAATATGTAAAATTTGATTATGAAATACATTTATGATCTCCAACTCCATGCCGAATTTCAAGTTTCCATACCATCGAGAAGGGGTCCAAAAAAAATCTTAAAAATCGCCACAATGCATTTTAAACGGCCGATTTTTGCCTCGACCTAGCATCGAACCCAGGATATTTTCCGTAAAACTCATTTATGTTTTCGATAGATCATGACCATGACTTTTACGGAAAATATCCTGGGTTCGATGCTAGGTCGATGCAAAAATCGGCCATTGAAATACTTTGAGGTTGATTTTCATTATTTTTTTTCATGCACTTATCGAAATGATAGGAAGTTCTCGCTTATATGGAAGATGTATATTAAGCATAGTTTTTTGAAAAAAATGTTGATAAGACCTTACTGTTCCTTGGTTCGATGCCAGAGCACATAAACCTTTCTCTCATAAGGAATATAAGGGAAAAGTAGGACTTCATTTGAGGTAGTTGCACCTTATAATTCTGCTTGAATTTTACACATGGTTAAAGGATGTGATCTTCTTTAGTGCTGTATAGAAAGTATCACCAGAAAGAATCGGGTTCGAAGCAAGATGGTAAATATATCCCCCATTTAAAATGCATTGAGTTAGTTTTCATTATTTATTTTGATGTATTAATCGAAATAATAGGAAAATCGTGCTTTGCTAGAAGATGTATATTAAGACTCGGTTTAAGAAAAAATTAGATATGACCATGCTGAACCAGGGTTCGATGCCAGAGCACGTTTAAATTTCTATCATAAGGAATATATGGGAAAAGTAGGACGTCCTTTGGGGCAGTTGAAGCCAACATTTCTGCTTGAATTTTCACACATAGTTAGAGGTGGTGATTTTCTGTTGTACTGCGTAGGACTTATTACCAGAAAGACCCGGGTTCGATGCCAAACGATTAATTTGCAGCGAATTTTAAGAATATTTTCAAACTTTTTTTTTTCTTTTTAGGACCGTCCCGATATGATGCCCATATGAAATAACTGTTGTCGATCTGCTTGCAGTATGCAAGCTACATTTTACTCGTATATATATATATATATATATATATATATATATATATATATATATATATATATATATATATATATATATATATACACGAGTAAAATGTTGCTTGCATACTGCAAGCAGATCGACAACACTAATTTCATATCGGCATCATATCTGGACGGACATCAAAAGAAAAAAAAATTCAAAATATTCGTAGAATTCGCTGCAATTTAATCGCCTGGCAGCGAACCCCGGTCTTCCTGGTGTACTTACTATGCAGCAAAATAGAAGATTACCATATCAAACTATGTCTGAAAATTCAAGCAAAACTATTAGGTGCAACTACCTCAAACGACGTCCTACTATTCACATACACTCCTTATTAGAGAAATTATAATGTGCTCTGGCATCGAACCCAGGAAATGCATGGTCTTATCTATTTTTTTTCTTAAACAAACTGTTAATATACATCTTTCATCTAAGCAAGAGCTCCCTAACATATCGATAAATGCATAAAAAAATTATGAAAAGATACCCCATAGTATTATATATGGGGGATATTTTTACCGCCCGGCATCGAACCCGGGTCTTTCAGGCAATACTTTCTATGCAGCACAACAGAAAAACACCATCTCTAACCGCGTATGCAAATTCAAGCAGAAATATTGGTTACAACTGCCTCAAATGACGTCCTACTTTTCCTTTATATTCCTTATGAGAGAAACGTTATTGTGCTCTGGCTTCGAACCCAGGAACAGTACGGTCTTATGAAAATTTTTTTCTAAAACTTATTTGTACCATACATCTTCCAGCCAAGCACGAACATCCTATCATTTCGATAAGTGCATCTAAAAAAATAATGAAAAACGGCTCCCATGTATTTTAAAGGGCAGATCTTTGCATCGTCCTAGCATCGAACCCAGGATAACTTTTGTAAAAGTCATTGATGTTTTCGAAAGTCCAAGACCATAAATATAGGCACCTTGAGTTTTACTTCTCTACCTATCCGGAAAGTATTTTTTTTTAATTCCCAAAAATCACGGCAATGCATTCAAACGGGAAAAATCGGGAATTTGGGGCCCTCTGGAATCGAACCTATGACACTGAGGATCAAAGTCTCTTTTTTCCTGGGGGTTTCACGTTATGGCCAATATGTCATAAAAATTTCAGATCAATGACGCTTGTAGTTTAGGCTGTGAATTTGTATCCTATCTATCTATATAGGTATATATATGAATGAATCCGGAGAAGCATCTATATATAATAGATATATATATATATATATTTTTTTCTGTTAAATTAATTTACTTCGTCATTTTGCTGGTCTGGTTTCTGGTTTATCGTTTCGTAGAGGACATGGGAAGACGAAAGACCACGAAACATCTTTGCGCCGAAGGGAGATTGGCACCGGCCCATATTCCGGCTTCTTCAGAATAGCGTTCATCATTTCCTGTAAAATTCCGTTGTCTGAATCGGCTCACTCGTATCTGGAGCCATGTAAAGCGAGCGGCGAAAACTCTCTCCTTCCTAAATCCATAGCTCGAAAAAAGATGAAGCAATTGTTCTCATTCGTTTTTAATTGAGACATGCAAACTTTCTTCCAAGTTTCGGCATGTACGCATTTAAAACAAATATTAATAAAGTTGGTAGCAGATCAACATTTAGGTATTCAATTTCTAATATTTTCGGTATGGTTTTATTCAAAAGAATATAGCGAACGATTGAATAGAATATAATGTACTCATTGAGGAAAGTGAGAGTAAGACAGGAGAAAATACATTCAAATATTCAATTTCCAATTCAATTAACCGCAACCGGAGTCGAGTTATGGAGCGATAAAAAATACGCTTTTCGAATTACGCGTAACTGGGTGCGAAAGGCCAGGAAAGCAACCGTATCTAAATAGTCTATGAATGGAATGATCTCTGTACAAGTCAACATCATCGGCAGAGCACAGCGGGTGGCAAGTTGTTCACGAGTTGCAGTACGCAATCGTGCGGCACAAGCGGTTCTTACAGCGGTCCGAGTAACGTGACACTCTCGTGTGCAGGTGTTTTCTTGTGTCGAAGACGCTCCCTCACCATTCGCTGCATTTGATCGACCTTCGGCCGACGCGCAGACGGTGTCTTGTTCCTCTCTCTCGGTTTCGAGAAAGGCGACTGGTCCGAGTTCAGAGCATGGTTGCGATGTAGCGATCGAAATGACGCTTCCAATTAGACGTATCTCATCTGTGATCTCGATGTAGATATTGTCATAGGTAGAAGAAGAATAAATGGTAGAAGAAAAGCGTTTTAAAAAAATCCCAGAGATTTTCGATTTATTTTCCGTGAGGAATAAACAGGTGGTTGTGTTGCGGTTAAATCCCCTCAGCGGAGCACGAATGCGCATTGAAGGAGTGCACGATCACAATCTACTCTCGATAATTTGGGGAATTCAATGCAGAAATAAATTCGCATACGTGTAAGAATAATCAAAGATCATATGAGGTGATGTCATCGTACAAGTGACGGCTGGAGCAAGAATGGCTCCGATAATAGAATAGTGTCCGATAATTCATCTTAAGTAAATGACTCCCAATATGCTTCCAAGATTTTTACGAATGGAGTGAAATTGCCCAATGTTGATGAAAATTTTATCGATCTATTTTTAAATACGCTATAAATAAAGCTAAATATAAAAAAGAGGATTAGTGTTGAGCTGAATACGAGCGAAACGAAAGATAAATCAATCATTATTCTAAAGAGGCTTTCGAAGGCTTCATCGGACAAATAATATCGATCTTGAATGGTTTAAATGGCGCGTAAGAAAAATGACCAGAGAAGAAATTCTCTGCAGACATGACGCATGGATTTATACGCCCCTTCAAAATATTCCAGAAAGGATTGAGAAAAGATTCAGCTCTTTTGAGAGCTCCAAAACATCAGCTCCCAAAAGCGCATTCGGTTTTGGTGAAGGCGGTACCGATTCGCAGTTCGAAATGACCTCGGCTTTCGAAGCTCTTTTAAGAATGCATCAGAGCAAACTTCAATCCTTTACTGAAAAATGAGGTTAAGATATTGACATATCTGATCACAGAGATTTTTTTATCCACTCGTCGAAAAGGGAGGCTCCACCGGATTCAGCAGCGAGCATATCTCAGTCTCGGGAAGAAGTTTCTTATTTTTGCATTACCACAGTGTAAATGAAAGCGATCGTATGCCTCAAAATCGATAGCGACTTTTAATGCTGAACTATTTGATGGCAGATCTGGGCTTCCTTTCCTCATTCCAAATTATGACCAATGCTCCACGACCTCTGCTCCACACCCATTGAACTGAAGTTAGCAGCGCCCTAAACCATGTTTTCGTTGGTTAGGGAAATGTTTCAAATAATATAGGGTAATTGTGGTAAATATATCCACAACTGAATCCGATAAAACAATATATTATTAGTATTTCGCTTTTCCAATGAAAACCCAATTTCGGGACAAGATGTGTCGCAAATAAATATCTCGTACTATGAATGCCAAGTTTGAACCATCTTATCCGCGGACATCTTGCGGCACTCTGGTTGGAAATCATTGCTTCAAAGAATATAAACCAAAATTTTAACATGCACCTTATTGACGATAGGTTAATTTTATTTTCAACATAATTCGCACTTTTTCTCATTTTGATAAGCGTTTAATGACTTGTCATGCCGCTACTTCTTTATTTGAACGTTTCTACCCTTTTTATCTCATGTGCCATCTTTGAGTGCTAATATTATAGCGTTTTCTTCACCGTTTGGCTATTCAAACGAAGAAAGCACCTTTTTCGCTAGGTGAAGCGATGGTAACGTAGGGGAAAGGATTTGGTGGAAGGACTGCTAGTGGGCTGACGTAATGCAGAACCATAGGTCGTTAAGGTACTTCCCACGAAGAGAAACGAAGGCATAGACCAGGTGTTCATTGGTGCGAAATAATGCGAGCCTAATTTGATTGAGTAAAAGAGATCCATAGGAAAGAAGACGTTAGTTTTAAAGGATTATTCTCGAACCTTTAATCCACTTGATCAGCAGTCGCTATTTATTTTACCTCACGGACCATTACATTCGCATTTCAATCCCGCGGAACATTAAGACGAAGTTTTCCAATAGAAACATGCTTACATGAAATAAGTTTCATTGCTGCAGCACGATTTGTTGTCGCTCGTCTAATTCTGAGACACAAAAAGGATTCGGAGTACGAGCATTATACGATATTCTTATGATGCAAAAGTATTACACTAGTAAAATTGTAAAAAACGCATATAATTCCCGTCTTTCTTCGCTGTCGGTCCACCGGTTGGCGACTCCATTCCGATGAATGTCTCCGTTCGCTGAAAAAACTTCCGAAATTAATATTCGATTCACTCATTTCTCCTCAATTAGTAGCTAAACAGGTCGATTCCTGGACCTCAAATAGAGACAATTACTACACATGTCGAATGAGACTTAGCGTTAATTACATTGTATATCGTCATTTCTTTTATACAACGAGATTCGCGGAACTGATGACAAGCAATCATTTGAAATAAATACGTAACGTTTGATGCAATGGAAGTAATTCTTGAATCTTTAAAACTAATCTGCTCGTAGAATTAAAAATAACTATGCAGATTGTTAATACTTATACGCACATATAACCGCGTCTGAGACGCCTAAGTTGACGTATCTACACGAGCAGTTTGAGCGGTGCACGAGGCGGCGTTTGAGAGTAACAACGAATTGACTACTCAATTTCGATATCGTGGGGAGAAACGAGAAAGATCAGGTGTCGGTGCAAATCATGGAGTTTAAAAAGATTCCGGATGGTGGTAGAGGCCCTCACCGGAGGGCAAAATGTTTTTCAAACAAATTTCTCGGTTACGATAAGGTATTGTTCCCCTTATAAATCTTCTATGTAAAGTTATTTGGTCTCGAGAAGGAGAGAATTCCTGTAGAACGAAAACTAAGCGTCGGCAAAGGCGTATTAAGGAAAATGTGCGGTCATCCCAGAAAATGAGGATTATAATCGGAATTGTTTTTACTCAAATTTGCTTTGTGATACAAAAATAACTTGCCTCTCAATCTTAATTGTGATTTTGTTCTAAGGCATTAATAATAGATGATAAATTTTAACTTCTAGTATGAAAGAAAATGCCGTTGACACTCGCTTACGGGATCGGAAATGTCAAGAGTACGAAGTATTTGTATGACATTGATCGCAGTAATGTAAACCGTGTTGTAAAATATTGATGTTTTCCGAAGCAACGGAGAGACCACGTGGTCAAAAGGAGATTGTGATTGGAAAGGGGTGGTTGTCGTGAAATAGTTGGGCATAGCAATGCTTCATTTGCGGCCAATCGCTCGGTGGCCTGTTCAAAATCCGATTGAATCATTATCACCAAGTGTCGATAGCGACATTTAAAATGGGACAAAAAAGAAGTAAGATTCGCAATTTAAGAAATTCGCGAGGAAGATTCGTCACGCGGAACCTTCAACTTTTTCTCCGCTTCCCTTACCTCCCTCCTCCTATCGCCCCTCCTTCCCCAACTACTAGAATATATATCCTGAAAATTCGCCGCTCGCCCCTGTCGTTGTCCAGCGCCCGCCGCGAAAGGTTCGACCGACGGAATGTTCCCGACAGTTGAAGTCTCCGAAGATTACGGTAAAACGGAAGCTCTCGCCTGGAGTCTCATCGAAACTATTGAGAAGTTGTCAGACTGCTACAATCTTCCATTGCTTGTCGTTATTGTGCGATCATGTACGATACCTATCCCATCCACCGAAAACTATCTCGGCGAGAGGGTGCAGGAGGCAGTTCTCTTGGTTGGAGCTATTGGGGCAGTATATCTGGCAGCTAATGTCTTTAGTCTAATGTACCTTTTAGGCTCCAGAAGGTACAAAGGGGCAGTTTCCTTAAAACCGGGTGGACGTCACTTTGACGTCAAAGAAGGAAAGCAGACTTTCACTCGACTACCACTGGTGAAACGGCTACGACTGAGAATAGATCCTGGGTTGAACCATTAGCCGCAGTTGAAGGCCGCTAAGATTTCCTCGATCTTCGTAAAGGGACGGATCATATGCAGTTGAAACTATGTGTTCTATCACGGGCAGCTTCTCGACTTAATTCTTTTCGAGGAATCTGCGGTGCCGATGAATGTCTTGCAGCACTGTGGCCACAGAATCCAATGGCATAGAAGACAACCGAGCGACATCGAGAGAAGCCGTCGAAGAATTGCAGTATTGGCGAGGTGTTTGAAGCTGACGCTGCAGTCCGGTGAAGAAGATCGAGAATTAGTGTAGTGTGTGTGTTGTGTTATGGTCATTCTAGTGAATTAGTGAAAGTGATTGCAAGAGGAGGTACAGTACGCCGATGGAAAGCCGAGTTCCACCGCCGATGGAGGATTCCCTCTGCTAAAGGTAAGGATTCGTCGTCTTTCAGCTGATAGGGTGGTACGTTTTTTTAGAAAGGGGCCCAACCAACAGGGCATTGAAGAGCAGGTCTGCATTGATGTTTGGGGGGAGAGGGGCACTTGAGTGAAGTAGGGCCTACTCGATGGGCGATGAGTGAATGATTGGAGGGAGAAATTAAAGGATTAGGCACTACACACACTTCTACATACCGGCTCTTTAGCCAATAGAGATTAAAACTTGATTAGTCTTCTAACAGTCTCTCTTCTATCTTTTCCGTGGCTGTGGTTTTCATGCCACACCACACTATGGTTTTAATAGGGCTTGTTAATAGCAACTGATGACGCGTTCGCCCCCGAAATATTTGGTACCAGTTGCTGTTTGCAGGCGAACCCTTCCATTAAAAAGGGAAACGAGTCGAGCACAGTACGCCTTTGCGTGATTTGGAAACCTGTGCAAAATATTACTATTTAGAAAGTTTAACCATTGTAAATTAATTTGCTGCCTGATATTATCTTGCAAACTCATTCAGGTTTGCTGTTAAATTAAAAAAAGTGGCGGTTTCGCTGCATTAGAGACTGAGTTAACCTAACTGTATTTTCTAAAAATTTCAGGGAATTGAACATGTTAATATAGGGTGAATAAATTGTTTTTCTTTTACTCCAGTTGGGCAGTTCCAAGCGGTGCTTGCAGGAATCCAAGAACAAAGGCGAACCCTCGCAAAGACCTCTAGCATCGTCGCTATTTTCCAGTTGTACTTCAGGAGAAACTACAAATTGACTCCCGTGAGTAAGAAAGCATTGGCATTTCGCAGAATTTCGCCAAGAAAAGTGAGTGAACTATGGCCAAAGAACTTTTAATTCTTCCGTCAATCTTATCATTTCTTAGCCGTACATTCAATAGTAATTTTTAATGGTGTTAATGTCAGATGTTTTCAAGTTAGTCTTATTTCTGGAATTCTCGGCTTTAATATTTTTTGAAAATTCAAAAATTTTAATAATTTTCAGAAATTTTAGTTCTTTTCATCTTATCATGACTCTGTGATCGTGAATCTAAAATCTGAACTTTTCACCTGCTACCTACTTCAGAAACTGATTGTCAGTCTTACATGAGCAGCAGGAAGATGGAAGTGTAAACAATTTCATGCACAATGGATGGAAAATATGTATGAGATTAATAATATTTCTATTGCTGCTGTTTTAAAGCTACAAATGTAAACTTTTCTAAACTGTAAACTGTTTTTCGAATAACAATTACTTTTTTATCAACAGTAAAGAGTTTTTCTATTGGAGTAATGCGAAGAATGAAAATTGAATGACATACTGTTTTCGTCCGCGATATTCTTTTAAAATGAGATAAAAAACTAGTCTCAAGGAATTTTTTATAATGTTGGCATTCACTTACCGTTTTTTTGGACTATTTGTTGAATAGAACTTTATCGTTAGATTTTTTAAAACCGAAAACATTTCGTGAAGAATTATAGACTGCTATGAACAGCTGCGAATGCGTTTTAACAATGTTACCAGCATTTGCTAGGTGGCGCTATAAACAAGTGATCAGTTGGAGTTGAACACTACCTGTTCGTAAACGTAAAATTTAAGTCTTTACTCGGAATTGGATACAAATGCGTTATTAGATCATTGGACGGAAAAAATGCTGAAAATATACTACAGTCAGTTGTTGAAAAGTAGCCTTGTTTTCCCTGTGAAAAAATAAAGTAGAATCTGTGGAAAAACTATTGCCTAACTATTGTAGATTTTCAAAGATGGTATAAGAGATCTAATATTGCATATTAGGCATGATACATTTCTCAATATCGGAGCTTATAATTAATTAATCTCCACAATTGTACAAAAGTTTGCCCCAACACGAATTAAATTTTAATTTTCGCATTAAAGTCCTTAAGGACCTTTCAAACAAAACTCAATTGAGATTTGTTTACAAAATTATCCAGTTATTTAAAAATATTTGACTATATCACTAACTCTAATTTCAGAAAGGCAAAAATGTCCTGTACTAAAGTGACTGAAATGGAATTATAGTGAAATTTTCACATTATTTTTGGTATCGAAAAAAATTGTAGAATAGACTTAAATACAGTAGAACCCCGGTAATCCGGACACTCGCTAATCCGGAACCCTCGGTAATCCAGACGGTCCATCGGGAGTTATGCAAACCCGCAACTGCTTTGATAGCTGACTCCCTTACAAAAAAGGCTAACTATTTGTAAATGGTGCTTGCATTCCTTCAGTTTATCTAATCTTTATGATAGGTTATATCCAAGACTGTTAAGAGCTTTTCCTTTTGTGAGAGCAGTAGTACTGTCTGTGTTTAACATGGTGGTCGCATATTTTGTCATGCAAATCACTGCTAGGAAATTTCTCAAATAATCTTTGTCCGCATTCAGTTAAATTAAAAAAAAAAATTGCCAATGGAGAGCTCCAATCATTTTTAACTCACTGCTATCAAACCTCTCTTAAGGATAAAAGCCACTTTATGTTAAAAATTATTATTTGTGTGAAAAAATTAGGGAATAATGATTGAAAATGTAGAAAAACTGAATGATAATCTGTATTGAATGAATAAGTAGAAGATTCTGTATTTTATGTATTAGTATTTTATGCTCACATTTCAGAATCTATAAATTACTATTGAAGCTACTTTTTTACCTTGGTATTTTTTTAGATTTGGTTATAAGGTGTTGCAATAATTGAATTTCCTCTAGCTGCTAACTTTAATGATAACATTTTTACAACTTCTTGCTTTTTCTGTTTTCTGATTGAACTCTAAAATGTTTAGCCTATGTTATATTTTTAAACTCTTTATCATGAACATCTTCCCAGAAATTTGAAAATGGAATAATTGAAATCGAATCTTATCACAAAAAATAATAACAAAAAATCACCATTTTATTTTTGAGTGAACTTTTAAGTTTTACAAGACCACTATGCCTAGATACATACTTTTAGACAGAGTTATTGATGAAAATAATGATGATTCAAATTTCATTTTTTGCAACCCTAAAGTGCAAGATAATTGTATGCAATACAATTAAAATTGTGCAACTACAATTGTTAAATGTATTACATATTTATTTTAAAACATAGTACATGTTTCATTCATATTGTTTTGATTTATTGTTTGTTTCATTAATTTACTGCTGCAATCTTTTTAATCATTGCTTAGGTGTTACACATGCTAATATAGCATGAATAAGTAACTCATTAATATCAATATTAAATTTATTTTCATTACTTCTTTCTCCATAATTAATTTTTGTGTATCCAAATAGCTTTCCTAAAATCCAGATGTATTGGTCTTGAAGCCCTCTTTGGTTGCTTGCGTAATTTTGTCATCATTAATGTTTAAATGTTCTACTTTATCTCTTTCAATAAATACATCATATTTGATTGTTCTTTGTCAATAATAAACATTAAATTGATTTAAAAATTGAAAATTCTGGTAGCAATTTTACTTTTAGGCACCCTAGTATAGAAAGGGAACCAAAACAATTATCTGACAAAAATTTGGAGAAATTAATAATTTACTTATGATAATATTCTTGATTCTTTACATAATACACTATTTCAACATTACTCTGTGGAACATGGCAGTGTAACTAAAGCCCGGTTCACACGGTGCGTTTTTTGCTTCTGGCTCGCTTGCGAGATTCCTTTCTTGCTGTTCTGCTGGCTCTGCTAGCAGCTGGCTACCGGTTCACACGGGTGGAGTTATCTGGCGAATAGAGATGGTTTAATATTTCAATGCCTAGGTGGTACTCCGCTGTTAAAGGAGATGTTCAATTGTCAGCCAATTATATGTGTAGCAGAGATATTGAGAAAAAGACGCTTAGCTGCTGCTGCTGCTGTGATAGCTTTGGAGGCCAAGAGAAAAGAAGAAAGAAAGAAAAAGAGAAGGATGTGGAGTAGAAAATGGTTGCTTCATAGAAATTCAGGAAGAGACATCTTAAGTATGTTATACGAAGAATTGAGGTAGGTTGATACTTCAGGTGTCCACAATGCTAATTTTCAAACAAGTTTCATTAAGTTTTTACTCTGTACCAATATCACTTAATTTTCTAATTAATACTTTGTGAAATACAGCACCGAGGATACGAAGTCGTTCCAAAATTACACAAGAATGCATGCAGATGTTCTGGAAGAACTCCTGTTGCTGATTACTCCTTTAATTAAGAAGCAGAATACTGTGATGAGAGAATCAATCCCGCCCCGAGCAGCACTTGCAGCAACTTTGAGGTTTTTGGCAACAGGAAATACATATCAGGACCTGTCGTATTCCACCAGAATTGCAAAAAACAACCTTTCAAAGTTAGTGCCCGAGACACTGAAAGCAATCGTTTCAGTGCTTGGGCACAAAATATACTGTCCATCAAGTTCGACTGAGTGGGAAGCTGTTTCTGAGCAATTTCAGTCTCTGTGGCAGTATCCTCATTGCATTGGTGCATTAGATGGCAAACATGTAAACTTTATACCATTACGAATAGAAGGCTCAAAATTTTGGAATTACAAAGGTAGGGATAGCATTGTCTTGTTAGGTCTTGTTGACGCTACTTATAAATTCTTATTTGTGGATATTGGTAGAAATGGAAGAATGCATGATGCATCAGTATTTCGAGAGTGTCCCTTATCCTCGAAGCTGTATTCTGAGGAGCTAAATTTACCCTTAGCTTGCCCATTGCCTGGTAGTGACATTGATATGCCTTATTTAATTGTAGCGGATGATGCATTCCCTCTGAAGGAGAATATCATGCAGGTCCAGGTCGTGATCTAAAGTTGGAAAGGAGAATTTTTTACTATAGATTGAGCAGAGTACGTACGACTATGGAGAATGCATTTGGCCTTTTGGCAAATAGGTTTTGCATTCTTCTCTATGCCATCCCTTTTTCGGTTGCTAAGGTGGAACTAATTGTGCATGATTGTTGTGTCTTGCATAATTTTCTTTTAGAGAAGAATGCTATGTGTTCTAGCTCATCTGCATTTAATAACGAAACTCATGATGGAAACTCCCTAATGCAGACTGTTACACATCAAAGGGTAAATCGACCTACTGCCAGAGCTGCTGAAATCAGGGATCAGTTTTGCAGGTATTTCAATACTGTCCCATGGCAAAGAAATGCAGTAGAAGGGGGTGACTATTGAATGAAACAATTCATCTACCATATACTATGTATGTAACGTAGTATGTAAATAATCTTTTCATTTGCCTTAAGAGACAGGAGATTTTGCTTTCTTTAGATTACATGGCAACTTGCTATATAATATGGTATCTATTTCTTTCGGTTCAGTCTTCACAGCACTAGTTCTAATTGAATTTTGTTGGAGATGATCTTTTGCCCTAATGAATCAATGATAGTAATCTGAATTAACTGAGGATTAATTACTTTTGTGTTACCCTGTCTAGTACTATAAGTAATTATACTGTCAATTAATGTTTGGGATTATGGAGATATTTTGGTAGGATTGAAATCATGTTTTGGTCAATTAACTCAGATTGAACAGTAGAATACTCCATTAATTTACTATTAAAATCACCAGTGATAATAATATTAGGAATTTGGATATAATTATACATTACCTCAAACATAGAGAAAATTTTGTTAAGAGATAGATTGAAATCTCCACTCAGAGACCTCTCTACTGTCTTGATTGTAAGATATACTATTAATTTACCAGTAGTGATACATGACTCAAAGACTTTCCTTCAGTTAGAGAATTATTTGCCTGATTGACAAGGTTATCTATGAGCTTATTATTTACAAAGGTAAGGCACCTCCATCTTTAAAATTTGAATAAAAATATATTTCTGCCAAACAATACCCAGGTAGAGATATTAATCACTTAGCTTTTAGCTGGGGCTACTTTACATAAAGTACATCTAGCATACAGAAATTACACAATATTTCAAGATCTAGCAGTTTATTCCTTAGGCAATAAATGGTTTTATGTAGAACAGACATATTGGTGCATGCTAAAGTCTAGGCGCTTATGAAATTGTTTTGGTTTTGACAATTCCCAAGTCACAAGTAATTGGGATTAAAAATATTTGTATTATAATAGACTAGGGGCAGAAAAAATTCATAGTATCAAAATTGGGTTAAAACAATTTTATTCACCATGATTACAGCATTGATATCACTTCTTACTTTCTTTCAAATCAGTTGTCCTTGCATTTAACACAGTTTGTACTAAATTGTTAATGACAACCAATTTCAACTCCTTGGACTAGAACTGTTTCAACACAGAGCCCAAAAACAGCATACATGCATCAACGGGACATGTCGTAGGGTTGGCAACTGGGATGGTGATCGGCTGCTTTAGGGAGTCAGCGATTGATTGTAGGGCTCCCACATAGGCCTCATCCCCACTTGCCACTTTCCACTTCTTCATTCTCGGAGAATGTGTTGCTGTGGAGGTTGTTGCCCTGGGCTGGCCTGTCAAAGGTGGCACAGAAGGTCCATCAACTGTTGTTAATGGAAGATTTGGGGACACATCTGAGGAGTTCATTTCACCTTCTTCAACTAAGACACACAATGTGCCATCTTCAGTGAAGTTAGGTTCTTCAAGTCCTTCAATTTGGCTCTCCTCATACTGCATAAAAAATACAATCTGGTTAGAAAATTCAACATTACTCTGATAACAATGTCTAAAATTGCAATAGATGTATGCATACTTTGGTAGAAGCAAGCATTTACATTTTTTGGGTACAGGGAGCGTGCACGGCAACTACTAGCACTCTTAGTGGTGAAAAGTTGAAACTTTGGGGTGTAAACGTGGTCTGTAGTGTAAACAGTGAATTTGGGTTTGGAGGTTGAGAAGGTGCTTACATAGAGTTTACAGTGAAAAATTTTTTCATGAAAGTAATTTTTATTGCTGTTATTGAGTAATTTTTATTACTGTGAATATAGTCATTGCTTTATTTATGGCGTTACGTGAAGAAATATGCCAAGATCGAGAAGAATTTGCTCAATGGTTGGATGCCATACTTCCAAGTCTTCGTCCACAGGAAAAGATATTGCAATTTACAGATTTCCAGGTATGTATTACTTGTATTTTACCAAATATACAGTTATAAAGTAAAATGGTTTCAATGTATTGTACTAATATGATTTAATATATAGGTAGGCCATGGGAAGCTGAGAGAAAAACACGCTGGATTGCTCAAGTCAACAGAATAAAGTGAGTACAAGAACTATCTTGGATACAAAGCATCTTTATTTAATTTGCTTTAATGGTTATTGTACGTTTTGAACATCAAGGGATTTCATGTTGTTTGCGTACATTAACAAAGTTATTAGTAATGTAAAAATAGTAAGAAGAATAAAAGTAATTTGTATGGGTGCAAGTACTTAATAACATGTTGCATACGCATTTACGTTATGTTAATGATGTGTGATTTAAGTTATATTTAATGTACTGTAGTGGTAAAGGTATAATATGGTATTGCGGTTTCCAAATTTGTTCTTGTTTATTTTGTCTTGTGCTTATTTATGTCTTGGTTGACTACATTGGAGTGTTAATGAACTACTGTGACTATGTTAAGACAAATATATAGGTGTAATTTTTGATAAAATGAATGTGCATATTAGGTTTGCTTGTGAAGTACTGAATGTGATAAACCTTGATGTAAATAAGTGCATTCATAACAGTTGTTAGAGTTAAGATGGTTTACATCTCAACTTTAAAGGCTATATATATTGGAGAAGACAATTGAAACAGTATTCAGGTTATGGGATGCAGCGAATATAATAAATGTTATAGGACGTTGAAAATAAAAGTTATGCTGACAGGAGTGAAAAACTTTCTTATCGCAATAATGTCCTGAAGACAGAATTATCTGGAAATATTCCTCAAGGAGGACCTAGCTTTAACTGCTGAATTTGTATGCCTTAATGAAAACTGGTTGATGCATGATCAATTTAAGTAACTGAATAAATTAGAAAATATACTGTATTTTATTGTTAAAGTGGAATAAATTCCACAAATGGAGGCTCATGCATTGTAATAAGAGGGGATAGTGAATTTGAAAGAAGAAAACTCATTAAATTAAAAGAGAGAGTATAATAATTGCCACAGACTGTAATACTGATGGGCTTTACCAAAAAATGTTACTACAATGTGGAAGAGTTTTAGACAGTCAGTCGAGTTAGAAGTCAACACCCTAGATATAGAGATTTGATATATTTTGATCCATACATGATATACGTTGATTGTTTTGACATTTATTCTGTTCATATATGCATAGAAATGAATGTATTTTATGACAAAAATTAACCATTACCATTCAATATTTTAATTACAGCCAACAACGCACATCCTGGCAGCCATCGCAAAACTCAAGAATTTGCAGTGCACACTTTGTTGGAGGCCAGAAGAGTGACAATGTAAATCATCCAGCCTATATACCAACGGTTTTTCCTCCAGCTAACAAGAAACGACCATTGAAAGACAGCGACATATCTCATTTTGAAAGACTTGAGAAGAGGAAGGTGTTAAGAGCTATCACAACAAACACTGATAGTGTTCATGTCTCAGTTGGTACTGATAGCATTGAGGAAGAGCCAACTTTTAAATCAGTGTCAACACAAGTAGGTTTTGACATTGATGATAATGTTTTCATTTTTGTTGCTAGTTCCTTTGGGAATGAGTTCTCAGGTCAATGCAACATTGGGGGAAATGTGTTTAAGAACAGGGACACAGGAGACAATTCTACTGCAACAATTGACCCATTTGAAAAATGTAGTGGTTTTCATGGGTATAGTGACATACTTGCTGAGAGTAATTTGAAGGAGTTAACAAGCACTGAATTCATGTCTTTTAACTTGTTAATGTCATTTCTGCCTTCCTTCGAATTCTTCTGTATGCTGAAGGAGAACTTCCTAATAGTATTCTTAATGAAGATGAAATTGGGACTATCCTTTAGTGCACTAGGCATAGTTTTTAATGTACATCGTACCTCTGCTGCCAGAATTTTTTTAAGAATCTTGGAAATATTGGTGCACAAGACTGAAAGTCTGATATTTTGGCCCAGCAAAGAAGTCGTGCAATGCCTTGTGCATTTAAGGAACATTTTCCACAAAATCTCGTGCAATCATCGACTGCACAGAAATTAAATCAGAGGCACCTAGTCATGTTTCACAAAGAATATTTACGTATTCAAGGTTTAAATCATCATATACATTTATTTTACTCATCACTGTCAGCCCAAATGGTTTAATAACATTTAAATCTAAATGTTATGGTGGTAGATGTAGTGATACCTACATAACAACCAATTCTGGTTTTCTAAACCTTTAGGAAGCAGGAGATATAATTCTAGCAGATAAAGGGTTTCCTGGCATCATGTCAAGTGGAAATAAAATAATTGTTTAGCCTCCTTTTATGCATAATGTTAGATTTACTGCTGAGGAGGTGATGCAGACTAAAAAAATTGCAAGTGTGCGTATTCATGTCGAGAGATGCATCCAAAGGATTAAAATTTTCAAAATATTGAAAAATGTGCTGCCACATCATTTGTTTAAACATTTGGATAAAATTGTACATACTGCATGCATTCTTGCAAATTTTCTTCCTCCAATTATTCAAGAAAAAGTGAAATAAAATCATTTATGAAATTACACAATTTTTATGAGTAATCTTCATTCCTTTAATATATATTATAAATTTAATTTTTAATGTGTTCGTTTCCTCGATCCTATTTTTCTCCCGAAGAATTTCCATCAAAGAACAATTAACGCTGAAATCTTTTAGATGTTCGAAAAGAATTGAATCCACCTTTAATCCCTTCCTCTTTGTTGGAAACATTTCTTCTGCAGTTTTCCCTTTAGCGTACTTTCTCTTTCCTAAAAAAGATATCTCAAAATATTTGTACTATCAAAAATGTATGTTCTGTGATGCTAAGCATCCTTCGTAAAGTACGTCCACTATTAATAAATTAATGATTTTATTTCAAGAACCAAATAAAATTTGTTCAGAACTCAAGCAAGCATATGATGTGTAAGATAATTAATTACCTGCAGTTTTTACTGAGGGTCTCCCCATTCCTGTGCTTGGTTTGTCTTACTCTCCCCGGAGTCATTATTGCAATAATGAATTACCGCTTGTATATGCTCACACTTCCCTCCCTCGCCATGAGCGCACATACACTCAGTCACTCTAATTCACCAAATAAAATAAAGAGCATTTAAAACATGATGATGGTTTAGACAATTCTCCTCATCCTCCGGTTTGTATTGCATATGGAGTTCCACCAAATAACACTTCAAAAGATTTGATTAATTCATCAAACCAAACTTAGGACTTCTTCAGAGCTTCAATATTTAAGTAATACTTTTATCAATGACTACAATATACGGTTCTACATTTACACTAGTTTGTCTAATTACACGACCTGTTATATAATTTCGTGTTGAAGATTTGGTTTCAAAAACGTTTATCACGTAGCCACTTTCGAAGAGACGAATTGCCTTCATCATCTCGGATTTTCCTCCTTTTTGATGCAATATTTTCTTGAAACCACTATAAATTACAATGTCTGCCATTTTCAGATTGAAACTGAAATAAATGTGAAAACAGCCCACCAGTTAACCAACCACCAATACCACTTACACTGTGTTTCACCAAATGTTTACACCCCATTAATGACAGATAATTCCGCTAGACCGCGCTGATTGCACCTCTGTGCTCGCTGGCTATAACATCTTATAATACTAATGATGAAAAAGTTTTCATCACCTTTATATGGTTATATTAATTCTTCACAATATTGTGGATTGTTTTGAATTACTGGAATTGGTAAACTTTCAGGTTCCAGCTAGGACTATTGAGATTATAATGTTTTAACAATTCCATATTTAATTAGAAAATATGTTATCTTCCATTAGATACAATCTTGAGAAGTGGAAATACTACTTCAATATTATGTACTTGTATACTACTATACTGTACTTTTATACTACTTCAGTATTATGCATTCCCCATTTATTTACTTACAGTGATTATTTCTCAATGTTAATAATATCTATGTTAGATTTTATACATAGGATGTTTTTCAGCATCCACATGTTGTTTTTTATGTACAATTTCAAAATGAAAAAATAAATATGCTAATTCACTCTTGCATTTCTTTACGATTCTGTATAAAGTTGATAATAGTTTTATTAGTAATGTTGTAAGATTATGTACTCCATTATATCTCTGCTGTTACTCGCTGTAAATGATTAAATTTGGATTTGCGGGTAATAAAGCATTCTTCTTATTACTTACTTATTTTTATATAATCATTTACCTTTTCAATGCTGCTACTGAGTTGAGAAGTCCTGCTCTCACATGGCACATAATATTCCTCCAAGAATTTCAACTTTTCAAAATACCACAAACTTGGTTTGTAGACCTATGTAAATAAAATATTTATGTTTTATTCCTTCCCAGAAGACCAAGTCAATGCTATATTTTACGTTGGACATTTTACTACTTACATTTCCAGTTCCCTTTCTGTGCCTCACATTAGCCTTCATCTTCACATTTTCAACCTTAGATTGTATTGCGCATAGTATTTTCCATTCTTTTTTTCTATGATATGAGAGGCACAGTTATTAGTTTAGTATATGTTAAGAACCTGTAGTAATGAATATAAGAAATACCAATGAAAGCAAGTGAATCTATTATTTTTCTTAGTGTTGATGATAGCTGTTAAACAATATTGCGTGTGGTATCTTCCGTGGTCCAATTTGTAAACAAGTTCCAATTGTATCTTCCATTTAAACCATTTCATTTAAGAATTAAGAGACATCAGGCCATTCCAACATTAACAAGAAAGACTATACATGCTTCGTCTTCTTTTAAAACAAAACACATCACCAAGAGTGATGTAGCAACATGTATTTCACAGATTTCACAAATTGGTATTCAACACCCCCCCTCAATTTGACAATATTCCAATGAACCACTGATTAAATACAAAACATTTCTATTCTAACAAACACAATTGTCTCAAGCATTGTAATTAACCTTGGATCAGGTTACTCACACAAACTAAATTTAAGTTATCTCTTAATTTACAAAAACGTGTAGTTCCAAGAGGCTTAGTGAACAGATCAGCCTTTTGATCTTCTGATGGCACATATTTAACTTCAAAGATTTCTTTCTGTTTAAGATCACATAAAAAATAATATTTCACTTCAATGTGTTTTATTCTCCGGTATCTATGTTTTGACAACAAGTGAATACAGGACTGATTGTCCTCAAACAAGGTAATTGACATCCTGATATCAATATACATGTCCTTTAAAATACCAATTGTCCACTGGGTCTCACACGCACCCTCACACAACGCAACCAGTTCGGCCTCTGTTGATGATAGAGATACACCAGACTGTTTTCTGGTGCTCCATGATACTGAACAACCAAATACCTCTACTAGAAAACCAGATGTAGATTTTCTGTCAACTGAGTCTCCTGCCCAGTCTGCATCAGCATAGCACACAATTGATTCATGGCAATTTTTCCTTGGAAAAAATAATGCATAATCTAGTGTACATTTAATATAGCGAAGTACCCGTTTAAGTCCTTTCCACAGACCCTCAGTTGGTCTTGTCTGATACCTGCTAAACAAATTTACACTCAAAGATATATCAGGTCTAGAAATATACATCAAATACATTAGGCATCCTATTAATTCTTTTGCAGGTTTATGACTTATTACAGGCTCATTCTCAAAATCAGCACCACAAAATTTTCCTTCAATTGGTGACTTTGCTGGTTTGCATTCTGACATATTAAATCTATTCAACATATCTTCCATGTATTTTCTTTGAGAAAGATACATGCCTGTATCATCTCTGTCAATATTAATCCCCAAATAGAACTTTAAATTTCCAAGATCAGTCATTTTGAACCTTTCCATCAATTTCCTTTTTACACACATTAAGTCTACATCATTGTTACATGCAATAAGCAAATCATCAACATATAGTAGTACATAAGTGAGCATAGTTCCCTTACTGCATACACAAAGACATTTATCATATTTTGACTGAGCAAAGCCAAGGCTTTGAATATACTTATCAAAACAACAATTCCATTCCTTGGGGGCTTGTTTTAGTCCATACAGTGGTTTTTGAAGCTTACATACCAGGTTTCTTTGAATAGAAACTCCTGGAGGTGGTTGCATAAATATTTCATCATGTAAATTACCTTGGAGAAAGGCATTCTTCACATCCATTTGACCTGCAACTAAATTTTTATGATTAATGACAGATAGCAAAATTCTAACTGTAGTCATTCGGGCAACAGGAGCATATGTCTCTTCATAGTCAAGTCCGTGTCTTTGAGCACAGCCTCTGACAATTAGTCTTGCTTTGTATCTTGTAATTTCTCCATGTTCATTTTTCTTCAAACTGAAGACCCATTTTGAATCTATGGCTTTTCTTCCTTCAGGCAAAGTGCATAATGTCCAAGTTTTGTTTTCTTCCAGTGAAGATAATTCCTCCTTGATTGCTTCCTTCCTTAGTGTCGCATCACTCCTCTGCTCCACTTCTTCAAAGGTTGCTGGTACATCACTAACATATTCGTCAGCATTTAGGGCATATGCTATAAAGTCATTATCATCCAGATCTTCCACATAATCTTCCAAATATCTTGGTGCTTTCTTTTCCCTTTTTCCTCTCCCTAGTTCTTCTGTATCTTTGCTATGAATTCTTTCTTGTTGTATTAGCCCTTGTGTTACTTCTCTTTCCTTAGTTGGTTCTTTTCCTATTCCTTGTAACTCATTTAAAGCATCATCTTGCAAATTTTCCTCTTCATCATGATCAAGATTTGGATAAAATTCTCCATATTTCTTTAATGACCTACATGTTCTTCTTTCATCAAATACAATATCCCTTCCACTCACTAACTTATTATCTTTGATATCCCAAAGCCTAAAACCATTTGCACAGTATCCAAGCATTATGCACATTTTGGAGTGGCTATCAAGTTTCCCTTTCTTCAATTCTTTGGGCAAATGAAGGTGAGCAATGCATCCAAAAACTTTAAGTTTCCCAACATTTGGTTTTCTTCCATACCATATCTCTGCAGGAACAGCATTTTTCAATGCTGATGGGGGACATCTGTTTATGGTATAAACTGCACTCATTACTGCTTCTGACCAGAAATCTTTAGTAAGTCCAGAATCTGACAGCATGCATCTCGCCTTATCCATTATGTTTCTGTTCATCCTCTCAGCAACACCATTTTGAGATGGTGTGTATCTTAAAGGATATTCGACCTGTATTCCTCTTTTAGCAAATTCTTCTTTCATTCTAGTTGAGACATACTCTCCACCATTATCACACCGGAATCGACTCATCGGCAAATTGAAGTGAGCTGTTGCCATTGCTGCAAATATCTGAAAAAACTTAAATACTTGATCTTTTGATTCCATTAAATACATGACTGTAAAGTGAGTAAAGTCATCAACAAATATTAGGATAAATTCTTTGCCATCATAGGATATGGGACTAATGGGCCCCATCACATCACTATGAACTAGTTCCAATGGTCGAGTTGTCTTGTTTCTTGGAGTATTATATGGAAGTTTTGTTTGTCTTCCTTCCAGGCACACACTACAAATATCCTTTTCTGTAATGGTCAACCCATCAACAAGCTTCCCCATTTTCTTCATGTTTTCATAGCTGAGATGTGCCAATCTTCTGTGCCAAGGTATAGCACTTGATGTTGCTGCGCTTATTAGGGCATTTTCATTTTCTTCTTTTTCCTGTAATATCAACTCTATTTCATAGAGCGTTTTCTACCTATATCCAATACCAAGTAGAGTTCCTTGTTGGTAAATTTTCCCAGTTCCATTCTTGAAAACTATTTCATGGCCTTTCATATCTAATTGAGCCACTGAAATTAAATTAATGTCTATATCAGGCACTATCAGCACATCGTGAAGAGTTATATTTTTCCAGTTTCCTTCCACATTTGCCTTAACCTTTAGATCTCCTTTTGTTTCAGCTATTAGGTAGCTATCTTTCTTAGCTACTTTTATTTTTATTGGTGATTCTAGCTTTCTGACATTGAAGGCTTCATCCTTTAAGCAGGTAAGATGCTCTGATGCTCCAGAATCAATAAACCATTTGTTCTTCAAATCATCATCATGCATTGCTGAATATTTTGCACTCACAGTAATTATTGGTTCCTCTTACACAATTTGTCGAGTTATGAAACTATAACTTGCATTCCTTTCAGTTGAGTTTTTATTTTCTTTTCTTTCTTGATCAGCAGCGTCAGCCAGATGTGCTCCACCACTAAAGTGTTTGAATGATTGTTGAGGCTTTCTGCATTGAGCCCTTGTATGGCCCGCAATTCCACAATTATGACAGGTAAAACGAAAGGCTGGTGATTTAATACCAGACTGTAGGAAATCATTCCTTCCTTTAAACCCTTGTACTTGTTTATTTCCTTGAAGATTATTTTTATTTCCTGACTTATATCCACTTGCATATTTTCCTTTTGACTGGACAGCAAAAACAGATGTTGAGTCATCAGAATTAGGCTTGTGTTTCCTTGTTTCTCGCTTCATTTCCTCATCTATTAGACGACCTTTGACAAAAGGCAATGTTAATTCTTCACAATGTACAGTCTCAAGTGCAGTAACAACTGCATCATACTCTTGCGGCATGGTTAATAGTAGGTGACAGATAATATCATTTTCTTCCATTGTTTTTCCTGCTGCCTTTAAATATCTGATGGATTGATCAAACTTGAGGAGATGAGCTTCCAATTTTTCTAGCTTTGGACTAAACTTCATGCAGAGCAATTTCTTCATTAATTGTATTTGATTAGTTATACTTTTCCTTTCGAATGTTGTCTGAAGGGCTTCCCACGCTTCAAACGCTGTGTCTTTATCTTTAATGTATTCCAAGTGAGTGTCAGGCAATTTTTGCACAATTAGACTTTTACAATTCTTTCCTTTTTGTTCTATTTCAGCATTTCCTTTTTGCTTCCTTTCTTTTTCAGCTTCACTGTCTCCATAAGATGCAACAAAAGGTGCTAGCTTGGTTGACAATGGTTCCTTAACATATTCCATTAAGTTTTTCTCATCTAAGAGAACTTCCATCCGATATTTCCAGTAACTGTAGTTAGTTCCATCGAATAATGGTATGTGGTATCTGATGCCTCCATCCTCAGCCATTTTCCATTCCAGATTTTCAAATTTTCCAAATTAGATAACGGAGCACTGGGCCACATAACCTGTTAAACAATATTGCGTGTGGTATCTTCCGTGGTCCAATTTGTAAATAACTTCCAATTGTATCTCCTTTTAAACCATTTCATTTAAGAAGTAAGAGACATCAGGCCATTCCAACATTAACAAGAAAGACTATACATGCTTCGTCTTCTTTTAAAACAAAACACATCACCAAGCGTGATGTAGCAACATGTATGGCAAAGTGGTATTCAACAATAGACAAAACATTAAAGTCATCTTGATTCACTGATAAAAGTTGCTAATTAGAGTTCAATAGTTGATCCCACCAGGTTTATAAAATTCCATAGTTGGATATCATTTAAATATGTATTTTTAAGGCAATTAGAATCATCAGTACTGTAATGCACCAGCAATAAGTTGCCCATCCTGTATCAAGTACTGATAAGTCATAACTCTTACTAACAATAAGTCTTAAGTTTGGTTCAACATAGATTTACCCATTGTCATGCAAAGGTGACATCTCTACTGTTACCAGTCTAACCATTTTTCATAACAGATCAAATAAAAGGTGTCTTAAAATGCTGAAAACTTTGAAAGAAACAAATTATAATACTCTCTGGAGTTGATTGATGCATCAGTAATTATCTAAAAACGAAGGGGGAGGAATCTCAGAGAAATAACATTTTGAGACTTTTACAAATAGGACATGTACAGCTGGCCTTTTACAACAGCACTTGCCGAAAGAAATTATTTTGAAGATAAAGATTCCATCTATGCTATTTTTAGGACAGTGGTTTTTCATGTGACGTACAAAGATTTACATTTTATCTGTGTTTGATAAACAGTGAGATCTTGTAAGTTAAGGGACAAAACATATGCAAAATCTCTAAACTGATTCTCTCCAGTCCCACTTTATGATATTTAATTTTTTAGTCATTATTCTAATTAATTGCTAAAAATTATACATCTATTAGGGAAGGCTAGCAGACATTATTTAAGAAAAATATCAAAATGAATGAAGAATATTGAAACCCCAACTTTCTTCTTCCAATGAGGAAGTTTTTCCTTTCCATTCCCCTCTGGTAGAGGGAATGGAAATAATAATGTAAGGTTCCTATTGTCCTTCTCCCTCCCTTATTTTGCGTCTTCCTGTTCAATAGCTTTCTGTAAATTCTACCCTTTCACTCACAGATAACCATTTTGTTCCCTCCTATTCTTTCTTCTTTTGTACTTGAGTAAGTGCTGCCCTCAAGAAGATCTTCTCCTGGCAGATGCCATATGGAGGATTGCAGGGTATATAAATGTTGAAGATTATGTTTATTGGTCAAAATTTGTCATGTGAATTTTTGTGCTGAATTGTTATAATAATGATTTAATTACCATATATGCCGGCATGTAAGTCGACCCTTAAAATTTTGAGGTGAATTTCAGGTTTTAGCCTATGTTCAGCATATAAGCCGACCCAAAAAATAAGGTAACACCACTTCCCCAGCTCTATTTTATGAGAAGAAAACCCACAGATATACCATGGCATAAGCATAGAATTGTTTCTTTTAGCTACAATGTCAACTTATCGCCTCTGCTTAACTATTACGCTAGTTTCTTTCGTTGATATCACTCTGGCTACAAATACGAGTAATGCATTACGAAACAGAAACATACGGTCATAAAAATTTTAATATAGAAATAATGGAAATATAGTATGGAAATATAGTATGGAAATATCAGATCACGACACTGCTGAAATAACTTTGATTTGCTCCTAACGCTTTCATCAATGCTAAGTCAAATCATAACGATTATATAAACAAAAAAAAACATAATTTGGTTAATTATCTTCATTCATAAAAAATCAGCTAGATATATATTAAATTTTTGTGAATAAAAATAAATGTGAAGCAATGAATATAATTTACAAAGAATATTTATGTTTCAAATATATTTGACTCTAAGATACTTGAGTTTTTGTAGAACTGGTGTTAAGCAGGCAGTTTCACTTTCTTACCTTATCGGTAGTAAAGGTTTAAATTTTATGTTCAGCGTATAAGTCGACCCCTTATTTTTGAGAGATGATAAAAATCACAGAACTACTCATTATAACCGATTTCTACCACTATGTATCATCATCATCAGCCATTTTCAATCCGACGTCGGATGTAGGCCTCCCAAAGTACTTTCCAATTTTCTCTGTTAGATAAGGTTAATATCCTGAGCTTCATGCTACACCTAAGTACTTGATGATGTCTCTATTCTACCTGTCTATAGGTCTTCTTCTTGGTCTCTTCACATCTCTTGGTATCCAGTTGAGAAGTACATACGTCCAACAGTTGTCGTTTCTTCTAGCATTATGGCTGGGCCACCTCTATTTTAGTGATCTTACATTACCTATGATGTCTGTAACTCCAGTCAGCATTCTCACCCAAGTGTTGCGTTTCCTGTCTCTTCTTGTGATTCCCAGCATACAGCGCTCCATGCTCCTTTGCATTGTTTGAAGTCTCTGGGTTATTGCAACATTTAACACCCAAGTTTTACTACCATAGGACTGGTAGAATGCATTGGTTGAAGACCTTCCTATTCAAAACCATTGGCATTCTTGATTAAAGAATGTGCAAAATCTCCGGTAAACAGAAGAATGAAATGAAGGATTTATCGACATATATATCTACATTTAGCATATAGACATCCATTCCTGTAACAGAAGAATCCGGTTACTTAGAACTTGAATCTGGGACCTTGGCATTGCTTTGTTAGACCAAGATACAATTCAACCAATGAGTTTGGGAAATGCTATGATTAATTCTGTACATGAAATACATTAAAATACTACATATGCTACCGCAAACCTACAAACGAACATTATCAGTAAATCCCTATTCATATTACTGTTAATTCTTCCCAATCTGGTAAACTATTCCAATCATAAAATGTTCAGTTAACAAGAAGAATACCCTAAAATTGAATTATTTTTTCTCCAGTGATCATTTAATTTCTTTTCACCATTCCTTTTGCATTTGTGATATGCCTTTGTGGCTGTAATATCTTGATTGCATTTTAGGGGTAGTTAATCAAAATTGATCTTCCGTTATCATATTTCTTACAGTACATATAATACACTCCCACATTCTAATAGAGGGAAGCTGACTCCTCATAATATTTTAGGTCCAACATAATTACATGTTGATGAAGTTAGGCTATTATTATCTTCCAAAACTACAATTCCTACATGTTAATTCCATCTTAAACGATTATTGAATGTACACTTTATCTTTATAATATATTTTCTTTTGCAAATTAATTCACTCATATGTATAATGACTTATATATTTGCTCAACGCAATGCTTTGCTTATATTTATTCATTTATGACATGACCTAATGGCATCCACTTTTACCACGGCGCTGGTGGCTTGCTTCCGCAAATGTAAAAGCTAAATCCGCAGTGCTCAAAGAATATCGAGTATATATTGTAGTTATCTTCAATTAAATAATAAAATTAAACGAATAATCCTGACTTTAAAGGAACTAAATTGGATTAGAAATTTAAAAGATAATCCTCATTTCATCATCAAAATTTGATAAAATATATGCTGGTATCATGGAGAATATTTCATCAATCCTTGCTTGATTCCTAACAAAGCAAATTATCTATTTAATTTTGGAATGTGTCAGTAAAATGAGTCTCAAAAGGCTCTCTTCTTGGTAAGATTGTATCACTGCAGTTTTTGTCACAAACTGCACCAGTCTGTGGATGGATATGTCTCTCTCGAAGGCAGGCTTAAATAATTTCTTGCAGATATCTTGGAAGCAATTGGCTATATCTTCATGCAGAATCCAGTCAGGTTTAAGGTAAAAGAGAATGTTCAATATCCTATAAGACTATTCACCATATACAGTAACCTATGAATCCAATTCAGAGTCACATTCCATGTTGGGAGAGTTGTTAACTCACAGTCATCTCCTCTGAATTTCTCTACTGCAAGGAATAATCTTTCACTACATTACTTAATCAATCTTAAGTAATTCTATGAATTTGTGCTCCTTTCATTTCAACAAATAATTTTTAATACTTTGCTAAATTTATTGACAAAAGCCTTCTGCAATGACAATGTAAAAAGTTGGTTCCCTAAAGTCCATCATTTCTATTTGATCAGAATTTCCAAAACTAGTTGAACTCTGGCACTTCCCTCCTAGATCCTTCGTCTCCTAGGTCCTCCCTTGCCGGGGTCCTTCCTAGCAGCGGTCCTCCCTCCCCAGGAACCTCCCTCGCTGGGACCCTACCTCACCAGGGTGCTCCCTCGCTGATATCAGACCTCAATGGGACCCTCGATCTTCGGGTTCCTCCCTCGTCAGGGTCCTCCATCAGTCGGATGCTCACTCGCTGGGAACATCTCTCGCCAGGGTCCCCCTCGCCGGGGTCATCGCTCGCTGGGACCCTCCCACGTCGGGATCCTCACTCGCAGGTACCCTCTCTCGTCAGGGTCCTCCCTCGCTAGGACCCTCCCTCGCTTGGACCCTCACTCGCCGGGACCATCCCTCCCTGGGATCCTCCTGGCGGGGATGCTCCCTCGCTGGAACCCTCTCTCGCCGGGGTCGTCCCTCGCTGGGATTATACCTCGCTGGGACCCTCTCTCGCTAGGGTCCACCCTCGACGGGGTCCTTCCTGGTCGCGGTCCTCGCTCGCTGGGACCCTCCCTCGCAGGGAACTTCTCTCGCCGGGGTCCTCCCTCGCTTAGTGCCCCCGTTGCGGGTACTCCGTCGCCGGGGTCGTCCCTCGCAGGGGTCTCCCCCGTTGGGGTCCTCCGTCGCCAGGGTCCTCCGTCGCTAAGGTCCCTCGTCGTTGTCCTACCTGGCAGGGATGCTCCCTCGCTGGGACCCTCTGGCGCCTGGGTCCTCCCTCGCTGGGGTCCCCCACGTTGGGGTCCTCCGTCACTGGGGTCCTCCCTCTCTGGGATCCTCCCTCGCTGGGAACCTCTCTTGCCGGGGTCGTCCCTCGCTGGGGTCCTCCCTCGCTGGGACCCTCTATCGCCGGGGTCCTCCCTCGCTGGGACCCTCTCTCGCCTGGGTCCTCCCTCGCTGGGGTCCCCCCCGTTGGGGTCCTCCGTCACTGGTGTCCTCCCTCACTGGGACCCTCTCTTGCCGGGGTGGTCCCTCACTGGGGTACTCGCTCGCTGGGACCCTCTATTGTCGGGGTCCTCCCTCGCTGGGACCCTCCTTCGCTGGGACCCTCTCTCGCCTGGGTCCTCCCTCGCTGGGGTCCCCCCCGTTGGGGTCCTACGTCACTTGGGTCCTCCCACTCTGGGATCCTCCCTCGCTGGGACCCTTTCTTGCCGGGGTCGTCCCTCACTGAGGTCCTCCCTCGCTGGGACCCTCTTTCGACGGGGTCATCCCTCCCTGGGATCCTCCATCGCTGGGACCCTCTCTTACCGGGGTCTCTTTCTGGGGCCCCGCTGGAATCCTCCCTCACTGGTACCCTCTCTCGCCAGGGTCCTCCTTGCCGGGGTCCTCCCTCGATGGGACCCTCCCACGTCGGGATCCTCACTCGCAGGTAACCTCTCTCGTCAGGGTCCTCCCTCGCTAGGACCCTCCCTCGCTTGGACCCTCACTCGCCGGGACCATCCCTCCCTGGGATCCTCCTGGCAGGGATGCTCCCTCGCTGGAACCCTCTCTCGCCAGGGTCGTCCCTCGCTGGGATTATACCTCGCTGGGACCCTCTCTCGCTAGGGTCCACCCTCGACGGGGTCCTTCCTGGTCGCGGTCCTCGCTCGCTGGGACCCTACCTCGCAGGGAACTTCTCTCGCCGGGGTCCTCCCTCGCTTAGTGCCCCCGTTGCGGGTACTCCGTCGCCGGGGTCGTCCCTCGCAGGGGTCTCCCCCGTTGGGGTCCTCCGTCGCCGGGGTCCTCCGTCGCTAAGGTCCCTCGTCGTTGTCCTACCTGGCAGGGATGCTCCCTCGCTGGGACCCTCTGGCGCCTGGGTCCTCCCTCGCTGGGGTCCCCCCCGTTGGGGTCCTCCGTCACTGGGGTCCTCCCTCTCTGGGATCCTCCCTCGCTGGGAACCTCTCTTGCCGGGGTCGTCCCTCGCTGGGGTCCTCCCTCGCTGGGACCCTCTATCGCCGGGGTCCTCCCTCGCTGGGACCCTCTCTCGCCTGGGTCCTCCCTCGCTGGGGTACCACCCGTTGGGGTCCTCCGTCACTGTGGTCCTCCCTCTCTGGGATCCTCCCTCGCTGGGAACCTCTCTTGCCGGGGTCGTCCCTCGCTGGGGTCCTCCCTCGCTGGGACCCTCTCTTGCCGGGGTCCTCCCTCGCTGGGGTCCTCCATCGCTGGGACCCTCTCTTACCGGGGTCTCTTTCTGGGGCCCCGCTGTATTCCTCCCTCACTGGTACCCTCTCTCGCCAAGGTCCTCCTTGCCGGGGTCCTCCCTCGATGGGACCCTCCTACGCCGGGGTTTTCCCTCGCCTACGTCCTCCCTCTTCGTGGTCCTCTGTCGCTGAGTATAGACGCCGGCGCCACCCCTCGTCGGGATCCTCCCACGCTGTTCTTTCTCGTAATTCCCTCGGGAAAGAAAATAAGTATTAATCACCAAAATTAATCCTTATTGATTGAAGTACCGAGGTAATTTTATAAATACACATTGAATATGCAATATTTTTAATTTATTAGGTAAATTGACTAATATCTGAGTGCGTCATACCTTTGAGAATTTACCATACCCTACTTTAATATTTATATTACTACATCCAGGTTAACGTTTTAAAATCTTCAATAATTATAATGAATTTTAGGAAAATTACTTCACTTGATTTAGCAATATCATTTTATGTAATCTAATTAAAAAGCAAAGCAGCGAGTTTTAGTGAAAAATTAGAATATGAAGTGAAGCTTTGGAATATTAATGGACTGGATACATTACTTTATAATCAAAGGATATTTTAGTTTTCTGCAAAATATAAATTTAACCATGCGTAAGTAGCTTTCCTTCATTAAACTAATAAAGAATCTAGATCGAATTTCTGATAACATCAAAAATATTCCGAAAGTAGAAATTCATTGATGGCAATTCGTTGAAAATTTAGTGATACTGACATTAGCATTTCCAAGATTTAGTGATGTCATTCTATAAAATATAATTTAAATAAATAAAAAGAGGAACATGTGTGTGCTGTGGAAGATAATTATATTGGATACCTGAATATATAACTGAGGGGGTTTCATTATTTGTGAAATTTACATTGTGTATTTAGTTTTGTATTTTTGTTGACAGCGAAGTAAGGAAACCTCGGCGTCATTTATTCCTTTGGGTGGTTCGCAATAATTAAATATTATCAATGCGATTAAAAATTTCAATAACTTTTGTTTATTAAAGCGAAGAAAAATCTAAGTGGAAATCACAGTAAGACTGACTGGAAAAATTCTTAGACGACAAATCCCTTAAATTGCTTCTATTTAATGGAAAACATTCATGATATGGACGTTAGCACTTTCCGAGTATTTGTACACTTGGGGGAAAATCGAATACATAATGTCATTTTCACTGCTTCCAAAGACAAATCATCAATCAATCAAAAAAATGAGAAATTGTTACAGAAGTTAATGCAAACGATGAATATATATGAAATAATTTAAGGTTCGAGTTTTTGTTATGAAAGGCTCTCATCATCAATGCTGTGTTGCAGGTATTGAAGCTGGAGATACTGTCTCAAATATCGATCAAATATTTTCGACCAGAATCTCCGTTCGTCCTTTCTGTGTATTATCATGGCTAAGTTAGAAATTCTTCTCCGCAAACATAAGATGCCTAAAAGTCCACGAGTTTGCATAAACTAAGGAAAGCTTTTGTGCGTTTTAAACGAACAGTCGGTAGATAGAATTGTGAATAATAGCGATAAATATCGTAGTTGTATTGCTTGTATGACCTTATCGATGCATTAGAAATTATGAAACTGTAGTTACATTACCTGAAACAGTGATTCTCAATATCTAAAACTCGCACTCCTTTCAATGTCTGAACCAGTGGAATTGTATGGAAATGAAATGAAGTCAAGGGCTTTACAATGTCGGAGATTATTTACGATAACATTATATTTACAAAACCAAGTCCTTGAGTTCGTGAAAAAACAGTACGGTGAAAATGGCCCTAACTAGTGATAACCACTGTTAAAAAAATCTTAGGAGTGGAAGTGATTAAAATTTGAGAAGCTTCGACCTTGACACATTTTTGTACTTAATATGCTTGTGTTCTACAAACAAAAAGAAGAGCTAATCTCTATAAACAAGGAAACAAAGGTGATACTAGAGTTGAAGAAATGAAAGTGAAATCACATCGAACTAATGATATCTATTACTACGTAAATACCGTTTCCGCGTTAGAAAAAACTACGCGCGCAATGCCTAAAGAATATCGATTCATACATTAAATTTATCTTTAGTATAAAAGAAACAAATTAGTATAAAAAAGTAACGCAATTGGAATGTAAGATAGCAAAGCACGAGTATAAGTTTAAAAATTACTAATTTTATTGTCTTACATTGAAATCACGAATCTTACACTGTATAGTAGCTGAAGAGATTAATTCTCGAAGGGATATCCACACAAACTTTCTTCACCCAACAAAATTTTTTTTTTAATTCGTCATCCTTGCTTAATATTTCTAAATTAACTAATAGTGTTACTCGGATGGAGTTTTTTAAATCATGAAATCTTAGAATATTATGTATAATTTAAACATATCTCTAGCATCTTCAAACGAAAGTAGAATTGAGCGACCGAAATTAAAGAATTAAATGTATTTTCTTTTAATGCTTTCTCGATTTCGAATGACAGTGGTATTTTTTAAATTTGGTAATTTATTTTCAAAAATAAAATAAAGCCTTTAAAAAGACGAACTGTGTATGTATATTTTTTGGGAATGTGTCGCCATTGCTGTGTTAGAAACGTTAATAATTATTCAAATAAATCTTCTCCTATAATTTCGAACATAGAGAAATTTAACAATCACCACATTTTGAAAAGCGTGCAAATTTTCATCCTCTCATTTTACTTGAGCACAAGATTCTGCGTTAATTGTTGTTTATTGATTTTCTATGATCTTTAAGGAGCAATTTAAAAATCGTTCCCACTACTCTCAATTGAATTTCGGTTCCTTCAAAAGAGTCTCCGGCGGTTTTTCATTAGAGATTATATTTACATCGATAGCTTCAGTAATTACTAAGAACATTGGGAATTAATCGATACGTTAAAATATTCGATGCGATAGACAATGTAAAACATTAGTGGCTTTGCAGGCTGTAATTAAGGCATTAATGCAAAAATAAGATTGATTACCGATTAAAGTTAAAAAAAACATAAACTGACGTACATCCGCTAACATCGGACTCATTTAATGAAGGTAAAATCGCGTTTCGGAAAAATTTTGAAATCATATTATTAGATCAACAGGATTTGGACAATGACTCTAGGAATTGATTTTTAAATTATGACAAAATTTACAAAATTTTTATTAAAATTTTAAATAAAATGGATGTAAAAATATAAGAAAAAACGAAGATTCATTATCAAATGAGCTCGAAAAATAGCATTACCGATCATCACAGGTAACATAACGTTAGAAATTAGAATTTTGTTAGAAATTGTTTAATGCCGCAAATGTAAAATGCCATGAAGTACAAAAGAGCGTAAAATAAACATTTCATTATATAACTTTAATAAATTGTGAGCAGAAAGAATGATGACCCACAGCGATTAATATTCTACCTGACATTGATCTATGAGCTCATCGATATCTAATCAATTATAAAACCTTAGGTTCATTCGCTAATAAAGTGAAATTAAAGATCAATAATACGCTCCATTTTGTTCCGCTACAGACCAGTAAGAGAGTAACTCAAACAAACTAAAGTAAAAATACATACGATGTAAGAGACTATGTATCTACGAATACAAGACCTTGAACTTGTGGAAAGACCTGAAGGTCGAAATTAGAGGAATAGTTGGCTTCCGATTAAAAATACGTTGCAATGGAAGTAATTTGAGGAAACCTAGACCTTGAGGTGAGGACTTGTTTCAGTAGTTAAAATGCTTGAGTTGTGGTAAGAAAAAATGAGAAAGTGAAAGTAAGCTAATCTGCAAAAGGGAAGAATTTAAAGATGATACCAGAGTTAAAACTGGAAGAATAAATGGGAAATCACATCGATCTAATGACATCTACTTTTACTATGACGACATTGTTTCTGCGATTGAAAAAGTTACGTACGCAATACTACTAACATATGGAGTGTCTATTGAAGTCATCTGTAGTATAAAATGATGAAATAATCTTGAATTTAAACTTAGTAATTTGGAATTTAATATAATAGATAATCCTAATTCGATCGAATATCAAATAGAAATTACTTGTATTAAAATCTGATATCTAATGACAATCTATCTATACTGTGGTTTTACTGTAGAGACGTGAAATAATCCTTTCAGAATGAAAAACGTATATTAATATTTTGGAACCTGTTTGTAAAAATTCGTCACACAAATCAAAAAAAGTAACAGAATAAATCGAAATGCAATTCAATATGTTTGTGTCTGAATGTAAAAGCTGTATTCTGAAATAAATAGCGAAATTGTTTAGTGGTAAATAGATTGCAGGAAAAATATATATTAGAAAACAACGAAGATCTATGCAAAACGAAAGGGTTTAATAATACTTCAGACGGATGATACCGAAAATATAATATTAACTTGAAATACTAACTCCCGTTCAAGTAATATTTCAAATCACGATAATTCATGTTGTTTTTTAAACATCCTATTGTCTTATATTGAACTTTATACCTTGAAAAATATCTATATACTGCTTCATATTATAAAAAAATACTCTCACATTATAGATGTTTAATGATTATTTAATAAAAACCGGACGCTTTGCTTTTGATCAATAAACCCTTCTGACCTTATCTCAAATATTAAGAAAATAACATTTAATTGTATGACTTAAATAATGTATGAAAACGTAAATTAATTTATTAATGGAAAATATTTGGAAATGTACAGCGTCACTAAATATTTAAAAATATCTTACACTTGGGCTGCATAAAATTTTAAAGCAACGAAAGAAACGGCGAACTTACCTGAATCGGAAATCCGGAAGATATTATTTTGATTATCCTTCGTTTTTTCAGCATTTTCAATATCACAGAAAGGCACCCAGAATGATCATCCATAAGTGAGTGAATTGACTTCCTCAGGACTTGAAAAAAGAAAAACCTTACATCAATGCAATCAATGAAAGTAGTACTTCCTATGTGACGTAGTAAAACGAGGTTTAATACCACATCGAAGATATTCGGCAAATATTGTTCCGGGCTTCAATTCGATTATTCATCAACCTCAAAAACAGCGATGACTTAACTGAAACACATACTACACTGAAACACATAAATACAGTAATAATATTCAAATGAAAAGGCAATTAAATTGTAAATGATCAAAACAGAATGTTTAAAAACGTTAAAGGATCGTAAATTCAAATCGAAATTCTTTTCAGAATAACTGTTAATAGGATAGTTGTAAGTTCCTATTGAAATGATAAAATATTCATTGATCATTTCCGAAATTCAACCCTCTAATTCCCTATGTAGGCAATGAATTGTAATAGCAAACATCTAAGACTAACGTTAATTTAAAATGGAGAGATAGCTCAGCTATCTATCAGATAGCAATTCATGAGTCGAGGATAGAATAAAAATATACATTCTCGGAGATAATAAGTTCTACCTACTATTCAAGATTAGCATGCAAGGAAAATGTGAATATAATATTAAACGAAGATTTTAAGAAAGACCTTAAATAAAATACGTCTATTAGGGAAACAAAAAGTTAAATTTTAAATATAAAATTCGTTGATATGTAATCCGTTGATTATATCCAGGTAATCTCAAAGTAATTTCCAAAAATATTACTTAGTTTACTCCAACCCCCAAGTAATACTTATAATTAATTTCAAAATTCAACAATTCTGACGTCGATTTCCCGAAAAACATTAATTGTGATAGAGTATAAACTCGAATGGAAGGTAAGCTCCGATGATAAAATCTCAGCAGTGGAAGTTACACAAATTTTAGGAAACCACGATATTGAGGTGATGCCTTTTAACCTTTTCTTTAATTCTAGAGTTCAAATTACAGAAATTATATTCTAAATAACTGAGAAAAATTTGAAGGTGATACTCTAGTTGAAATAGGAGGAACTGAAATAGCTAACGCGAAGCCCAAAGAATTTAGAATTATCATTGCAGCAATATTTTATATAAAATAAACAAATAATCTTAATTTAAAACAATTAAAATCGGAATGTAAGTAGTACATAACTTAAAAGTTAATCCTTATTATTTTATGAAAACAATATTAACTGCTCGTTAAAAATAAAAGTATATGTTACGCTGGAGATATCAAACATCATAAAGAATATATCTCAGAAAGTATCATAATAAAATAGCTAACCTGTAGAGAAATTCCAAAAGACATCATTTGATGATCCTACGCTGAACGCACTGTCGGTATCAAACATCGGTATCCAGAAGAATCATCCATATGCAAGAGAGCACTTCCTCAAAAATGAAAAAGAAATAGGTAAAATTTAATAAAATGTATAATTAATAATAAATATATATATAATATAAAAAATAATAAAGCAAAATGCTTAAAACGATTATCGTTTTAAGCATAATGGTAAATTCAAATCGAAATTATTTTCAGAACGTCCGTTACAGGGATAGTTGATAAATATTATCAATGATTACTCCAGAAATTCCGTTAAAGACAAAGTACTGAGCTATGAAACGTTTTAGAATTGCGTGAATTTAAATTTTAATGATTCCTAACTGATATCCATTCATGATTCAAGGGTGAGCATAAGAAGATACACACACCGAAAGAATCGGAATCTAGGTTCTATAACTCGAGTTTTAAAATCAATGTCAATTTGATCTAATATCAGAAGGAAATTTTACAGAAGGAAATTAAATAAAAGATAAGTGATACGAAAAAACTAGTTGAAATTAAAATATAAACCCCGTTGATATGACATCGGTGTTCGGTACTAATCACGAAATAATTTCCAACATATATTTTTGGAACGGGTTATTTTATTGAACCAAGAACAGGTTCGATATATATCATAGAAATCAGTCGAATTTTAAATTTAAGACCTTCACTCATATTTCCTATGAATTAACAAATGAATGTAGCTATACTTGACTCTGAATAGAAAATAGGAATTTAGTTACCTGTTATTCAAGAATTAAAGGAATTGTGATTTTGAATTGAATTATGAAAGAACTTTAAGAAGTTGGAAGTTTTCCCTTTAATAGATACGCGATAACATGTTGAATATTATAAAATTATCGCTTTAGATTCACAATTCCACTTAATTACATTTTAGTATTCAGAAACAATATTATACATAACAACTCCTAATACCATTTCCAGTGACAAGAACTTCGAGCCTAAAGGCTGAAAGAAGGATCATTAAGAACTAAGGAATGAATGGAATTTGAACAGTAAAACTTAACTTAAAAGAAATTCAAGGTAAAAGAAAACGAAAGTCAATATACGACGAAAAGTAGCAAACTTAACTGTCAATGCAGCAACAAGAAAGACTTCATCCAGCAATTCACAAAATATGTTGATAGTAAGGATCGAATTTTACGCCTGAAAACGAAAAATAAAGCTTTAGCACTTAAACTAGATTAATTTATCATTATGCACCTACTTACCAAATAAACGAGATCCCAGACCAAGTCCACCAAAATCTTGAAGTCAGGAAATACCCGCTAATTTACATATTCTACGCTAATACATAATTATCGAATGAAATTTAAAAAACTATTATTGAGTTACACTTTGCTAAATGCTCACATATACTCTTTTTCGAAAATATTGTACTTCGACAATTCAAAAGTTAACGGCTGGACAAAAGAAATACCGGCAGCACCTCCACTCTGGGTGACGTATTCGTAGCAACTGATGTTTAAACCTTCGGAATTAACGTTGAACCAAATTCTGCGCTCTGATTGGTCGGCGTAATGGAAATTTCCGTCCCATTTCCCTAATTTTAATAGTTTACATATATTATAATCAACATCGAAATAAAACTTATCTTAGCTGAACACAATTTATTTTAAGTTTAGGAAATATTGGAAAATTAATTTGACTTGAAAATATTTTATTATAATCCTCGTAAATTTCACGCCCCCACTGGGTTACGTTACGCTTCAAATTAAAAAACTGATTATTAAAAATATCAATTTATCAATAATTATTTTGCGTAATGACTAAAAAATTAAAATGCTTTAAATATTATACTGATGTCAAGTCATTAATTTCGTTCAGACTTGGGGATTATGAAATGAAGGAATGCGAGTATTGATATGCGAATTTAAATAGGAACACAACATTTACTAATATTTTTAAAATTCTTATGTAATTAAAGTAAAAAATTTAAAAAATCATCGAATTAGCGAGTAATTTTTATTGAATACTAATAATTACTAAAATTATATTTACTTTTGAAACGCTAGAATATCTCTCCAAGGTAATGATATGAGTGAAGATACAATTAATATTATATTCCTAATAATAGTAATAACTCTACAAAGACCACCATTCCATTTTGTAACACTTTATCTCGTTACGAAGGAAAACAGCTTATCTTGCTTGTTCCTTTTCAAACATTCTTTGGCTAATGGTGTGGACTTTAAATGATTCATGTTGCCTTAACAGTGATGAATTTGCTGAGAGTTAATGAGATCGTTCAATGACGAATGGTTAAGAATCAGAGATATCTAAGATAGATTCAGAGATTTACACATATAATTACATTTAAAGTTGAACTGATGGAACTTTAGTTTAGCTTCAAAGTTGATGCAGAGCTTGTTATTATGAATATTTATGAAGAGTAGCCACTCGACTCATTTTTATACGTAGGACAAAGAAAATAGCACCACAAGTTTACTTCCTTGTTGCACTTACCTTCTAATTACTGTAATGCTAGTGTCAGCAATAAATCTTGCTGTGAAAACCCGCGAACATTAACATCCAACACGGAGATCGTCCATCTTGTTCCTGTGGTTTGCCATTCTTGCGTGATAGATTTTGGGTGTAACGGAAGGAAAATTGTTTTCTGTTTACTTTTTTCGAGCACCACTGTACTTGGAAACGCTATTAAACTATAAGCACTACGCAGCACTGTTATCACTGAGAAACTTCATCAAACCTTTTAAAAATGGGACTGTAGTAGAGCTAAGTTTTCATCTCGTACAAACTGCTTCAACACGAAATTCGGAGACAATAATGTAACTAATTTAATCCACCCACACAGTCGTTGCAATTTCACTATCCTAAGAACTCTCTAGAACTCTTTTTTGTTCCAATGATTGATAATTTCCTTTTTAATTTCGCTCACATCAAAGTAACTCTCCTATAAAGTCCACGAGGGACATTGCGACGCATTTCCGAAACGATTTAGAGGAATTATGGTCTAGAAATTTCTGAATAGCGAAAAGGCACTCTTCGTCACCTGATTACGTGACTTCCGCCATTCTCAAGTTTGTCTGAAAAACATGTGCTCGAGTTTAGAAGGAGTCTTCCAGTTTTTGCCCCGGGTGTAAAATTGTATCTACTGAAGGTGGAGTGATATAAATGTGAATTAGAATGATTTATTACCTAAGTCCATAAATGTGTCAGTGATATCTGTGCATATATCTCTAAGCTTCATGCAGGATGCAAGAAGTGTGTTTCGCGACGAAGGTGATTCGGAAAGAGATTGGATCCTCTACAAGAATACGACGGGGAAGTTATAAGAATTAGTGAATCTTGGCGAGAGATTGCGTAAGGAAGAAACGTAAGTTGTTGCAACTTTGGATTTTGTTCTATAGTAACATAAGCTGGCTATTCCGGTTGATTTAAACACGAAAGCAAACTTCAAGAAAACTACACCAATCATTTGAAATTTAGATGAAACTACAATTAATAATTTCTAGTAACGTAAGTGTAATTTTAAAAATGATATACTAGTATGTTAATTTGATGATCAATTATCCATACTTCTCATTAGGATTAAATATTTCTGTGACCATCGTAAGAATTCTTCACTCATCCATATCATCAACAATTGTCTAATATTTTAGAACGTCCATCCCAACCGTATATAAAATTGTAATCTATAGTGACCTTTTCATTTTTGCCAACTTTGATGTCGTAGAAAGGAAATTTTGTGTTTCTCAACAACTTGAATAGGAATGACGAGTCCGAACACGAGGCAACCGAAGGAATTTGGAGTTAGAAACATCAATTGTCTTCGGCTGGTATTGTAAAGAAAAGAATTTCAGAATTCCTTGACGAATAACACAGATGCAAATTTAAGTTGCATAAAATATGTATTTTTAATCTTGGTGACTAGTAATCCATATTTCTTAGCTTTTTGTTGACCATGAGATAAGTTATATATTAGGACGTTATTTCAGGTAATGCGAATGTCTATCTTTGTTTTCCCTTTTAAGAGATAAGTTATTAGTTTAGAGATTCTCTTGGATGAGTCAGCATTATTGATAAGTTCATAATATCAAATCAATCGTTACTTATGTTACAGCATTCCGAGGTTACAAAAGTAAATGTAATATGAGTTAATATTGGTTTTAAATAAAGGTAATTCCCAAATTAGATACTTTATTTTCGTGTTAGCTAGAACTACCTCATTGAATTACTCGTAACTACATTTAGTAGGTAATATTCCGATTTAAACTCAGATCTAAAATCATTAATTACATTGCTTGAGTATATTATTTAAAAACATTTTATTTTCAATCTGGTCATTTTAGAAAATAGATATTGGTAAATTGAAATCTTTGGTGAGCAATATTTTAATTTGAAGCGTAACGTGACCCAAGTGGTTGTGTATCATACGAGGATTATAATAAAATATTTTCGAAGAAAAATTCTTATTCCGATCTTTAAATTTCAAATAAATTGTGTTGCGCTAAAATAAGCTTTATTTCGATGTTTATTATATATTACGTTAACAATTTACATAAAGGAGATGGTTCTATGGAAATTTCCATTTCACCGACCAATCAGAGCGCAGCATTTGGTTTAACGTATATTTCAAAGGTTTAAACATCAGTTGCTGCGCAGACGTCACCCGGTGTGGAGGTGCTGCTGGTCTTTTTTCGAAAAACCGTTACCTTTTGAATCATTGATGTACCATGGCTTCAAAATCGAGAGTATACGAGGAATTTTCAAGGTGTAACGTTATTACAGTTTGATTAATTTCATTCGAGAACTACATATTTTGTAAATTAGTGGGTATTTCCCGACGTCAAGATTGTCGTGGACTTTGTCTGGGATCTCCTTTATTTGGTGAGTATGTGCATCAGTATAAATTACTCTGTATTTAGTGTTAAAGATGTAATTTGCGTATTGAGGAGTAAAATATTATTTCGATCGTTATGCTTAATCATTTTGTGAAGGACGTGCCACGGCCTTGACAGTCAGCTGCTTCTCAATATGACCTTTCTTTTTCTTTACCTTGATTTCAGTGGAACTTTTTTCACATTCCAACACTCGACTACCACTCTCTTTTCACATCTTACTTTTAGTCTTTAGGCACGAAGTTTTTGTCTCCAGAAATGCTTGATAGTTGTGATTTCATTCCGGGAACTCGATATATAGCAGCGGAACTGCGTACCTCAAGCAATTATTTCGTAATTTTAGAGGTACCTTAATTATATTATCTACCGAAATAAAATCATCGGAAGATTCATTTGAAATGTAAAAATGGCCTAACCGTTCTTCATTATTTTATCATCCATCTCTGAATTGGAAAATTTGCATGTTGAAAATTCGATTCAGTATTACCATACTTGTGTATGGGTTTGTTTTTCATTTGTGGAGAATTACTGTATTTTTAATATCGTTTTCTAATGAAGGATGGCTAAATTAATTATAAGACAGTCAGTTTATAATTCTTAATTTTAAAATGTAGTTAAAATCTAAGAATTGTTATATTCGTATTCATGGTTGAGTGTAATTAATTCGAGATATGTAATGGAAATTAATAAATGGCAATGTTAATATTGCCTGATTATTTTTGCGGATATTATCAACGGCCATAAAGTTGAAGATTCCATTTATACATTTGAGTTGTATTTTACGAGTAGTGATCGATCACTTTAGTTTACAACACAGTTTAACGTTTAAACTATATTTTATTGAAGTTTTCACCGGGAAAACATACTGAGAAGTGTTGTTTTTACAATTTATATTGAATAATAATATAGGGCTACGTTAAGCTTATTTATAATTTGTGAAAATTGTTACGAGATTACCTGGTGGTCGTCAACCGATGACGTATCAATGAGGTATATACTTGAATTTCAACTTTTGGTTTTCCTATCCGATATCTTTTAATTGAATTCTTTTTGTTAGTTTTCCGGTTGCTATTAGATTCAAATCGACCTTTCATTTAAATCTTGACTAATAAGAACCAAGATATTTGTGTTTGAATAAATTCATTTACTGGATATCTACGCGATAATTCCCTTACATCTTGGCTTTGGTACTTCACATCGTCCAAAGACGTCGATTTGGAGTTCCTACTTTAGGCGATTAGTACTTAGTCTGCTTGCTCTTGTGCATGAATCGTACAATATTTTATCGAAATAGTTAATTAAATAATTAATTTCACTTTGCTTCTTCTTTTTCATGTTTTGAGGAAATGAATCTCTCGCATTTGGATGATTCTTCGTGGTGTGAAATCGAATTAGCGGTATACGTAGGATTATAAAACGATGTCTTCCAGATGATAGTTACAGGTTAGTTCTAAAATAATGATTTTTTCTTTCTAATAATTTTTCTGATATTTCATAACTCGAAAATTATATATTATTATATTTATATCGATTCGGTTCATTTTCAAATCGTTAATTATTTAATTTTAACTTTTCCAGCATTTTTTTACTTTATCTACTAACATTTTTTTTTAAAGATAGAAATATAATAACAGCAGTTTATAAAACAAAAGCAATGCTGCAGATAAAATAAATCTTAATTCATCTTTAATTTACAAAGAAATCTATTTTAATTTTACAATATTCTACAGTAGTTAGTTATTTGGAAGTTACCTGCTTCAATCTAAGACTCCAGAAACTTACTCGTAAATAAATAATGAAGGTTTTTGTAGATTAAAAGTATACTTCCATGGGACATAGTAGTTCAAGTAGAGTGTTGTTTCCTGAGAGGATCATTTAAATGTTTTTATGTAAAATTATATTGCTGTTTATATTTTATTCTAATTTCTGATTCTGTTTGTTTTATTTACAAAATTATTTGCTGATTTGTCATAAAAGATTGCAGCAATGGATGACTCAATATTCACAAGGCTTTGCGAAATTAGAGATTAAAGTAATTAAAGTAATATTTTTGTAAATTATTTCGGGACTACCTGTGTATCGTCTACTGTTGTCACACTAACGAGGTTTATATTTTAATTTGAAATTTTTATTTTCTTATCAGTCATCTTTTATTTAATGGTTTTCTTTAAGCCTTTATTTCAATATTAAATTCTATTTTTCCTTGCCCACTCATCTTGGATTTTAGGTTTTATTAAGTGTTCATGGTTATCTCGGAGTATGTATATTTTTATTCTTACCGTCGAATCCTTAATTGCTTTCTTTTAGAAATCTTGAATCTATCACAGGATTTTGTCTTCAACGGAAATGATCATGGATAATTATATCATTTAGTAGATACCTTCATGTATCTTTCTTACTTAGGTTCTGAATAGAAATATGAATTTGAATTTATGATTAGTTACGGTTACCAGCTTTTTGTTTTGATCATTTTTCATCGCATCTCCGTTTTGATACAATTTTTTCTTTGTCTCCGAATAAATAAATCAAATTAAACGAAATGAGCAAACTATAGTATTTTTATAACATATATTTCTGTTAAGACCTATCTGTTTCTGAAATTAAATGAATAATTGAAGTGAATCCCGAAGCGATATTTACCATACAATTGCTATGTATCTAACCTTGTCTAGCCATCTAGTATGGGAAATACTAGGTCTTGCGATTGCTACTAAAATCCATGCGATATTGTGATTCATGCTATATCATATTGAATAATTATTTAACTAAGAAATTACTTCGTGTTTTTCTATTTTCTAGTCTTGAGGAAGTAAATTCTCTCCCTTTTGGATGACTCATCTGGGTGTGATATCGAAACGGTGTCCAAAGAAGGATAATCAAAAGATTGTCTTCCAGGTTCCTAATTCAGGTTTGTTGATTTACTATGATATTTTATGCGTTATTCGAATGGCCAGAACAGTTACTTGATCAAAATCAGAGTGTCTGAAGTGTATTAATAAAATCTTAAAAAATCTGTAGTGAGAGAGGAAATCTATTTTAATGTACCACTGTATACAGATATTTGTACGTTACCAGGTTCGATATAAGACTTTAGAATATTAAATTAATAACGAAGGTGTTCGATATTTAATAGATTACTTCAACGGGACCAAGTATTTGAAGTTAATATGATTTTTATATCATTCCTCGCCCGTCTAACATATTAATTAAGCCTTGCGTATAAGATAGTAGGCCTTTGTTGTTTTCTAATATTTTCACATCACCAATTGACATCTGGAGATTTTTACCATTTATTTCGAAACTAAGTTGTTAAAATCAGACCGAGAATTACTTACCTGCGTTTTTGTTTTATTGATTATTTCATGATTTTTCATTTATGTGACGAATGTATACTAGTAGATTCTAACAAAATAATTTAAGTTTTTCATTCTGAAAAGATTGTTTAATGCTTCTCTTGTTAAAAACATAGATAGTATATATAAGCATAATGATATGCGTTTCTAACATAGCCATTGCGACACTTTTCCATAAAGTTCATATCTACAGTTTATAAATTTGAGAGGCTTCATTTCATTTTTCGAGAGTAAATTAACAAGTTCGCAAGGTCATACGAATCTGGGACAGAATTAAAAGACGAGGAATGCAAATGTTACTCTTGATAATACATATAATTTCAATGTGTGTGCGACGATATAATAAGGGTTATCTTTTAAACATTTATTCCGATTTAGTTAGGTTAAATTCAAGATTATTTGTTTATTTTATATCGAAGATAACTGCAATAGATTTTTTATTTACTTTGAGCATTGCGTAGTTAGCTTTTACAATCGCGGAAAAAATGTCCCCGTGATGAAAGTGGATGCTATTTGACCGCTGTGATTTTATATTCCCCATTTATAAAGATTACCATACTTTCATTTTCTCTTTCTTTCTTATTACAACTCAAGTATAATAAGTAAAGGATCAATGCATCACCTAAAAGTATCCTCAAATCACTTCCGCCGCTATGTTTTTGGAAAGAGGCAGTTCACTGTTTGAGCCATTTTCACCTTCAGGTCCCTCCGCAAGTTCAAGGTCTTGCTTACGTAAATAATGCCCAAAATGGTAAATATCTTTAGCGTAGTTCGTTTGCGTTACGTATTCACCGATCTGTAGCGACACCAGGGCGTATTATTGATCATGAATGCCTCTCTTTGTAGCAAGTGCACCTAAGGTTTTATAATTGCTTGGATTTCGATGAGCTCATAGAACATATCAGGAAGAATATTTATGCTCTTACCTTTCCACTGATTCTTATTTTGCGATATTTTGGACTCCTTAGCGTTTAACATTTGCGGCCTTAAACTATTTCTAACTCACTGGTTCGATATATGACTTTGGAATAGTTAATAAATTTCAATTTAAAAAGTTACTAATATGAAAGGTCGTTTGTTGATGTAGTGATGTTACCTGTGATAAAATTTTTCGGTATTGCTATTTTTTTCTTATTTTTTTACAACCAATTTAAATAATGTGATTGTTGAATGTATACATTCCCAATACATATATGTATAAGGAAATAAATATTTTTGACATATAAAAAAAGATTAAAAATATTTATTTTTATATATATATATATATATTATTTTATATATGTGAGGAAAATGGGATTGGGGACGAGAGGAAAGTAGCACTGGAGGCCCCCGAGCTCTGCCGCTGCGCTGGTGGGCCTATTGTCGCCTCCGCTGTTAAAAATGCTGTAGCTTATCCTGGATCCCAAAGCGGCGATTACTTCAGTGGGAAACAAATGGCGAACGGCAAGGGTAAAGAGAAAGGGTCGGTAAAGAGTAAAAATAGGTGAAAAGCGGATGGAAGAATAAACGTGCTGAGATCTGAGGAAACCGACTACCGAGCCTTCAGCGCGCGAGCAGGACGGCGCGGCGAGCGTCACGCGTATACTCAAAAATGTTTTTCTTTCTTAAATGAAATATAACCCTCACCAATTTGTTCTAATTTGTAGAAGAAGGTTTTATGTACAACATAAAAAATTAGAGAAATCGAAGGGGTATGTACATAGTCAAAAATCGATTTGAAAATTTAAAATTTTTATTAACCTTATGAAATTGCCAAGGAAAAACGGACTTGAAAAAAGTCTGACAGGGCCGGGAATCGAACCCGGGATCTTCCTCTAACCGGGAGGCTGCCTTAACCATCTAGGCTTTCCGGCCCTCTCAGACTTTTTTCAAGCCCGTTTTTCCTTGGGAATTTTCCTGGGTGCACGCCCTTATGTGCAAAGTAACCTTAACCCTTTCCTTATTTTTTTATGAAATTGCTTAAATAAAAAACTCTATATTTATCTTATCTAACGCAATACCTTTAAATTTAGCTATATTGAGTATTTTTAGCTTCTATATTACCGAAGATATGGCCTCAAATGCGAAGGCAGTTTCGTAGAATTACAATTTTTGAACATTGCAATATTTCGTAAACAATTGCGTAAATTACAAAACGGTTCGAGGGACTTCATTTTTTTTATCAAATCAAGGCGATTTGCGAAATTTGGTCAAAATCGGTCACCTCAAGGATCAATTTTGCCGATTTTCTTGTCGAATTGGCGTGGAATGACCCTAATATATAAATACAATATAATTTACTGATAAATTTATACTGAAAATTAAATTTTGCGATTCAATTTAATTTTATAATTTTTAATCTGAACTTTAAATCTTAGCTGCACTATAAAATAAAAGGTAGATTGATAGAGGTAAAAGGTCTAATTAAATAAGAAAATGTTGTATTATATTTAAAATTTAATTTTGACATACATTTCATCTTAGAAGTTCAACACAGGTGATAATATGTGTTCTTCAAAGCTTCCGAATAAATAGACGACTCCTTTGCACTAGGAGGTAACTATACACAATATATTAGGTAGATAGCATTACAAGAGCTTTCTATATATTTTCTTTGCGTAGTCTAATTTTCTCTCATTTATTTAAGTTAGAATCATGGGTAAATACAGTTAAGTAAAAAGACGATTCATTCTTGTATTCTATATATAATTTTATAACTTGCTTGCATTCATATTTCTTTTCTTTTATTTTTTAAAGAAGCAGCATATCTTTATAATCATTGGAACTAATTTTTATAGTAGAGAATAAATTTAAGATAGAGATCATAATCCTGCTACTCTATTCTGATAAATAAAGTATTTTTTATTTACCATTAGGTACAGGATAAAGAAAAATGTAGGTAGATATTTTGAAAATTATCTGACTCAATTTAATGGTGTTAGCTATAATATTTTGTATAAGTTCTTGCATGCGTAATTAGTTACACCTTAATGAGATACCATTTAGTTATTTGCTCTGGAAAAATGTGGGATTTATTAATGGGATTATGAGATCTACAAATTCGCCGTATATAAAACCTAATTCTATATTATCCTCTTTATCGATACATTTTATGTTATTTCTTCTCTTTGCTCGCACTTACTGCGACCTCCATAAGCGCAGACTGATATTTTCCTATTGGAATATTATGTGATGTATCTAATTTTTCTTATGAATTTCAGAAGCAGTATGTAGATGAAATCCATTTCATGATGAAGCCTATGTTCATTAATCAATATAAATCAATCATATAGAAAGTAAAACTCACTTAGTAGAGTCCACAAAAGAATGTTTTAATAAGAACAACGTAGGTTTCGTTAATCTTCAGGTGAAATACATGGGAAACTGGAGAAGTCATGTTAAATATAAATCAAGATAAATATTACCCACACTTTGGCTGTGAGAATCGGGCACTAATAAAATACATGGTATCTACGTGTCATTGAACTAAAAAATGAACATGAGTTGGATTTTAGTCTCAATCTCGCCCGAATAGAATAGAATAGATGTATTATTATTATTATTAAAAGAATAGTAAGGGAATTTTATTATAGATATAAAAGAATCTTGTCCCTTTTCTTATTATAATTCATGGATCACCACAACTATCTCCTTATAATTAAAATCGTGAAATATTATGCAGGTACAGTTTCCCTCTCTCCTGATGGAATCTGCTTGATGACCACTTCGCTTCGCCGCACAACAGAGAGAAGATGACACGGCATTCACTTTTCTATTTTGCGGAGTTCACTCTGTTCCGCGGCGCCCTTCGCAAAATTCTCTTTGACCTTATTTATTTCATTCCGTTCTATTTTCTATTGAGTCGGGACACCATACAACCCAAGGGTCCTTCAACCACACCAAACTCAATACCAGTCGCATGCGGAGTAATCCCTTTGGAGAGGGACACGCGGTGCGAAGTAGGGGTAAAAGGTCCGTGTGAAGAACAATGAAAGTTTGTCATTTTGCCCAGCCCATATGTTTTTATCTCTTTCGCAGGCCCTCCGACGATTCCTCTATTATCTCAAGAATTCCTTCCATCGGGAACATTCACCACTTGGGGGAAATACAGAATTGCTCTCAAAACGGCATCAATGCTTAGTTATTCGTTGTCCTCTCGAGCGTACACGTCTATCATTCTACATTTCTCTGCTGATAGCGCTTCCATTCTGCCATTAGAGATTCCTAATCCTGAAGCTCTTATATTCTCTTCGTTATACATCGTTATGTAACTGGTGTAAATTATTTCCTCTGTTCATTATGGCAAGTGATAACGAAAGTGAAATGTCTGATGTGGATGAAGATGAAGGCATTGAAGACTACGTATTGGACCAAGCATCTTAAGGATACATTTCAACAAGACTCCACTTTGAAGGAGAGTCATCGATGAATTTTGAAGTAGCTCCGGATGGAAGTGCTCACACTTTTTAGGACTTTTCTTTGATGAAGCAGTGATGCAGTTCCACCTGTGAAACGAATCGGTATGCGGCACAGTGTCTTCCTGAAAAAATAATAAAAGCGTACCACCCGTGTATACCATCCCGAACGGCAAGAAGACCACCTACAGACCACCACAGACCACACCCCCGCCGTCTTACAGGAAGATACGGAAAAGAAAGCGAATCCGACAAGAAAGCGTGTTTTTGGTTCCCGAAAGCAAGATTCAAAGGTAAAGTCCTGTGCTTGATCTAATTCGAACATAATCTGATATTTTTGCTTGATGTGGAAAGCAAGGCCAAACCATCTCTCTCCTCATCTCACCCCTAAAAAGCTCTTGGCGCTCTTTGTCGCTCATGTTAAGGTGGATCCACACTTGTAGCATATCCCCGTATCGCAACATCGTGGTGTTGCAAGTGGCTGATACGCTACGGCGATACGAGTTAAACTTGCATCCTGTAACCAAACTCTGTAACTGTATCATCTCACTGAGTTCCCAGTTTGATACGGGATCCCGAGTGAGACACATGTCTTTACAGCTAGCGGCAGCTTCGTATATTTACGAGTAAAATGTTGCTTGCATACTGCAAGCATATTGGTAACACTAATTTCAAGTCGGCATCATAGAGAGTCCTCAAAAAAAATTGAATTGAAAATATTCTTATAATTCCCTGCAATTTATTCGTCCGGCATCAAACCTGGGTCATCTGGTCGTACTTACAATGCAGCGCAACATAAGATCACCATCTCTAGCTATATGTGAAAATTCAAGAAGCAATATTGGGTGCACTGCCTCAAACGACGTCCTACTTTTCACATATATTCCGTATATTAGAAATTTTAATCTGCTCTGGCATCGAACCCAGGAACAGTACGGTCTTATTTATTTTTTTTTCTTAAACCCATTCTTTATATATATATATCTTCTAGCAAAGCAAGAACTTCGTATCATTTCGATAAGTACATTTAAAAAAATAATGAATAACTACCTCAATGTATTTTAAAGGGCAGATATTTGCATCGTCCTTGCATCGAACCCAGGATGTTTTCTGTAAGCGTCATTAATGTTTTCGATAAACCATGCCCATATCTAGAGGATCCTTGAGTATTGATTCTCTACCTATACAGCAAGTATTTTTATTTAATTCCCAAATATCAAAGCAATACTTTTAAATGGAAAAAATCGGGACTTTGGGGCCCTCTGGAATCGAACCCATGACACTGAGGTTCAAAATTGTAATTTTTCTGGCAGTTACATGTTATTGCCACTACGTTGTAAAATTTCAAGTCAATGACGCTTGTGGTTTATTATTATGGTATTATTTTTTTTGATGCACTCATCGAAATATTAGGAAGTTCTTGCCTTGCTAGAAGATGTATATTAAGACTCAGTTTAAGAAAAAAAATAGACAAGACCATCCTGTTCCTGGTTTCGATGCCAGAGCACGTTAACATTTCTCACGTAAGGAATATATGTGAAAAGTAGGACGTTTGTTGAGGCAGTTGCATCAATATTTCTGCTTGAATTTTCACACATAGCTAGAGATGGTTATCTTAGGTTAAGCTGCATAGTAAGTTCACCAGGAAGACCCGGGTTCGATGCCACGATTAAATTGCAGCGAATTTTAAGAATATTTTTAATCATTTTTTTTCTTTTGAGGACTGTCTACATATTATGCCGACATGAAATTAGTGTTATCGATCTGCTTGCAGTATGCAAGCTACATTCTACTCGTATAATAGATAGATAATCACTACGCTCTGAAGAGAAATAAGAAACAACGCCGGTGGTGGCAAACGTAACTGTACTCAAGCTGGGAAGAGTATAGTGGCTCAAGTTCATTAGCAGTCTTGAAGTCTCAATCGGCCAGTGGCTTATATAAAATTTCACAAGAATCCGTGTGATTTAGAATTTTTGATTAATATGGTAGATCCAAAAATCTCGAAAAAAGATACAACGTTAAGTAAAGCCATTCCTGTTGCAAGATAGGCTGGCTCTTACGTTTCTTGGCAAGTGGTGATTCATACGTTAGTCTTCAGTACCTGTTTAAATATCCAAGCAATCCATCAGCTGCATCATTCCAGAAGTTTGTGAAGCTCTCATTGAAAATGTACTTATAGGTAAAGGAAAAGTTTTATTTATTACAACTTAAGAAGCTAACAATCACTTAGGCTTAATACAAATACATACTATGACATTGATTTGATGCAAAACAAAACACGGGTAGAGTTATTCAAGTCCCCGAATGTCAACATTTTCCTCGGAAGATGTAGTAGCTGCTGAAATATTTGTTATTGGACTATCTTCAGAGGTGACGGAGCAATATGGATTGAATGGTTGAGGACTTTGAGAATACGAGGGAGAAGGTTGAATATGACGGGGAAGTTGAGAATATGATGGGGAAATAGAGTTTGGAGAATGAATTGAAGGATTAGTAGAATGTTGAGGTGGGTTCATCCGGGATTGAAAACTTGTCCCTTGATAGGGTAGTGAATTGGGCTGGAGGATAAATTTGGTGATGAAACCCCATATTTGCTTTTAGGAAGTCACCAAATATTTTGTTCTGTATTGCACATCTTGATATTTCGCTGAATTTTCTCAGTTTGGCAGCCAACATGTTGCCGAAATGCTGAAATTCACCTTCGCTACTTTTCTGCAAACAGGCAGCTAAAACTTCAAATGCCTTTTCAAGGCGTTGGTCTTCCACCTTCTTTCTTTTTCTTGGAGGCTGGAATTCGCTCTGTTCTGTAACTTGAGTTGTATGCGGTGGTGTCTCTCCTGATTATTCACATTCCATTGACTCATTACTAATAAAAAAAACTATTATCTTTAAATAGTAACTAAAAAATAATAAAATTTCCTTTAATGACAATGAATTCGCGTATTACTCTGTTTTACAGATGCCGAAAACAGAAAAGGAATGGCTGTTAGGGGCAAAGCAATTGCTGTCCACAATTCCGCATTTATTATCTAAAGTAATGGTCTCAAATTCATATCTTAAAGTGTATTAAAATAAGTTTTTAATATGGTTTGCCAGAATTAAACATAAAAGAAGCCAAATTTTCGACTCAACCTAACCAAAATGATACCGAAACCGGATTTGGGGATTCTAAGGCGCCCAGCCGGACCGCGCAGCGCTTAGGAAAAGTCCACCACAATCACAGGGTAGCAGGTGAAATGAAACAGTCTCTTCAGATTCCATATCAAGAAGCCTTGTAAATTGACGTGGTATAAGAGACTTGATAGTCCATTGCTGTTTACCTAGTTGATTTCCTTACTTTATCTCGAAATTTGTCCGAAAAAGGAGTCCGCCATTTTGTTGCTTTAAATAACCAAAGAACCATCTTAGAGCATGAAACATTCAGCGAATTGAAAGACAAAGAGTAATTCTAGATTACTGCTGTGTTGTTTTTTTCCAACAGCTTCTCTCAAAAGCAACTATATATCAACGAACTTGAACGTTTTTCCAAAAAATCCGAAACTTCCCGTTTCCGTGAACATTTCTCAAGTTTGTCACCCTGTATCTATTTGACGCTTAAAAATTTTAAAATACGACGAGCGAGAACATAAAATTCAATCATTTTGCAATAACTATGCCAAGTTTCAATAACCGCACTCAGAAAAACATTTTTAGCCCCTTGTCCAGGTTTTTTCGATTCTAGCCCACTGTGCGGCGTACCGAACACCTTGCTACACTTAAGAGAAATTTCAAATTTAATTTTTACATTCACGTGCACTTTAACAGTTTTGTAATGCAATCTTAATTTTGCGTGTTAATCAATTCCTTACTTTGTAATGGTCCATTGAACTTCATCATACACCCTTTTCTTCCGTTCGTATTTATGTGGATATTAGGTATTTATCAATGACATTATGCGCACGTACAATGTCAAGTTTGTTTTTAATGCGCCTCCTCATTCACTTAAATTTTAATATATTGAATATTATTCCAATATCGAAACATGCACTGATACAGTAAATCATCTCCATTCTTCAATATTCAATATATATTTCAATTATATCATATACAAAAATACCATTCACAAAAGATAAATAATAAACATATTACAGTACATACAATGCTTGAGAGAGCCAAAATATTACATAATTTTATCTTGTCTGGCTATCTATAATTGGATTTTATTTTATTATTTGAATATTTGGATATTTAAATTATAAAATTCGCTCAGGGGATATCATTCTGGAATTTTACGTACCGAAATTGTAAGAGTAAATTTTACTGAACTGCTTGTAGAATCAATTTTATTTTCCTTTTTTACATTCTAGCATTTTCTTTGGTAAGTCACAAAGATGCACTTTCTTTTGCACCGTTAACTCTTTTCTAATTTCGAATTTTCAAAGCATCACTCATTGATTGTCTTTATTTTGCAATACTTTTAAAATTGTAAGACTTTATAATTCCAAACTTGTATTTAAATTCGGTTTTACTTTTGTTCTTTATTTATTTACTCCGGTGCGGCGGTGTTGCCCTAACACGCACTTTCGCTTTTCCACTTTAATCTTAATCTCTGTAGGCATGAAAGAAAGGTATTCACATACACAGATAGGGATTCCGAAGTAGCTTGTTTTGGTTTCACTTTCGGTTGTGTCCTCGTGAAATTAGTCTCAATATATTCGAGACATTTTTCTTTGGACCCGAAATAGGGTAGTATCGGCCTTCAACGCTTTTGCCTCAGTTTTCAAAGTTCAAGGTGATCTTTCACTTGCTTTCGAACAACCAAGGGATTCAAAATGATTCATTAGAACATATTTGCATTAGTTTGATATCTGTAAATACATTACTGTGCATTATTAGAAAGTAGTTTCTTGAATCTTCATGCACTTAGAAACTTAAATGTATGGCCAAGGTTCCATACGGTGTAAACTGAAATCAAGTTTTGTTCTTTTGAAAATGGAGGACATACATTTGATAAAAGAGGAGCGCATGGGTTTTAAAACAGAATAGACTTTTTTAAGGTCTCCATTCGTAACCTCGAATCAATTTCGCATATATATTTCCACATTAACTTAGTTCGGTTTAAACCAGTCATCCCTTTTAAGATAGGCGTTGCGTGGCATTCAGTGAATCGGTGTTGTCAATTAAATGCGTTTTACTTTCCTTTTTAAAAATACGTTTCCTAGTATAAGTAGCATTGTCAAAATTGCTTCGACAGCCATTTCGCGCATTGGCTCGAACCGGGAATCGAACCCCGGGTTCGCTTTCACCAAAGGCAAACCCCCTGTCCACATGACTATCCGGGAACCCACGGCGTTTCCTTTGAGAAGGAGATTAGTAGTATGTATCCCTAAATACAATTCAGTTTATTTGAGAATTACTATGCCATTTCTAAAGGTGATGACGATTTGTAATAGTACTGATATCTTCTTCCGTTCCAAATACTTGATTTTCTCCGGCCATTCATAACTTATGAGATCTCTATCTCTAGATCTCTACACTATGATACCTAAACTATGCATTCATTTTAATTTGCGTAGCGAGTTAATAGTAATGTATGTATTTAAAATACAAGCGTTCTTTTTGTTACTCATAATTGTACGGAAGCTCTCATGCGCATTGCTCAGAAGTAACATGTGATTTTCATTGTTATCGAAATAATTGATTTGGCATATTGTAATATTCAAGCGAAACCTCAATATCATTATATATTATTGAAATGAAAGCTACGATATGTTTTACAACGAATGCAAATTTGGAACGCTTTTTCTGCAACGTCTCCAATGAATATCGACCTAAAATTCTATGAATATTTTGATTTGGCGTTTGCGCTACAGTTCGTGGAAACTCATCGCCTAAAATAATCTTTCGTTTTTCACCGGTCTATCAAAGTCTACTGCAAGGAATAATCTCTGATTAAATGGAAAAAAATTGCATTTTCTAAGAGGATACATAGGATAAAAGGTTACCTTGTACGATGATTGAAGACGTAATATCCGTGGTTATATGCATTTTACTTAGTCGAAAATGAACTCGGGTTAGATTCAAAGGATTACGGTCAGGGATAAGGGATTATGGGTAACTGAATTTGGAACTAGGCAGCGAAAACTTACTTTCTAATGAAAGGTTTTTCATATGTATGGACTTTGCAAGTAACAAGGTACTAGTATGTTTATTGGTAATCAACGTCAGATTCATTTATGCTTTTGAAGCATGATAACGTAAGCTGCGCTTAAGGAGGATTTAAACGTAGGTTTGAATTACACTAACCTAATTAACCTAATTTAAAGTCATTGTTATTAGCAACTTGGCGCTTTAAACATTGATTTCTAATCACACCAATATGGTGTCATGAACTTACGATATTTTAATCTTCGAGGACTGAAAGTAGAGAAAATACAGTTTCTAAAATACATGTAAACTGCAGTGTTATCATTGAAACTCAATTAAATATCAAGTGATTTGTTTGACATCTTATCTTGTACATACATTTGAATATTCTAGAAATCATTAGTTTCTTAAATGAGTTTAAGAAAATATAATTGTGCACCGAAATTGTATTAAAATTATTTTCCGTTTATAAGCATTTTTAGCGCATCGTGTTGGATTAAATTAGTGTTATATTTGGTTTATATTCGATGAAATGTTTTCCATTTCTCAATTGCAATATCGGTATTATTAAATGAAAGTAGCTAATAACTCACATTAAAGCAAAAACATGACCGACGAAGCTGTCTTTCAGACTTCAGATTGCTTGTGTTATTTTCAAATCCAAGTGAGATCATCAGTGTCACAAAAGCCACGATAAATTTCACTGATTACTCATTCATAATTATAGATAGACCCCGTTGCCCGCCGGGGTCACATTGCCAGTGGTCGTTGCCCCCGCCGGGGTCCTCCCTCGTTACCCTCGCCGGGGTCCTCCCTCGTTGCCCCCGCCGGGGTCCTCCCTCGTTGCCCCCGCCGGGGTCCTCCCTCGTTGCCCCCGCCGGGGTCCTCCCCCTTTGCCCCCGCCGGGGTACTCCCCCGTTGCCCCCGCCGGGGTCACATTGCCAGTGGTCGTTGCCCCCGCAGGGGTCCTCCCCCGTTACCCTCGCCGGGGTCCTCCCCCGTCGCCCCCGCCGGGGTACTCCCTCGTTGCCCCCGCCGGGGTCCTCCCTCGTTGCCCCCGCCGGGGTCCTCCCCCGTTGCCCCCGCCGGGGTACTCCCCCGTTGCCCCCGCCGGGGTCCTCCCTCGTTGCCCCCGCCGGGGTCCTCCCTCGTTGCCCCCGCCGGGGTCCTCCCTCGTTGCCCCCGCCGGGGTCCTCCCTCGTTGCCCCCGCCGGGGTCCTCCCTCGTTGCCCCCGCCGGGGTCCTCCCTCGTTGCCCCCGCCGGGGTCCTCCCTCGTTGCCCCCGCCGGGGTACTCCCCCGTTGCCCCCGCCGGGGTCCTCCCTCGTTGCCCCCGCCGGGGTCCTCCCTCGTTGCCCCCGCCGGGGTCCTCCCTCGTTGCCCCCGCCGGGGTACTCCCCCGTTGCCCCCACCGGGGTCCTCCCTCGTTGCCCCCGCCGGGGTCCTCCCTCGTTGCCCCCGCCGGGGTCCTCCCTCGTTGCCCCCGCCGGGGTCCTCCCTCGTTGCCCCCGCCGGGGTCCTCCCCCGTTGCCCCCGCCGGGGTACTCCCCCGTTGCCCCCGCCGGGGTCACATTGCCAGTGGTCGTTGCCCCCGCCGGGGTCCTCCCCCGTTACCCTCGCCGGGGTCCTCCCCCGTCGCCCCCGCCGGGGTACTCCCCCGTTGCCCCCGCCGGGGTCCTCCCTCGTTGCCCCCGCCGGGGTTCTCCCTCGTTGCCCCCGCCGGGGTCCTCCCCCGTTGCCCCCGCCGGGGTACTCCCCCGTTGCCCCCGCCGGGGTCCTCCCTCGTTGCCCCCGCCGGGGTCCTCCCTCGTTGCCCCCGCCGGGGTCCTCCCCCGTTGCCCCCGCCGGGGTCCTCCCCCGTTGCCCCCACCGGGGTACTCCCCCGTTGCCCCCGCCGGGGTCCTCCCTCGTTGCCCCCGCCGGGGTCCTCCCCCGTTGCCCCCGCCGGGGTACTCCCCCGTTGCCCCCGCCGGGGTCACATTGCCAGTGGTCGTTGCCCCCGCCGGGGTCCTCCCTCGTTACCCTCGCCGGGGTCCTCCCTCGTTGCCCCCGCCGGGGTCCTCCCTCGTTGCCCCCGCCGGGGTCCTCCCTCGTTGCCCCCGCCGGGGTCCTCCCTCGTTGCCCCCGCCGGGGTCCTCCCCCGTTGCCCCCGCCGGGGTACTCCCCCGTTGCCCCCGCCGGGGTCACATTGCCAGTGGTCGTTGCCCCCGCCGGGGTCCTCCCCCGTTACCCTCGCCGGGGTCCTCCCCCGTCACCCCCGCCGGGGTACTCCCCCGTTGCCCCCGCCGGGGTCCTCCCTCGTTGCCCCCGCCGGGGTCCTCCCTCGTTGCCCCCGCCGGGGTCCTCCCTCGTTGCCCCCGCCGGGGTCCTCCCCCGTTGCCCCCGCCGGGGTACTCCCCCGTTGCCCCCGCCGGGGTCCTCCCTCGTTGCCCCCGCCGGGGTCCTCCCTCGTTGCCCCCGCCGGGGTCCTCCCTCGTTGCCCCCGCCGGGGTCCTCCCCCGTTGCCCCCGCCGGGGTCCTCCCTCGTTGCCCCCGCCGGGGTCCTCCCTCGTTGTCCCCGCCGGGGTCCTCCCCCGTTGCCCCCGCCGGGGTACTCCCCCGTTGCCCCCGCCGGGGTCCACCCTCGTTGCCCCCGCCGGGGTCCTCCCCCGTTGCCCCCGCCGGGGTACTCCCCCGTTGCCCCCGCCGGGGTCACATTGCCAGTGGTCGTTGCCCCCGCCGGGGTCCTCCCTCGTTGCCCCCGCCGGGGTCCTCCCTCGTTGCCCCCGCCGGGGTCCTCCCTCGTTGCCCCCGCCGGGGTCCTCCCTCGTTGCCCCCGCCGGGGTCCTCCCTCGTTGCCCCCGCCGGGGTCCTCCCCCGTTGCCCCCGCCGGGGTCACATTGCCAGTGGTCGTTGCCCCCGCCGGGGTCCTCCCCCGTTACCCTCGCCGGGGTCCTCCCCCGTCGCCCCCGCCGGGGTACTCCCCCGTTGCCCCCGCCGGGGTCCTCCCTCGTTGCCCCCGCCGGGGTCCTCCCTCGTTGCCCCCGCCGGGGTCCTCCCTCGTTGCCCCCGCCGGGGTCCTCCCCCGTTGCCCCCGCCGGGGTACTCCCCCGTTGCCCCCGCCGGGGTCCTCCCTCGTTGCCCCCGCCGGGGTCCTCCCTCGTTGCCCCCGCCGGGGTCCTCCCTCGTTGCCCCCGCCGGGGTCCTCCCTCGTTGCCCCCGCCGGGGTCCTCCCTCGTTGCCCCCGCCGGGGTCCTCCCTCGTTGCCCCCGCCGGGGTACTCCCCCGTTGCCCCCGCCGGGGTCCTCCCTCGATGCCCCCGCCGGGGTCCTCCCTCGTTGCCCCCGCCGGGGTCCTCCCTCGTTGCCCCCGCCGGGGTCCTCCCCCGTTGCCCCCGCCGGGATCCTCCCTCGTTGCCCCCGCCGGGGTCCTCCCCCGTTGCCCCCGCCGGGGTCCTCCCTCGTTGCCCCGGCCGGGGTACTCCTTCGTTTCCCCCGCCGGTGTACTGACTCGTCGCCCCCGCTGTGGTGCTCCATCGTTGCCCACTGGGGAACTAAGACGAGGATGATTGATTTGCTCTAAAATAATACAGAAAATAGATTAATAGATCGAAATACAATTAAAAGAATGACCAAAAAGTTTAAAAACGAAATTACGATATGATTCTCTGCATATACTTATGATTAATCTGCTCTCCTTTGCTGTTGCTACTTCTTCACCTCGTCTCTTCTCACAGCTCTCTCGATAGAAACAGACGAGGATGACAGATTTGCTGTAAAATAATACAGAAAATAGATAAATAGATCGAAATTCATTTGCAAAGATTCGAACTAAACTTTAAAAACTAATTTACGATATGATTCATTAAAAAAGTTCTCGGCATATACTTATGATTTATTTGCTCTCCTTTGTTCATCCTAATTCTTCGTCCTTGTCTTTTTGCACATCTCTCTTGTTAGAACAAGACGAGGATGACCGATTTGATGTAAAATTTTACAGAAAATAGAAAAATATTTAGAATAGTATTTACAAAGAATGACAAAAAATTTAAGAAAACCAATTTACGATATGATTAATTAAATACCGTAGATAGTTCTCAGCGCATTCTTATGATTTATCTGCTCTCCTTTCCTGTTCCTTATTCTTCGGCCTTGTCTCTGCTCACAGCTCTCTGGTAAAAGCTGGACGAGGATGATTTATTTGCATTAAAATAATACAGAAAATATACTAATAGATGGAAATACATTTACAAGGAATCACTAAAAAATTTTAAAACCAATTTATGATTTTTACATTGAATAACGAAATGACCTCTCATCATATGCTTATGGTTTATCTTTTCTCCTTTGCTGTTCTTTCCTCATCTTCCTTGTCCCTCCTTACAACGCTCTCCGTAGAAGCAAGACGATGATGACTGATTCGCTTAAAAAAATACAGAAAATTTTTTATACATCAAAATGCATTTGCAAAGAATCACAAAAAAATTTAAAATTAATTTACGATATGAATCATTATATAACGTAATGAGCAGTCATCGTATACTTATGATTTATCTGTTCCTCTTTGCGTTTCCTTCTTATTCGGCCTTATCTCTCTTTACAGGTCTTTCGGTATAAGCTAAACGAGGATGATTGATTCACTTTAAAATAATAAATAATGTAGATTAATAGATCGAAATGCTATTATAAAGAATCACAAAAAATCCTACGTATAGCTTACGAAATATTTCACATAAGAACGTTATGAACTCTGATTATATTATTTATTTACTATCCTTTTTTCTTCCTTCTTCTTCTGCCGCGTCTCACCTTACAGCTCTTCCGGCTAAAGATAGATGAGGATGATCGATTTGGTTGAAATTAATACAGAAAATAGATTAATAGATCAAAATTCAATTACTAAGAATCACAAAATATTAAGCTAATAACTTTTGGTATGTTTCATTAAATAACTTAACGAACTCTCATCATATACTTAGTGTTTATCTGCTCTTCTCTGCAGATCCTTCTTCTTCGCCCGATTCTCTCTTTACAGCTTTCTCGGTAAAAGCAAGACGAGGATGATTCCTTCGGTTTGATATATTACATAAAATTGATTAATAGTTTGAAATGCAATTTCTAAGAATCCCATAAATCCAGCACGTAAATTATGACATTTTTAAATAAAGTATTTAATAGGTTTTATCATTTACTTATGGCTTATCTGCTCTCATTTGTTTTTCCATTTTCTTCGTCCGGGTATCTCCTTACTTATCTCTCAGTAACAGCATGACGAGGTCGGTTTCTTCGGTTAGAAATAATTCAGACTATTGATTAATAGATCGGAAAGCAGTTACTAAGAATCCCAAAAAAACTAGCAACAAACTTATAAAATATTCCAATAAAATAACGTAATCACCTTTCATCATATACTTAAGGATCGAAGTGGTTAAGGAACTATCTTTTAGGTATTCAGTAAATTCATTAATTCAACCTCAATGGGGAATATATCTTAACTTACATACTTAAATAAAATACTAGTAGTTGAGTTCTACTAATACCTGAATTTAAACTTAGTAATTTGGAATTTGATATAAAAGATAATCCTAATTCGATCGAAGATTTTCTCTACGAGAGGGAACAACAAGTTGTACTAGATGGCGTTTGCTCAAATAGAGTCAAAGTTACCTCTGGCGTGCCTCAAGGAAGTGTAATTGGACCTCTTCTTTGCCTGATTTATATCAATGACTTGAGTGAGGAGATAGTTAGCAATGTGAGGATATTTGCGGATGACTCGGTTATATATAGGGAAATAACAAACGGGGAAGACCGAACATTTCTCTCAAACGATTTAGTCCTCATCCAAAGGTGGTGCGAAAAATGGGAATTAAATCTTAACGTGGGTAAATGCTCCGTAGTTAATTTCCTCGAAAAGAAAAAATTGTGTCCAAATCACCCGTACAAAATTAATGGAATTAATATCAAAGTAGTAGATTCAGTTGAATAACTCGGGATCAACATTACTTATAACTAAAATTGTAGTACGCATATTCGAAATATCTGCGGCAAAGCAAGTAAAAGGCTTGGCTTTGTAAAGCGCACTGTCGGTAAAAGCGATGAAACATTGAGAGAGCGATGTTATTTTACCTTGGTCAGACACCTTTTGGAATATGCGGCAAGTATATGGGATCCGGCGGATGAAACGTGTACTCGCGAACTCGAGAAAGTGCAGCGTAAAGCGGTTCGTTTTGTTAAGAAATACTACGATAAAAAAGCAAGCGTTACAAAAATGCTTTAAGATGTAGGTTGGGAATCCTTAAAAGAAAGGAAATTGGAAGCTAGGCTGCGATTGCTTAATAAATTCAGGGAAACTACATTTTCAGAAGATATAATCGGTATTATGCAACCTCCCTACTACCTCGTTCGATCCGATAATGAACCTAAAATAAGAAAAATAGATGCTAGGACGAATAGTTTTAAAAATTCATTCTTTCTGCGAACGATACGCGACAATAACCGAATAAGGAAATAGTTTAGATTCAACTGGTGTTTGCATCCCCTGCCACACGCCGTAAGGCGGCTTGTAGGGTATGTAATGTAGATGTAGATGAAGATAAAATGGAAATTACGTGTATTAAAATTAAAACAAAATTTCTCGTTTAATGCGCTCTGGAATTCATATGAGCTCGCGAAAAGAATAATTTATTTTCGAGAAATGAAATCAAGTCTTTAGAGTTCATGATTTGTAGATGTGGAATTTTGGGATAGTGTCGCCTTTAATTTGATAGAAACACTTGTTATTATTTATATAAAACCATCTGATATCTAATGACTGTCTATCCATCAGTGGCGGCGGGTCCATTGGGTTCACTGGTTCACTGAACCCCCTAAGAAAACTACTGTACTATTTTCATTTATACCAATGTTCTTACCATAACACCAATTACTGGGCCAAACTTTTCCTTCGTTGAGTCGCGATTCCTGCCGCTTTTGGTTCCAACTAGCTTGGCTTCGCGCGAGGTTCACTCCCCGAAGTGAGCCCCTTCAGACGTCGCGTTATAGGTGAAGAGCGGTGAGGGGAAAGAGGGGCATACGGCCTTTAAACATGGGCTGTCGCTGCACTACGGTGCAGCGACAGCCGACGCGAATGGCTTCATAGAATTTTCGGAAATTTGTTTTAGGCACTTTACGGCAAATTAGAGAGTTGAAATTCGAGGAATCGCTGGAAGCCGTGTATGTTCAACGAAAACTATAAAGACACCCTCGAAGATTATCCCATGCTCGACGCTAGGTCAGGGCAAATATTCTCCAATTTAAAATGTATTGTGGCGATTTTTCAAATTTAAAAAAATGTCTTCCCGATGACATGGAAACTTAAAACCCCGCATGTGAATAGAGATCATAAATACGTTACATATTCGCTGTTTAACGTTTCCATGATTATTCTTGGTTCGATTCCAGAGCGCCATTTACATTATTTATGCATTGCAAATGGGGATAATGGAATCGTATTTTAAGATCATCCCAGAACGATATCAACATAAAACTTTGGATTAAATAAGTTTTATATCTACCAGGTCGTTATATGTATTCATAACTCCCGAAATGCCTTGTGCTCGAGACCAAGCGGCTCTACCATTTGAAATGTATGGTGGAAATTTCAATTTTCTTTATGATTCATTTACCGAGAAATTGAAAATTATATGGCCAGTCATATAAACAGAAGAAATGAGCCTTTCATATTTACAATTTATCTTTTACCTTATGATCATTGGTTCGACGCTGGGGCACCATTTGTATTCTACCATATATTTCAAAGGTGGATTGTAGAATTACGTTTGAGGACTTTCCCGATGTGATATCGACTTGAAATTAGTATCATCAATATTCTTGCAGTATGCAAGCAACTTTTATTCGTATATATATGGATAATTAATTTTAAATAAGAATTGATAAAAAAATTTCATGTTTAATTCTTTCCTTAAAGAAATAATTACGTTGTACTTGGCAAAATGCTTTTTAACAAATTCATGCATTTCATAAGTTTCTGCATCTGTAAGCTTTCTTCCCCCTTTCTTTAATCTCTAAAAAACGGGCAACAGCAGGTCCTTGGTCATAATATGCAGTTCCAACACTGTTAATTGCGATGTGTACATCCTAGAATTTATAGCTTCTCTAAAAAGGGTTGACTGTTTGTTGGATTTAAGTGAGGTATGGATTGACACAGCTCTCTCCGTGCCAGCACTATGAGAAGTTAAAGTAAGATCTGCCAGAATTAATTTGTTGAAAATTGATGGATGTTGTGATACCTTCCAGTAATGGTAAAGCCTAGCTATTGACGAAGTCATGGCTGGAGGAGGAGGAACATAGGGCCCGCCACCTTCCCGAACTCTATTCCTGAAAAGAAGCATTTTATCCAAACTCTAGCATTTAACGCTTCCTGACTTTAGTTTAACACGCGTAGAACTTGAGTTTTTTCCTTATTTGCCGGCGCCTTATACTGTCAATGGGCGACAAAACTTGGCACTAGCTATTCGTGTCGCCTATTTTGCATGTTATTTTATGCACTGGTGTCTGCAGCTATGTAATGGCTACCCATAATGCTGTGCAATATTGTGAATTTACGGAATTTTTTCGTATCCAGTGTACTTATTCAGTTACCAGTGTTGTGGTTGCTTGTGGCGTATTCAGTAAGTAAACCAACTGCGTTACTTGTTTGTGAACAATTTTTCTCGCTCTTTATGATGAATAGTGTCTAATTTCTGAAAGGGGATTAATTCTTCCTCTATTTCTGTTTAAGAAAATGTGCAATAAAAGAAGTAGGAAGTCCTATTCCTTTGCTGAACCTATCTCTCTGAATATATCTCAGAGTCAGAGAAGCAAAGGTATGCAATACTTCCGAGTGTTTAAGCCATAGATATGTGAGAGAAACAGTTGGATTTGTGGCTGCGACTCTTCCAATGGGCTATACTGTTTCCCTTGTTTGCTCTTTGCGAAAGACAAGGACGTGACCTGTGCAAAAATAGGTGTATTTGATTTGGGGCATTAATCTCAAAAAAATTATTCGGTGACAGTCCTGCCAAATACTTTAACCCTGAATAAAACAATATATAAATATATATAATTCATAATATAATAATTCATTTATTTTCTTATGATTATATTTGATATTTTGAAAAATAAATACAACTTGAATATTAATATGTATTTTGGTCTTTAAAAATACATACGGAGAAATATGAATCGAGAGTTTAAATAAAAACTCAATTTTCGAGAATATAGGGATTTTTACAACAATGGCATATATTGATTCAACCCGAAATATTAATTTTCATATTTCTACTGCTATTATCCGCGGTTGTTGTGAATTATACTGCGTCCATGTAAGCAGAGGCAATATTCTAGTATGAGCCAGAATATTTAATATAATCTAATAATAATAAATATTTAAACATAATCGCGGCCACTTAAAAATGTACGAATTTTGAAGTGAACCCCCTGTTTTTTTAGTCACGCGCCGCCACTGCTATCCATACTATGTTTTTAGAGGAGAGACGTGAAATAATCCTTTCAGAATGAAAATTGTATATTAATAATTGGAAAGTATATAAATAGTGTTTATATATTCGTCACATAAATCAAAAATGGAACAGAATAAATCGAAATGCAATTCAGTATATTTTGTTATTCAGTATTCAGTCTGATTTTAATAGCTGTATTCCAAAATAAATGGGGAAATTGTTTAGTGATTAATAGATTGCAGAAAAAATATATTTCAGAAAACAGTGATTATCTATGCAAAACGAAAGGGTTGAATAATATATCCGACGGATGATAGCGAAAATATAATATTAACTTGAAATACTACGTCCCGTTCAAGTAATCTTTTATATCTCGAAAACTGATGTTATTTATTAAACATTTTATGGTCTTATTTCGAACTTTGTAACTTCAAATATCTATATACTGCTTTATATGTATTACGAGTAAAATGTAGCTTGCATTCTGCAAGCATGTTGTTGACACAAATTTAAAGTCGACATCATATCGAGAGGGTCCTCGAAAGTAGAAAAAGTATTGAAAATATTCTTAAAATTCGCTGCAATTTCTTCGTCCGGCATCGAACCCGGGTCTTAATTAAAGATGCTTAATGATGTTTTAATACAAACCGGACGCTTTGTTTTATATCAATAAACCGTTCTGACCTTATCTCAAATATTAAGAAAATAACATTAACTGGATGACTTAAATAATGTATGAAGACGTAAATTCATTTATTAAGAAAAAGCTTTTGGAATATTTGTACTGCGTCAATAAAATATCTTAAACTCGTACTGAATAAAATTTGAAAGTAATGAAAGAAACGGCGAAAATTCTAGTAAGGCAGAAAATATCATTACAAAAGAACTCACCTGAATCGGGAATCCGGAAGATATCATTTTGTTTATCCTTCCTTTTTATGGCATTTTCGCTATCACAGAAAAACATCCCAAAGAATCATCCAAAAGTGAGTGAATTGACTTTCTCAAGACTTGAAAAAAGAAAAAAATCACAAATTAATTTCACAATTATTAACTATATCCATAAAATTAGCATGAATTACATCGAACTGATTTTAGTACCAATCAATCTAACTAGTATTTTTTACGCAACGTAGTTAAACGATGTTAAGTACCACATCAAAGATGTTTGGCAAATATTGCTTCGGGATTCAATTCGATCATTCATCAACCTCAAAAACAGAGATGACTTAACTGAAACGTATATAATAAAAATACTAACGTTACCTGTATCAATTAATTTAAAAATTTGAATTCAATAATAAAATTCAAATAAACCGCTAGTTAAATTTTAAATGAGCAAAGCAGAATTCTGAAAACGATGAAGGTTCGTAAATTGAAATACAAATTCTTTTCAGAATGACCGTAAAAAGGATAGTTGAAAGTATCTGCTGAAATGATAAAATGATTATTGATCATTTTCTGAATTCAATCATGCAATTCCATTGATCACGATGAATTGTGAAAGCAAACATCTTATACAAATGTTAATTTTTTTTTACCTGCTGTTGCCCTTGCAACTTACCGGTGAAGTCCCCCTACTGAACTTTTCAGGAGGTGCTTCACCGAGGCAACAGCAACAAGGAACACACACGACCATTCCATGAATCGGAAAAATCCGACTCAGCCGGGATTCGAACCCGGGACCTTGGAGTAGGAGCGATAGCTTAGATGGCATGCTATCCACTCGGCTACCGAGGCCAGGTAATTTAAAATGTAAAGATAGCTAACAAATAGCAATTCATGTTTCGAGGTAAGAATTAAAAAATATGTATGCGGAGATAATTAGTTCTACCCACTAATTATGATTAGAATGCAAGGAAAAGGTGAATATAATATTATAGGGAGTTATAAAGAAATATGTTAAATAAAATACGTCTATTAGGGAAATAAAAAAGTTAAATTTTAAATATAAAAGTCGTTGATATGTCATAGGTTTATCATATCCAGGTAATTTCGAAGAAATTTCCATAAATATTACGCATTTTACTCCAACAACCAAGTAAGATTTATAATTAATTTAAAAAACAAGCACGACCACGGCAAGGACGTGGTTTTAGGAAACCACGACCTTGAGATAATGCCTTTTTTCCTGTTCTTAATTGCTAGTGTTCAAATTACAGAAAAAATAGAGAATGAAAGTAAGGTATTCTAAGTAACTGAGAAAAAATGGAAGGTGATACTGGAGTTAAAAAAAGGACGAAACAAAGGGAAATCAAATCGACCTAATGAAATCCCCTTTCAAAACGGCTACAAGTTTTCCGCGTTTGAAACAGCTAACGCGAAGCTCGAAGAAATTAGAGTCATCCATTGCAGACTGCAGACATTGCAAACACCCACAATTCATCTTGAATATAAAATAATCAAAATCGGAATATAAATATATGATTTAAATGGTAAGCCAAATTATTTTGTTAGAGCAATATTAACTGCCCGTTAAAAATAAAAAATATGCTATGCTATGTTATTAAACATCAGATAGAATAAAATAGCTAACCTGTATCTTATATACAAAATACATCATTTGATGATCCTAATTTGAACGCACTTTCGGTATCACACCCAAGACATACAAAAGAATCATCCATATGCGAGAGAGCTCACTTCCTCAAACATGAAAAAGAAAAAGGCAAAATTTAATAAGTTGTATAAAAAATTATTTAAGGTTTTAATGAAGTAATAATTAATTATTTCCATAAAATATTGCACGATTCATCCGCAAGTGCTATCTGACGCTAGTAGCATTTGCTCAGAGTAGGATTTCCAATACGAACTCGTTAGACGAGTTTGGATTCAAAATCGAAGATGTTAAGATTTTAATTATCAGAGATAATCAGCAGCTAACTATTAGTCATACGATGAGATTCCAAATCGGAGATGTTAACGAACTATCTTTTAGGCATTCAATAAATTAATTAATTCAACCTCAAACTCGAAGATATCTTAACTAATATACATAAATAAAACACTAGTAGTTGATTACTTATTTAATTTATATTTAGAATTTTAATTCGGTTCCAAAACAATTATTGAAGCGAAACTATAATTAATAATATGCGAATAAAGCAAATATCTTTAAAAAATAAGTAATGGAAAATTCAAATCCAAAATCTATTCCGAACGTGCGTTAGAAGGATATTTGATGGAATTAAAAAATGTTATTAATGATAACCCAAGAAATTCCGTTAAAGACAAAGTACTGTGCTAGGAAACGTTTTAGAATAACGCGAATTTGAGAGATTCCTAACTGATATCCATTCATGATTCAAGGGTGAGCATAAAAAGTTACATACTACCAAGTGAGTCAGTACCAATACTCCAAATTAAAATTCAAAATCAATTTGAATAAAATGTCAAAAGGAAAGTTTACTGAAAGAAATTACAGCTGCCAATCACTGAATTCACTGTGTTAAAGTGCATATTGGCAGCATCTGACTAGAAATGTTATGGAGAAAACAAAATATTTTCAAAGAAATATTTGAATGACTATTGTAATTTATTAAATGTACTGTAATAAGTCAAATAATTGAGTCAAACATAAAAAATTGGTCATATGAATTTAAATTAAGAAACTGAAAAACTTATTTACAACAAGAATATCTTGTAATGATGCTTTCGTTCATTAGACTACTATCAAAGATGCCTCTTATCTTATGTATACATAGTACATGTAATGATTTCAATGATAAAGAGGCAGCGATGCAGTTTTAGTAATAGGACTGGGAGGAGAGGACTGGTAGTATTCACGAATTGGTCTCGAAACCAGTAGATGGTGATGAGGTGCTCCCTTGTAAAGAAACAAATAAGATTATGAATAGGATAGCTTTACATGACTTTAACTTCCTTTCGCTGTCGTTTTCTGTCGAAACGGGTATGGCTTATCCAGGAGTCGAGATTATGGCAATCCGAGAAAATTCACTTTCCCCAAATCTGAAAAAATTAAAACGTCAACCTAATGAAATAGGTTCAATTAGGCATACATAGTGCATGAAGTTGGAAGGACGACACTTTGACCTTCGGAAATCGAGGATAAAGAATTCAAGTAATTCGGTACGCGATTTTGGGTCTAAGGAAATCATTAGCATCTCAGCTAACTTTTCGGCCATAACAATGCATCGAGAGCAGAGAATAGGGAAAGCGAAAGATCAATATGCATGTAAACAACTTTCACCAGCTCACAGTAATTTACAGTTAATTGGAGGGCGAAAGTGCATCAGACGAGACGTAATGCCCAAATTTTTACAGAAAAGATAGTCCAACACTGTGAAGTCTTAAGAGTTCTGAATAACAATGCCGAAGAACGCGTGGATTTATGAATGATCGTTAGAGTCTAAATTGGCATCTGTTATATAACTAAAATTGAGAAACTAATTAGCAGAGACGATTCAATGATAAAACAACTGCATTGTATCAATTAAAATCAGTAAAGGTGCAACAAATTATCTTACTCAAGGGAAAAAAAATAATTTAATTCTCATAGTATGTATAAGGCATATGATTACGCCAACTTTTGTAATCCAAAAATATTGATTTAGAAAGTGATCCTAAAAAGCATAATAGTGTAATATTGCAAGTAGAATTTCATCCTTATCTTAATCATACCTACAATGGTTTTAGATCGTCATGCTTCCGTGACATTCGATTTTCATTACGATTCACAGGGTAGTAAAGACTTCCTTTTTAAAGAAAGAAAATTTTTGCTTTATCGTCGGACATAAATCACGTAATAAAGGAATGGAAAATTTACCCTATCTAGAAAAATTTTCAATTAGAATGCGAAGAGGCCCATGAATAAAATTTCCGCTTACCTAATTTAAGAGATCCAGTCTTTCGCTACCATCGGGTATCATCAAGGACGAATCCTTCCGCAGTCCCTTTCTATCGAAAGGAAAATTACTTATGTGGCAGCCCACTACAGAAATCAGAGAAAATGAAATTGCTCTAAAATCTGAAATAAAAATTTAAAAACATTAAAAAAATATAAATTCAATTAGGTAGGTTTAACCTACATCCATGAGCAAACATGAACTTGTATCGATAACTTACGAAACCGCTTCAACCGTTACCCACAATGCCTCATGACACCCAGTTTGAAAAAAAAGAAACGACTGACTACAAAAGAAGGGGTTAAATTTTATTCTTGTGACAGATAACTAAACTTATGCTTATAAAATTCGAGCTTCAGAACGGAAACTTAATTATTATTACGGTTGCCTTCGATGAAAGCGGTCCCGTGTTCGATTCCCGGTAGGAGCCTTAGTGAGAAATTACCTATGCTGTCGAAGCACTTTTAGCAATGCTTACTATCATTACTTATTAACACCAAAAACAGGACTTAATGTTAAGCAAATGAACAAACAACGGATATTATGCACGCATCTGTTTTAAAAGATAACGAAATTTAATTAGACCGGACATAAGCGATTAATCTCATGCACTAACACTATTCAAGGATTGCATTTAACGGAAATGAAATGTCTAGCACTATCAGCTATAATCAATAAATCGTGCAACATCTTTAAGCATTTAACGAAATATTAAATAACTTTCTACCGCAAATTTCGTTTGCAAATCTTTGTGGAATTATCTTCGATTCCTTTTCGAAAATCATTCTCGAAATTGAGAAAAAATTGCACGTACTTGAAATTAATGACAACTAAAACGAATGACATTTGCAAAATAACCTCTGGCTAAATTGCAAAGAAATACGCGATGTAAGACGTTGGCTCCTACCTTTACCTAACATAACTGAGATTTTACATGAAGTATATGGACTTTTATATGAAGTATATGGATGGAAAACAATTTTGTACGGGAAATTCTAATAATTATTCCATAAAATGGTCGCAAGAAAAATTTATTTAAGATATTTTATGAAATTTAGCTTAATCATGGGTCGCGACGACCAACATCTTCACCAGGACCATGTTAACACAAGAAAGTAAATTCAAATCAGCAACGGTTATTTTTAAAGACTTACCAAGTGACTACTCCGGAAGAAATCTCGGCGACGACTGAATACTCAACCGTCTTTCTAGGCTTAAACAATGATGATCTTCTCTGATTGGTCAATTTTGTTTTCAACGTCCTTTGCCCCGCCTATTAACTTTAATTTTCGTAAATTATAATTTTAATTAAATATTTATTTACTTATGTGATATATTATATTTTTAGAAATTAATATATTTTAAGAATATAAATTTTCCTTTAAAGTCACATTTTTTTCACTAAATGAATTGGATGTTCGGTTAAAACAATGTTGCTGTTCTCTGATTGGTTGATTTTAAAATTTATGTCCGTCGCACCGTCCCCAAGTCTATTAATTTTAATTTTCGTAAACTTTTTACGATAATTAAATATGCATTCACTTATATTATATATATTTATCGAAGTAAATATTTCTTTAGAACATTAAATTTTGCTTTAAAGGAACATATTTTCCACTAAATGAATTGGATCGTGGTACCAAGCCATTGCTCGTAATTACGGGTAAGTATTAGAATAAAAAATGATTTCGTAACAAAAATATATTTTTCTCTACATAGGATAGCGTCTTTAAGGAAATTAAATCTTCGTAATCGTATTTCGTATTATTATACCCTAATTATCACAATTCGTAACTTCCCATCTTTCATTTGCAAAAGAATGCGATTAGCGCATTTCCCTATCTCACACGTTTACTTTGTTATTACGCATTATGATTTATGAAATCTACTCTAACTTTAAAAATTAAACTCTCCCGGAATTCGATGATATCGATGTCTTAGGAAAATATTAATCACAATCTTTCTATGATATATATATTTATTACGGTTCCTTTCTAGCATGAACAACTCCATCGAAATTTCTGGAAGTTATATGAAATGTAACAAGGTTTATTATGGATCCTCATTAATGCCCTAGGTTGAAAACTTAACGATACCAAAAAAGTACATTACAATCACATTGAATACATTTCACTCGATTGATGTTTAATCACAATTTTGATAAATGGTTTCTAATTGTTGCCTTATCCTATAGTAATGAAATTTTAGCAGGCACGAACTCTATAGAAGTACGACATTATTTAAAGCGAAATTTCAATATCTCGTGACAAGAAATGCATTTCACACGGGTCTGACTCCAAATTATCTTACCTCTTGATTCTTTCCTCTTGAAATGCTTCCTCCACTGTGCAATCATTCATTCAATATGTAGATTACCTCCATACTCTATATTTCTTCCCACCATATGAATATCCTTCTGATTGTCGTTGCTTTTACCTTTAATTTCCACAAATATTAACATTTATAACCACTGCTGCAAACGTAAGTCACGCGTGAAACTTATACTGATGTTATATTTTGCATAATGCACTAACGAAGGAAATCACAAAATGGATGGCCTCCTTCGTACACCAAAAGAAACTTTTGCTACGAATATTTGTCAGCTAAGCTTATCCCTCAGATGTTTTAAGAACTCATTGTATATCCACAAGAATTCACCACAAAGAATTTAAGAGTTAGATAACGACTCCATAATGAAAACATGACGAGAGAAAACAGTCACCTGACATTAGTCATAGCTCTTGGACGCCTTCACGTTGTTCAGTTTTCGGAAGAAGACGATCGTAAAATCCCAAAAGCGCGCCAAAACGCCAAAGCCTCGTGCTTACCTTTAGGTGTTATGTGAAGTGGTGTTTTAAAGACTGGTGATTTTCAAGTGCTAAAATGTTTTACAAATGAGGATTACCTGTAGTGGCTGTGAACAAGATCACGTTTACTCCTGGATTACTTTTACACAGTGAGAGTGACACAAGTACAACGCAAGGGTTCAATAATCAAGTTAAAAGCTTTGTGTCGACAAAACAGCTGAAACTCAGCTCTGATCCTTCGATTGGATTGAAATGGTGTGTAATTCCTCAACTGTGATGAACGAATCGTCAAGGAATCGAAGCCTCAGAATGGATTTATGCTGGAGTTAAAGGTAATGTTAATCTATGAAAACGGTCCGAAGAATGTAACGAATAAGTGATATGAATATCTGTATGACGTGTTTCATTGCTGTAATATTGAATCTGAGACTATCGATTTTATTCCATAGGTTTACAAATAGACATTATATTGCCATAACTTATCTTTTTCCACTGATTTTGTATGTGATAGATTCAAGGGTTTTAAACATCACTGAGTGTGGTACTTTATTAAAGATTCAAGCGATTTTATCCACGAAAATATTCCATGAAGAGTTTACAATGATTTAGTAACGTAATATTTCTGTAGCGTAATAAGTGTAGCATTTGAATAATATTCTTTGATCTACTAAAACCACAATATCATTTCATTATTTTACATTTCAAAAGGCATCATTCTCAGACCTATGGGCTCAAGCTTTGCAAGTGATTGTTCTGTCCTCTTTTCACAATGGAGGTCTTTATCTAACCTTTAAATTCCTCGCAACGAATATTTGTGGATATACAATGAGTGTTTACTACATAGGACTGATAAGCTCAGCTGAGAAATATTCGAAGGGGAAGTTACTTTAGAATGCAATGAAGGCCATCCGTCGTGTAATTTACTTCAAAAGCCCGAATCGTAAATGAGGGAGAAATTATTAATCAGAGGAAGATTTAGCAAGTTATAATGAGTTTATTGAGGAATTGTAAAGAGAGGAATTTGAGAATTTAACCACAAATGATGTTATATATAATGCCTATGTGTAATATTACTGACTGGTAATCCATGTATCTCATGTTATTGTTGACCTCGAGATAAATAGTTTATCACTACATGACGTGAGTGCATTTAGGAATTCAATTGCATCACTCTCCAAAAGACGATACAAAGTACGATACTTTTGAATGATAACTCTTATAACAGTTAGATTATTGCTAGCTTCATAACATCACATAAATCTTTACTCATGTAATTATGTCATCGTATATACCTAGAAGAGAAGTTCTGCAGCGAAGAAGAATATTATATATTATTGGTCTAAAAGAAATATTACTCGCAAATTCGATGAATTTTTACGTTTTTAGGGACATAACTGCTTTAGATTTGTTTTAAAAGTTTATTTTCCAATTTAAATTCGCACATCGATACTCGCTTTCTCCCGTCACTTTACGCCAAAACTTAAAATCATGTAATACGATATTCAGTACATATTATTATCAATCGGCTCATTCTACAAAATAATTATAAGTAAATATATCTTTGATAGTTCTTAATTTGAACCATGATGTATCCCAGTGGAGACGGGAAATCTACGCGAATTATAATCGAGGAGTTTAAAAGTAAAATTCATTTTCCAATAACTTTTAATTTTGAATTAAATTATTTTGCGCAAAAGTAAATTTTATCTCAGTGGTGAATATAATTGATGAAAACTATTAAAATTAGAGGGAAACAGGTGAGTTGACTGTCAGTTGAATCATCGACCAATCACGGCGCTGCATTCGGTTCAACGTTCATTCTAAAGATTTAAACTTCACTTACCTCGGAGACGTCATCTAGTGATGAGCTGCTGCCGGTCTTTTGTTTCGAAGGAAACGTTAACTTTTGAATTGTAGAAGAGCAATAAGTTCGAAGCTGAGCATAAGCTAACTAATTTCCAAGTTTAACTTAATTATTGTTTGATTATCTTCATTCGAGAAGTATATATTCATTAAATAAGAGGATATTTCCTTGCGTCAACATGTTGTGGACTTCGTCAGTGATATTTTTGGTAAGTATGTGCTATGTGCATCAATGTGAATTGATCTGAATTAAGTTCTAAGGATATTATTTGGTTTTGAGACCATAGTATATTATTTAGATTCTTATGGTAAACGAATATTGTGAGTTAACAGAAGGAGTGTTTGTAGGTGTGACATTGAAAGTCAAGTCCGCTATTTCTAATGTGGATGTTAGCTTTCCTTGTCTTTGACCTATAATTACAGTTTAGCTTACCTCTATAATTCGAATTCCATTAGTCCTTTATCTTTTTCTTTAGGGTCGTAGTTTTTCTCACCAGAAATCGTATTGAGAGTAGTAATTTTTAGAATCGATCTTGAGTAATCAAATACGTTGCAGCGGGACTGTATTCCTCAAGCATCTATTTCCCAATATTTATAAGTCAGTAATGGACAATATCTACTGAAGTCAAATCGACTGTTTTTATTATTTAAATTTAAAATTTGATTTCACCGTCCATCATTATTTTGTCATCCATCTCTTAATAGGAGGATTTCCATTGCGCTTTTCTTCTTTCATAACTGAATTCAAAATCGCCATACATGTTATACTTGAATAATGGGTAGATATTCATTTGCACCAAATTAGTGATATTCTTGTTTTCGATTCTTAATTATTAAGAATTCAATTTAGTGGTCTTAATTTCAAAATTCAATGGAAGTCTAAGATTTGTGACGTTCCTCTTCTTGATGCAACCCTAGATGAACATCGGGAATAATTAATGGTAATATTACCAGATAATTTTAGTCGACGATTTCAATGATCATTTAGTGGAAGTATCTGGAAAACCGTTTGAATTTTATGTTAAGAGCAGTGTTTGTTTTTTCATTTTCATGGGGAAATTATATTAAGAATTAGATATATTACAATAATTTTTAATAATAATATTGGTGGGATAGAGTACGTAAAGCAATATTTTTGGGAAACATTTTGGGATTAGTAACATATAGCTTCAACCGATGACATATCATCCCGGCTTATATTTGAAACATAACTTGTTTTTTTTCCGATCAGTTATCTTTGAAATGTTTTCTTTGCAAACTCTCCTGAAAATATCAGATTCAAATTAACCTTGCAATTAATTCTTGAATAATAGGTACAGACGGATTATTTCTGAATAAGTATATTTTTATTTTTACCCTCGAATCACGAATATCTATCAGTTACGAATACTTAATATTAATGCCTTAACTATAACGTCATCCTGTTTACAGTCACAGTTTTTTTAGTCTTAGAATGAAATACTGTAGTCGAATTTTGGAAATTATCTTAATTAAAATCTTTTAATTACTTCAGTAAATATTTTCTACTATTCTTGTAACGGAGGTCCTGAAAAATATTCGAATTTTAATTGACGAATGGTTATCTCTTTTAAGATCTTGTATATTCATTTACTATTAAATTTCCGTCTCCCTTGAGAATAATAAGTGGATATAAATTGATATTTAAAAATCGAACTCTTTATGTCGTCTGTTGTATTTGTATAGGATATATAAGGTATATTTCAGATAATATATCTCTGTTTCTGAGTTACTATGAACTGATTCTATTTAATCACGAAGGAATCGCTCCCAAACATCTTCGATTTGGCATCAGACCTTGTCCTACGACGTCGTAAAGGAAATCCTCCTTTGAAAAAAGGTAAATGATCTGCCGTTCTTAAACTTACATCGTACAATAGGTTATGTAAATACTTAATCTATTTGTGCTTCTTTCTATTCTCGAGTTCGGAGGAAGTGAATTCTCCTGCTTTAGGATGATTCTTCTTGGTGTCTCCGGTGTGATACTGAAAGGGCGCTCAACACGGGATTATCAAGCAAAGTCTCCAGAATACCCCATACTGTTCACTTCTCCTGAAATGATATTTTCAGAATATAAAGGAAATAAGAGAGATTTTCAAGACAACTCTTCCATGAGACCTGGTAATTCAATGAATGTTACTTGCGATGATCAGTAGTATTATTTTTCCGGGATTCCTAAACTGGTGCTTTTTCTATACCTAATGTTGTGTGACAGATATGGTGAATATTTATATTAGTATAAATTTTATGTCTTCCAAAAGATATTTTACTTACTGTTTTCTTTTATTTTTCAGTTTCAGCCACGAAAAATATATCCATCATGGAAGTGAAAAGGAAGGAGCATAATTATGGTGAGCAGAGATATTTGGTTGATTGCTGGAACACATAATACAGTTAGTATAATATGAAACAGGTGCTTTTGCTATACTTAATTAATTCTTATGTCTTCCAATATATATTATACTTACTGTTTTTTTTAAATTTTTCAGTTTCACCCCCAAAACATTTTTCCAACACGGAAGAGCAAGATAATGAGTACAATTATGCTGAGGAGAGTTATTTGGTTGAATGCTGGAACACAAATAAGTTTGTATAATTTGGAACTGGTTCTTTTGCTATACCTAATGATGTGTGATAGATATGGCGAATTTTTATATTAGTATAAATTATTCATCAGTTTATTTATCAGTTTTACCCCCAGAACATTTATCCGACATGGATGAGCAAAAGAAGGAGCACAGGTATGATGAGCAGAGTTATTTGCCGAATGCTGGAACACATAATACAGTGAGTATAATATAGAACTGGTGCTTTTGCTGTACCTATTTAAATTTTATAGATACTGCGTATTTTGGCATTAGTATAGGGTTTCATCCCTTCAAAAAGATATTTTATTTTTTATTATTTATTCTTCAGTGACACTCTGAAAACCTCTCTCCGTCATTGAAGATCAAGAGTAGGAGCGCAATATGTCGAGGAGAGCTATTCGGTCTGTTGATGGAACATTGAATACCGTAAGTACTTATTAATTTTTTTAGTTAATAAATTTAGTTCTAGTTAGCAAATTCCCCCTTTTTTCGATATCCTTCATTCGTTCAATGTCTCCATGTTAAAGAGAGAAAAAAACGATCTACGACAATGAAGAAGTCTACCTTATGTGTAATTCCCATCTAAGTTAAAGGTACCTGATTCGTTAGTTAGATAATGATTGCATAGAAGGCAAAGATTACCGCAATGGACGATCAATAATTCTTTAACCATTGAGATCGGATTTCATCTGCAGTAACAATTGTACATTTTTGATCAGTTTTTTATTTGGAAGCAGACTTTACTTGGTAAATACTCAAGTTCAAATGAATGTTTTCCAACAATAAAATGCAGTTTAAAAGATTTGTCATCAATTAATGTCTACTCTTAGTATTATTGATTTTATTGCACAGGTACCCTCTCTAAGATTCTCGCGTAGCCTTGTCGCCTTATTAGAGAGCGGTTAGATATGCAGTTGATCGTATTATAAATGTTTACATTGTGGAGTAGGGGAGACTGGGGCACCTTGAACATACTTTTTAATTTTTCTTCATCAACAAAATTTTGTTTGCATTTCAAACATAACTTTTACTTGACAAGTATAGATAAGCAAAGGGTTACACACTGGTAAGGGCCTATTCACATTACATCAGTTCTTCCTTGTCAAACTTGACATTGAAAAATGGGCTTCAAGTGGTTCAAGGTACCCCACCGATGGGGCACCTCGAACCTAGAGGTGGGGCAGTTTGAACCACATGATGGAAACACAACAAAAGACTGAAATATTGAATAAACAACTGAAAATTGAAAAGAAATATTCAAAAGGATGAACCAATAGAAAGTTCCCGATTAACTGAGAATATACTTCAACTTTTTTTTCAATGTTTTTGGCCTATTAATTCGTGGATTGAGGTAATTAACTAATTTTGAACAAATAAAGATTCCTATTAGCAATATCCCAGTATATTGAACTTGAAGACATAATATGTCATCATGTGAGACTCTGTCAATTGAATCAATACGCAAATATGTTTCGAATTCATAAATTCATGTGACTCTTTATCAATTGTTCTCTTCTTATCAGTCAAGACCTATTTAATCAGATAGTTTACTGGCAGTTGTATTGGGATAGGTCAATGCTGAAGTAGACCATGGACGATACCCTCTTTGTTCCACCAGTGGCAAGGGGTTCCGGTAGGCACATTATTATGTCGTCTCTCTGAACACTGCCTATATCAGCCACATTTGGTTTAACAAACTTTCCAGTCATCTTTTTAGACTGCCTGTAGAAATCGACCGTGTAGTTTTCGTCCTGAATTTCAGTTATCTGTCCAACGTAATAGAAAAGACAATTTTTCTTGTTAATGGGGCAGAGTTTGACCAGGACGAAATCACCAATTTCTGGTGTTTTGGCAAGCAGATTAGCAAGGTCGGCTAATTCATCATCGAACTCCTCCACATAATCATCACTTATTCCTCCATTTTCAGAAACGTTGACATCCTCCACTTCATCATCTGAACTGGTATCATCCACATGAACTGACTTTTTTTCCTGTTTCTTTCTGTTACAAGAATGCACCAACTTTTGCTGCAGCTTCTCCTCTGCTTTCCGTTTCTCAGGGGTGCTGGTCATTAGCTTGCTCACAGTTCTCTTCAGCGGCTTACGCTTTGGCTGGTCTGGTGTCTTTCTTTTTGTAAGGGGTCGCATATCCACTAGGTCACTGAAGCTGGTGTTGGCAGCACATTCTGTCCCTCCAGCTGACATAGATGGTATTGGTCCCTCGTTTGTGTCTCGCCGTGCTCTAATATCGCCATCCTCTTTCTTGGAGTCATCTGTTTCCCCTTCTTGTCTGGTGTCGAAAATGGATGACGCCAAGAAGTCGTCGTCTGTGAAGACGTCCGAATTCAATGGCCAAATTCCAGTTTTGCGGAAGCCTTCTGTAATATTTTCGAATGACATCGACCTGAGAAAGGCGCGGTTGAAACACTCTGGTAGATCATATATTGTAATTCTGGTCCCAGGGTGGCTGAGGTTCCACTCATTGACTGCTTTTTTATAGTGCGCTTTAAGTGGTCCATATACTGTCACGTCCAACGGTTGCAATCTGTGGGATGTATGCGGCGGGAACGTTATAATGGAAAGACCATTTTCCATCGCCATATCGATCACCTCAAGTCCAAGATGACTTTCATGATTATCCATGAACATAACTGCAGACTTTTCAGTAGAGCACCCAATATGTTTGATGAAGTGTGCCAATACTTGGGGGAAGAGGTCACTGTTCATCCATCCACTCTGTGTTGCTAAACCTAAGGTTCCAGTGGGAGCGCCTTTTAACATATGTTCTTTGAAATTGACGCGTGGGAAAATCATTGCCGGCGGCAATGTTTTGCCCATCGCACTGACACAACAACATACAGACACGAGAGTCCCCCTTTCAGCTGCTGTTATCGGCCCAACTTGTTTCATTCCTCTTGCAGCAAGCACCTTGGGTATATTCTGGACTATGGTGATTCCTGATTCATCTAGATTGTAGATTGACTCAGGTCCGAACTTTGCCTCAGCTTGCAAATGCATCCAGATATCGAAGAATGTTTTCACGGCCCTTCTGTTGAAACCCTGTGCTCTTGCCATATTCGTAGCCTGTGGGGCAGGTTGAACCATTGTTCAACTTGCCCCACCGTCTTTGGTTCAAGGTGCCCCATACAGTATCGAATACAATACACGCACTCTACCATCTTATAGAAAGAGATGATAAATAAATAAATAAATTAGTCAAACAGAGCAGAACGATGTACACTTTAATCAGTTTGAATGGCGTATCCTTGACTACGCATATTATGGAATGAGGAGTAAAACCACTTACCTCCTGAAATTTACTTTATCCACCTTATATCGAACAAAATTCAATTAGATTTCTAAAACAAAAGAGAGCGCGCTAATTGACTTTTAGTTCGCTTAGTTATTACTAGGTAATCATACAGTAGAAACACATCGTGAGCAGCATTGGTACTGAATGAGATAGGCAAGTGGTACAAGGTGCCCCTATGTTCGAGGTGCCCCACTCTCCCCTACTAAACGGACAAAATGTAACAAATGCTGTTAAGTTTTTTTTCGTGAAGTGTTAGGAAAAAAATTAATTGTAAAAATTCATACATAAAGAAAATCTGGGATGGTTTTTTATGCAAGTTTTATTACATCATTGTAATCCACTAAAAATATCTGTAGCTTTAATTTATTTCGCTAAAACACTCTTATTTATTGTATGAAATTTAATATAATGATCTTCTTAAAATTGGTTCAATGCATGTAACATTATTGAGAGCATTCAGTAAAGATTCGTGTTTATAAAACTGAATTTAGTAGTGGAAATATAATAGCGAAATATCGCGATTCTCTAATTTAAGAGGCACCCAGTTTTTACTCTTTGAGCTTATAAATAATATTGAGGTTATAACATACCGTTGTGCTGTGGGGAGACTCCGCTTATGCGATAAAGGGTTTAAGTACTGGATTATACGCGAATATTTGTAATTGGTTATTATTTCGGTAATTAATATGCATATTATTTTTCTTGAAGGTCGGCGTCGGGTGGCTACGTCTGGCGACTACGTAGGGGATGACGTCGGGATGAATTTTAGCCGGAAAAGAACTGAATAAACACTTCCATAGGAAATAAACTCCGTGACTTGTAATGAAGTGATGTTAATCCGAGAAGTGCACATCCCAAAAATGGAACTTCACTCTTAACTATTTATTGAATCATCTATTGAACATTTCAGTGAATATTTATCTTTTTGATAAATTTTAATCTTTTTAAATTTTAATCTTCCTCCTGACTTGTGGTGATCCACGTTTAGCAACTTTTTATTGCATTTTGACGTTTTAATGTATCTATTAAGTGTTAATTCCATATTTAAAGATAATGTTTATTGATTTACCTATGCATATTTTTATATAGTATATATATTTTTCAGTATCACCTATCTATCGGATTATTAACAATTTCAAAATATGTGTTTTATCTATTTATATAACGGTTATGTAATGTAATTATTTATGTATGTAATTATTTAAGTATTTATCTTGTACTTATAAAATATATGTAAAACAAAGAGGGATCTTTGGGGCAAGGCATAGGGTGCCAGTAGGCCTCAACTGCCTCTAGCATAAATAAATAAAGGCCAAGTTGTGGGACTTTGTAGGGGAGGTCGTTTGGGGTGATGACGACTAGAGCGTCTACGGTGATAGCGTAGAGTGGCATATGGGGAGACTGGTTCGAGGGGACCTCTGGGGAGGTCCCGGAGAGTTCGACCGGAGAGGGTTCCCGGTATTACGTATTTATATTGTACTTGTAAAATTTCTGTAAACAAAAGAGGGATCTCTGGGACAAGGAGTAGAGGGCCAGTAGGCCTAACCTGCCCCCCGGCAAAGATAATTAAATGTAAAGTCGTTGGATATTTTAAGGAAATGGGGCCAATAGGCCTCACCTGCACCCGGCCAAGATAAATAAAAGTAAAGACGTTTGATTTTTAAGGAATAGGGGGCCAGCAGGCCTCACCTGCCCCCGGCAAAGATAAATAAAATTAAAGTCGTAGGATTGAATAGGGGAGGTCGTTTGGGAAGATGACATAGAGGGGAGGGCGTCCAGGGAGATGGTCTCGGTATGGAGGGCGCCTGGTAGAAGGGATCGAGGGGACCATGTGTTTTTGGGGGTCGGCCGGGGAAGAGGAAAGCGTCGGGGTAGAGGGCGTCCAGGGAGTCGACCATGGCATGCCTACTACCTCTGCCGAGGTAGTCGGGAGATGGCGACTACGAGTGCGAGGGACAGCGGAGAAGAAGGTCGGCGTGGGACGGCGGCGTAAAACGACGACGAGGGACGACGGCGAGGGACGTCGGCGTGAGACGTCGGCGAGGGACGTCGGCGTGGAACGACGACGAGGGACGTCGGCGTAGGACGACGGCAAAGGTCGACGGCGTGGGACGACGGCGAGGGACGACGGCGAGGGACGACGGCGAGGGACGTCGGCGAGGGACGTCGGCGAGGAACGACGGCGAGGGACGACGGCGAGGGACGACGGCGAGGGACGTCGGCGAGGGACGACGGCGAGGGACGTCGGCGAGGGACGACGGCGTGGGACGACGGCGAGGGACGACGGCGAGGGACGTCGGCGTGGGACGACGGCGAGGGACGTCGGCGTGGGACGACGCCGAGGCACGACGGCGTGGGACGACGGCGAGGGACGTCGGCGTGGGACGACGGCGAGGGACGACAGCGAAGGTCGACGGCGAGGGACGTCGGCGAGGAACGTCGGCGAGGAAAGACGGCGTGGGACGACGGCGTGGGACGACGGCGAGGGACGTCGGCGTGGGACGACGCCGAGGGACGACGGCGAGGGACGTCGGCGAGGGACGACGGCGTGGGACGACGGCGAGGGACGACGGCGAGGGACGTCGGCGTGGGACGACGGCGAGGGACGTCGGCGTGGGACGACGCCGAGGCACGACGGCGTGGGACGACGGCGAGGGACGTCGGCGTGGGACGACGGCGAGGGACGACAGCGAAGGTCGACGGCGAGGGACGTCGGCGAGGAACGTCGGCGAGGAACGACGGCGTGGGACGACGGCGTGGGACGACGGCGAGGGACGTCGGCGTGGGACGACGCCGAGGGACGACGGCGAGGGACGCTTGCTTTTTTACGTTAGAATTTCCTAACAAAACGGATCGATTTACGCTGCACTTTCCCGAGTTCGTGGGCACACGTTTCTTCTGCCGGATCTCATATGTGTTTATATGGTTAATTTGTGTTTTACTTGCTGAGTTTATTACAGCTTTTTCTTCTCATATTGAAATCTGAGTATTTACTACAATTATTTCGTATATTTCCATATTGTATAATGTCTAAACGTAGTATGTATGTATAAAAATGGTATTCGGTTATTATTTCTTGATTACTTTTAAAATATAAATGTCAGTTGACTCCCACCCAGGTTACGTGTGCCTCGCCCGGCGGGCAGGAAGCACTGTACATTCGCCGCAACCTAGGAGACGCTCACTGTACATTGAACGCCGTCTTAGGCTATGCCAACTGTGCAGTGGACTACGTCCGCTAAGTGCTCCTCGACTCCTACACCGGTGTTGCGTAATGAGTTTCCCCCGTAGGAAAAATAGTATTTCTTAAGTTATTTGTAAACATAAAGGGTTCAGATATGAGTTGAATATAAATTCACCATTTTCTCAAACTTTCCCGCTGGATGATTTCTCCCGCATAAATTGGACGAAAAGAAATTACGCTTCAGTTTCTACCAAAAAACATTTTCAGAGCACCAAAAATAACTCACTTAAGGGCTTATCAGTTTTTTTTTATCGATTCAAAGTCTTTGACTTTGTGTAGAATTGAATCGTTCACATTGCATAGCTTCCCTTACCTTCGTCCTTGGCAAAGACCTTTTGCCTTACAAAGGGCTCTCATTCCTTTATTTGCGTGACGGATTTTAAGCCGAATCCATTCTTTGTATTTTGCGGCGAGCAGTTCTGATAGATACTCATGTACACTAGTTATCACGTGCGTGCAAAAAAACGGCTGCCTTAGGCATCTCTATGTTCAGCATAGACTTCTCGCGTTCTCTTAAAGAATTATTTTCGGAACTACAGACAATTTAATCGTCCAACACCGTCACCCATTCTCGGCCGTTTACGAGATTTTCATCGGTAGCATTTTTGCAGCTACACAGTTCTTCGTCATTCAATGTGTTCGAAAGACGTTTGGAAACTTATTCTGGTGAAGTGAATCAGATTATCCGTTACTCTTAGAAGTGCAGTGTAGATAGAGAAATACATTCCATTAAGTATAGGGACCACTTGAGTGGCAGTAGGAGAATCATTCACGAAAGCAAACTCGTCTTTTCTCAAATGTTTGTGACAAGCGAAGAGTTGTGGGTAACATTTAAATAACTCCAACTTATTGTTAGTATTACGGGAATTGAATGAAAAACAATTTCTGTATGGGACAAGAGTAACGATCCTCAATTTACTTCCAAATGTTATGGTAAATTCAATTTTTTTACATTTCAGGGCAACTCATGGGCTAAAAATGAGCGACGGCTGAGGCTATTATGAGTCATCTGTTGCCGGACTTGCGTTGCCTCTGGAAGAAGGCATTACCATTTGCTTGAAGCTTGCAGTTGGGAATGCAGTGGCTACTACACCATTTGGCAACTCTGCGGGACCTCGTTTCAGAGCTTCACTTCACTCGTAAAAGTGAGTAAAATTGGGTTCCTTGCATAATTTATCTCATCCATGTAAACTAACGCGGATCCAGTGAGAACCAATTTGCGCAATGGAATTCCATTGTGACGAAATGAAACAATTGAATCGGAATTATTCACTTCCGCCCGCCTATTAGTCAATGCCTCAGAGTCAGTACCTCGAGAGATAACGCCCATGATGCTTTGGTTGTGGTATTTTTGGTTGAGAAATGATACTAACTATTGGAATTTCTGTCAAAAGAACAGAAAGGTCAACCGTTGCGAAATTATTCTTTTTGAGCATGTGTTATAAAGTATGGATGGTTGGGGAGGAGAGGGCATTAATTGGCGTGATCGTCAGAAGAAATGGATGGGGAGAGGGATTGGTAAGGGTTGTAATTGAGGGTAGGATTCAGGGGAAAAACAGAGGGGAAGACAAAAGATGTTGGATGACATAAGGGGTGGGAAATGTATAATGAAATGAATGAGATGGCGCTTAATAGGGATTTTTGATTGTACACTCCTGGCCGAAATTAACGCAGCACCTCGCTAGCGATTCTTACGGCTGGTGTTGCGTTAATTTTGGCCAGGACTGTACATAAACCTACCGAAAGTACTAAAGGACTAATGAATGTTTTAACGTAAATTAAACAATTAGAGCCTCCTAAATTAAAATCTTCTCAATTATTGGAGGAATAAATAATACAATTAAATGTATCAAGTGAAATTTTTGGAATTTCATTTTTAAAATCGAAAAAGAAATACGATGTAATCACACTCACAATCAGCTGTGCTTTGTCGCTCGAGGTCTGGAAACTAGATCCTTCGGTTTCTCAAATAAACATGCAAGACGTAAACAAGAATAAAACATAGAAACCTTTCGATGTGCTCGTCAATCATCCTACAATCGATGAATAAGGCCAAATTAAAAATCCTTTGGTGGAAAAATATGCACAAAGTGTTGGCTTTTATATTATTCCCATTAAAATGAATTCATTCATCAGAAGAAAGGCAACCATAGCTCCTACAAAACCATCTCTCAATTAGAAATGTGAAGCACTAAACATTCGGAGAGTGAAGGCGAATTTCGTAAATTCTTAAATTTCATCGTAGAACGTCGATCAAAGGAAGCTTGTATATCTTTCAGGACGAGTGAGACGACGAAGATAATAAATTGTTGCTCATTTGAATTTTTTATAACTTCTTAAATAGTATTCCACGCGGTCAGTTTGTTTATGGTACCCCTTTCTGGGAAGGTCGGGCGCTCCCGAGCTCGCAAGTCTCGCTAAGGGTCCGGATTAGGACGACGACCCTCGAAATTTCTACCTGAAAAAAAGTAGCTGTATAACCCCCGCATAACTACCATTAACCTTCATAATTATTAAGCATTGATTGCGGGAGGGTAGTTTCGTGCGATAGTTGTTTTGGTAATGTGGTAGTTCTTGATTCATTTTAAAAATATAAATTCCTAGAATTAGAAGTTCGCAGCTGTCTTTTCTGAGACTGGAATGGTAACTTTCTAACTCATTCATTTACAGAGCGGAGAAAGACACCATTGACGGCATATCGCATTTATCTCTAATCGATCCAGTGTAGCCATGCCTAGAAGCGCGAGGTTCCAATTGCGATGAAGGACCGCGGGTATTCGAACTATGGTGAGCCTGAATTCTTATATTCTTTTCTTATTTCTATTAAATTACTGTGTATCGCTGAATCAATTTTAACAGAAGATATACAGGGTGGGGCGTAATGAAATCCCTGATTTCGTTGGGTAGCTAGGTGGGTAACTATGGACTCCATTACGCCCCACCCTGTAGATATTCATTGTGAAGTGTTCCTCCTGTGACATTCCTGTTGTTGATTGGCAGCACATGTGCTGCTGCCCAGAATCAAACCCGGGACCACCTTCACCATAGCCACTCACATTGCCCAAAGGGCTTTCTGGGAGTTTGTCTTATCATTCAGGAATACCTAATTTCCCATTTTGATCCAATTTAAGGTAGAACTTTACAATATCCCCATCGAATTAACGGTAATACTTCTGGGTTACTGTATCGGAAGAGTCCACTTTTTCTAAAAGTTCTCCATCCAGCCAAATGCTTCTGTCAACAGTATCTTTTTCGCCGCTGACGAGCATTTTCTTTTTTTTATTCAATCTCGGATAGTTTGGACAGTTGAGAATTTTGTTAATTTCAGAAAGTGAATTAATTCTTCTTCACTTTCTGCTAGAATATTCACCGTCAGAGTAACGAAGCATTGAAATCCTCTATCCGTTCGAGAAGTTCTTCCATTGCTTTCTGCACACATTGAAGGGCTTTGGTGAGTACGAGCACCCTTGCCTTTAAATCTATCCTCTATTTTAACTTCCTCCTCGTAAGTTCCAGCCTTCATTATACCCTTCTCATCGTTTAATAGATTGTATATTGTGCTTTTTCTCTAAATTTTTTACAAATTTCCTTTTTCATTTTCATTAGCACTTCCATTGGCTCTTCCAAAAACTTATTACGTCATCGAAGGCTTTTGTATACAAAATCCATTTGTTGCCTTATCCTTGCTTATGTTTTTCCCACCAAAAGTCTGAAAGCCAGAATAGCTTCATGTATAACTTCTTCTCTTCTAAACCCGAATTGATCATCTGACTGTACTATTTCAATTGTACCTTCAATTCTTTTCAGCAAAATAGAAGTCAGAATTTTGCAAGAACGAGGCACCAGGCTATTTGTTTGATAAAGTATCTCACTTGGAAGCAAAACTTTCTATGCCAATAACTGAATCTGTCAAATTCAATAAAATCAAGAACAAAACTTTAAAATTAAATCAGTTAGATCAGATCAGTGTAATCGTCAATCCAAGGTACTTTGAAAGACATTCATAGATGACAAAACTTTTTTGGTTTAGATTTGACACTTATAAGAATAATTTGAACTGTTAATTCAGAAAAATCCCGGTATATAATGAGCTTTAAATATTAATTCAGACACTTTTGTTGATATCTTTTTTGTTTATCATTTATGAAAATGAGATTTCTAAAATAGGTGTTTAATCAAATATATGCCTGTTACATTGAATGGGAATCTTTGATGCTAATTTGATATTCACATTGATTATTTTAGCTACTATATATACCACTTAGTCTCTGTTAATAAATTACCTACATTAAGGGTTTTGATTTAAGAAAGCAATGGTTTCCACCTCATAAGAAATAAATAGCAATAGATTGTATTATAGCTTATATAAAAAATGCACAAATATAAATAATTAATTTTTGAGGACAATAGAATGAAAGAATTCACTAATTGAGACATTGTAATTAATCTTTGGTTTAGAAATATCAATTTATAGATGTGTTATAAGAAAGTGGAAATTATATGAAAATGTTTCAAAGTCATCTAAATACCTAAATCTTCTTGTGTATTGGTTTTCTCAGATATAACTTCTATGGTAATAAATATAAATTTATTGTTCTATTTATCAATGTGAGACTGTGGTACCTAATTGAGGCATCACATTCATGTGAAGGTATACAAAATATAAAGATGTGGAAATCATCTTTGAATCATCAACAACTTCAAAACAAATTTTTTGAAAAAGATCTTATAATTTATCTATTCTTGATTGGATATTATGCTTACAGACTAGGAGAGGTTAACATATACTGTATACTTTTAAATTGATCCAGTTCTATAACTGAAACCACTGTACACTACTGTCAAATCTTTGCAATTCTGACAGATTCTACAAATCTCATTTCTAGGAGAGATATTACCTACAAACCATATTTAAACATTTCATTGGAAATTTCTTTCATCTATCCTGATTTCAGCATGGTTCTTACATTCAAAGTCACTAATTTTCATATACAGTTAATGAATGTGTCAGTTTGTCAGGTTGACATCTTAACAATCCAACATGATTCATCAGAGGCATATTTATGGTTGTTACAGGGTGAAGTTGCTAGCCCCATGCCTCTCCCCCATCCTGGAAGACCAGGATTTGTGTTCAGGGTTTATGCTCCTAGAAGTTAGCTTCTAAACTATGAGTCCTCTCTGCCCTAATGTTGTGAGGCACTCTTTGTCAGGTGGTTAATCAATACCTATCTGGCAAGAGACTCTACCAGTAGTTAAACTACCAGGACATCATAACCACAAGCAATCTCTAAGGTGCATTCGAAAAGTGAGCCTCTGAGAGAGGTCTTATTTTCAATTTTTTTATTTTTATTTATTTTTTTCATATACCTCACCCCATTTTTTGGACTTTTACAGTAAGTTATTAACAACAACAATCGCACAAGACCATTCCCTAACCGTAAAAATCCGACTAGCCAGGATTCGAACCCGGGACCATTGGGTTGGAGGGATACTGTCTGAAAACACTAACCACTCGGCCGCCACAGCCCCTGTTTTTTCATATAGACAGACATTAAATGATTTAAGTGGCTTAACTACTTGAATTGCAATAATAAAGATTTTTATCTTGACTCTCTCCAGAGCACTGGATATTCTGAAATTATTAAATGCAACTCAGAGGTTCAATCCTCAGCCATTGCTAATTACCTGCCAGCATTTTTCAGGGAGGCGACAGATTGGATCAGCCTGTAAATGTGTAAAAATGAGTACTGGAGGTAAAACTCTGGGCAATAGTAGATGGTGGAAGCGTAGTGCCGGCCACACTACCTTCATTCATACCGTTGGGCTAAGTATTATAAGCCTTAACCTGCAAACTCCCAGAGGTGTGAAACTATTAGAATGGGAGACTACTACTACTATTAAACTCAGTATTTACACACCATTAGTAAGTTCAGATCATCTCTCCCCTTCATTTTATTTATGTTTGAGCAGAGGTTCATAATAGAGATATTCTGTTCTACTTTTTATTTGGTTTTCATATTAATGTATGTTTTTATAAACTTTCATCCATGTTGGAGTCTATTGGGAAAGAGTTCACCTCCTGATGGATGGACACAGAAGAGAGGAATGTTGTTTATCCAGCCATAGAGCATAAATCAACATCTTTTGGTGAATTTGTCCTCCTGTCAATTCCTGTCAAAGGATGGTTGCTGTTCTCAACAAATGGCACAAAATGTGTTACAGGAATTACATATATATCCATAAGTAAAGGAATGGTAATTAAGTATATATCTTATTAATTTCTTTACCATAGTGGTTTTCATTGTATTACTTGTTGCTTTTGCTGTTTTTTATATAATCATATAATACATATGTAAATTTTTGTTAATAAAAGTTGTTCCTCCTGCTCTAGAGCATGAATCAGCAGCCTTTTGGTGTATGCTGTATCTTGACCTTCACAGTATGCTCACTGTTACAAACAAATTTAAAAAATCAAGGAAATGATGGTGATACATAGGAGTTTCTCATATTCTCGAAGGTGCTTTCAGAATAGAATCTTGAGTTTATACAATCAATGTAATCTGGTTCCTTTTTCAAGATTGATTTTAATAAATATTGATAGTTCTTGTTAATTTCTTTAACATACTGTTGAATTATTATACTACTACTTTCTCTTGCTGTTGTTTTTAATATGAATACCTATATAATTAAATAATAGCATTTAATTTTTTAAATTCATTTTCATCCACATCCATAGGCTGGACTATAAATTAAAGATACCATGTAGAGTAGAAGTTATTCTTCCAGCAATGCAGCATCAATCAGTTGATTCCTATCTCCTGGCCTTAATGAATTACAAAATTTCAGGAAACTGTATTACCAAGATAAGTGTCTCATATATTCACAGGTACTAGTATTTTTAATCACCATAAGTAATAAAGTTTTCATTCTCATAGCAAGGCTCAAATCTATATTGGTACTTGTTTATTTCTTTCTCATAATGATCTATTATTTTATGCATATGAAAATTATTTTTGCGATATTTTACTTGGGGGCCCCCTATATTCAATTTCAGGTTTTTTATGCACTTTAGCAATCACTGTTTTCAATATTTATATAAATTGCATTGACTTTCTGCTTGGACTCTCTTAGTCACTTCATGCATACTTAGTGGTACCATGTTATATGCATGCTCTCATCTTTAAAATTGAATTTTTAAATATTGTGGCAAGTTTTTAGTTAGTATAACAATTAACACTAGTATAGGTAGTTACTAAAACAAGTTATATAACAATATTTTAGTAGTTTGTCTTCGTCCAAATGTTTCATTAGTTTTGCCTATGGTCATTTTGTTTAATATTATTTTTCTTACAGATCAGTTTAAAGCCGTACAAATGTATAGCAAGACCTGCTATAACTATATATAACTTCTATAACTAACTATATACTAACTATACAAAAAGTTCCCGATACAGATTAACATTGTGTATATTTCATTTTAATTTATATTTTTAACATTCTTTTCCATTACTTACAGGTTTCAATAAATGTGAATCTGTTCTTCAGTTGAATTTAACAGTGCTTTTTTATTTTCAGTCTTCTCATATATATATTTATTACAGCAATATATCATACTGGTTTTTCAGTATAGATGCAGGACTATTAATAAATTTATTGGGACTCCTTTTATTTACCCTAGGTTATTTCTCCTTTCACTGTTTCTTGATTAGCTTTTTGTTGGTTTCAGTCTGTAATGACCGCAACATACACTTAGATTCCAGGATTCCAACTGTTGTCCAGTTGGGTTCCCCGTTTATTCCAGGGTATATCAGAGACAAATGAACAACGAAATTCAACACAAAATGGCGGCACATTTAAATATACAACACAGTCCTTTTCTTTGGAGACTTGGGTAGTAAATCTGATATTATTTGGTCAGCTGACCATTATTGATTTTTTTCTAGCAGTTAATAAATTATGCATCATTCTCTCTGATTGTATACTATTGCATGAGTTAGGAAAGATTGAAAAATAGGAGTGAAGTTAGGCTGAGATTGCTTAAATTCAGGGAAGAGCATTTTGATGAAAGGTTATTTGGTTCTTAAATAAAAGTCCAAAGGCACGATTTGGATATTAAAGATTGTATTGGATAAAGAACTTACATACTGCGATACAAGCATTCGAACATGTGACAACATACAGCCGGAAGTTGAGAGCCTGACAAAAAAGAAACGGTTACTCACATACCACCAACATAATAAGCTTACACTTACACATTGCCAACAGTAGAGAAATGTAAGTTGTTCTTCTAACACTCCGCCTCAACTTATATTTTACACGAAAGAAAAAATCAAAAAGAAACAGCAATACACTACAACAATGATTATTACAAATACAAAATAATATTTACACATGCAGCGAAATCATTCCAATTTCTGAACACATTTTAAGGAATTGCTTAGAAGATAAACCTTTGGTTAGAATGTCAGCCTTTTGGTCTTCAGATGCAATATACTGTAAACACATTATATCATCATTGCATAAATCTTTAACAAAATGAAATTTTACATCAACATGTTTCTGTTTGCAATGATTTGGTCTCCCAACTAAGTGAATACAAGGCTGATTGTCTTCATGAACAACAACAGGACCTTCAAAACTTATATCTAATTCAAAGAGTAAATTTCTTAACCAAACAAGTTCTGCTCCTGCAAGAGAAAGAGCAATGTATTCAGCTTCTGTTGAAGATAAGGCCACTGTGGCCTGTTTTCTGGTGGCCCAAGAAACAATCCCACCAAATACTTCAAACAGATACCCTGCAGTTGATTTTCTATCAATATCACCAGCCCAGTCTGAGTCTGCATAGCCAACCAATGCTGTTGAAGTCTGAGGAGAGAGAAGCAGGCCAAGATTTAATGTTCCTTTGATATACCTGAGAATCCTTTTTAGACCCTTCCATTGAGGTTCTGTGGCATTTGATTGATATCTGCTGAAGAAATTAACAGCAGCACTTAAATCAGGTCTAGTGGTAGTCATTACATACATTAAACATCCAACCAACTCACGATAGGGTTTCTCTTGCACAATACAAGGTCCAACTAAATCCCTAGGAGAGCTAACTTCCATGGGAGTTGACACTGACTTACAATCACTCATATCAAATCTTTTAAGAAGATTTACCAGATAGGAGTTTTGGCTTAGAATTACTCCCTGATCTGTCCAAGACACTTTTATACCAAGGAAGTTTGATAATGTGCCCAAGTCCTTAATTCTGAATTCAGACAACAAAGAATTTTTAACTACATCAAGCTTACTCATTTCACTCCCAGCCAAGATGATGTCGTCAACATAAAGTAGTACATATATTAATTAAGCACCATCTTTACGAGTATATAAACAGGAATCATGTTTGGATTGAATAAATTTCAGCCTCTTCATGAAGTTATTAAACTTTTCATTCCAAGCTTGAGGGGCTTGCTTAAGTCCATATAAGGCTTTCTTTAACTTGCATACTATTTGTGTACTATCATCCATCCCTTTGGGCTGCTTCATATAAATTTCTTCTTTAAGGTCACCATGAAGGAAGGCATTCTTTACATCTAATTGTTGAGCACACATACCCTTATATTTGACCACAGCCAGAAGAGTTCTAAATGTAGTTAGCCTTGCAACTGGGGCATATGTCTCAAAATACTCAAATCCTTTCCTCTGACTACACCCCTTAATTACAAGCCTAGCCTTATATTTTTCCTCACCATTTTGCCCTGTTTTTATTCTAAATACCCATCTACTATCAATGGCTCTTTTATCAAGAGGCAATTCCACCAATGTCCAAGTATTATTTTCTTTGAGAGCCTTTACCTCCTCATTCACAGCACAATACCATAATTTCTCGTCAGCTCTACCTGTTATATTGTCATATGTTTCTGGCAAGTCAGAAACAAAGGTCTCAGCAGAAAGAGGAAAATTAACTTCTTCAGAGTCATGTAGCACAAAGTCATTTAAATAGGCAGGGGGATGTCTTAACCTACCACTTCTGCGAAGGTCATTACCCTCAGTCTCCAACTCCATATTGTCTTCTCTTGTTGGTTCTGCATCTGAGTTTGGTGCTCCGCCTGATCCTGTTGCATCTACCTCAGATATTGGTTCCCAGGAAGAATCAGGTGCCTCCAGATTACAGTGGTCATTTTCCAATGGAAAGTTCTCCTTTGCAGCTTCATAATCACTTTCCCAGTCTACAAATTCACAAGACTTAGTAAATTTACTTTCATCAAATTTAACATCCCTCCCTGAAATAACTTTCCTGTCAGATTGACTCCAAAGCCTGTATCCATTATGGCAGTACCCAACTAAGTAACATTTTAAAGATCTGGACCCAAATTTTCCTTCGAGTTTAACATCAGGAGGGCGAAGATAAGGAACACAACCGAAGGTCCTAATTTTGCTTACATCAACTCGTTTTCCAAACCACTCCTGAGCAGGCAGACTATTCTTAAGGGCTTTGGTGGGACTTCTATTAATGAGATACACAGCAGTTAAGACAGCTTCATTCCAAAGGGTCTTAGAGAGCCCAGAATTAATTATCATGCATCTTGCCTTTTCTACCATAGTCCTGTTCATTCGTTCAGCCACTCCATTCTGTTGAGGAGTGTATCTTATTGTGAACTCAAATTGAATACCCTTCATTTCAAAAAAATCTTTCAATTCCTTGGATATGAATTCACCCCCATTGTCACAGCGAAATCTACTCATCTTAGAATTATGATGGGCTGAAGCCATTGCCTCATAAATTTTAATATAATGAAACACTTCAGATTTTGAGGTAAGAAAATAAACAGCAGTAAAATGAGTATAGTCATCAATAAAGCTTAGAACATAGCGCTTACCATTCCATGAGACAGGATTGATGGGACCCATTACATCACTATGGACAAGTTCTAATGGCCTTGTTGTTCTAACTCTCTCCTGTGAATGGGGTGATTTCACAAGTTTGCCTGCAATACATGTCTCTAATACCTTTTCATTTAAAACCTTTTCAGCACCTTTTCCTATGCTTAGGCCATCTACCATTTGTTCAAGTTTTTCTAAATTTGATTTTTCAATATGGCCAAACCTTTCATGCCATATCTTGGATTCGGATTCTGTTAATTTCGCTTCGCCTATTTCCTTGGAGAGCTCAAATTCAAGTTCATACAGTTTATGCTTCCTTACCCCAACAGCCACAGGAACTTTGCCTTTCATTATTATTGCTTTTCCATCACTAAATACAACATCAAAACCAGCTTGATCTAATTTCCTAACGGATAATAAATTTAACTCCAGATCAGGTACAATCATCACATCACGAACAATTACCTTCACAGGCTTACCATCAACAAATGATTTTACAGAAACGTCCCCAAATTCTTTTGCAACTAAATACTGGCCTGACTTTGCTACTTTAATTTGAAGAGGAGAAGGCAATGACTTAATGTTCTTTACAAATTCTTTACTGTTTATCAAATGTTCACTAGCTCCTGAATCTAAAAACCAACTTAGACAGTTAGGCCTCTCTCCATGCACAGCTGAAAAAGAATACTCCACTTCTACCTCAGCTCCTACTGCATTGGCCTGTCCAAACCTCCTTCTGTTGTCCGACGCTACAGGAGGATTCCTGCAGTCCCTTCTCTTGTGTCCTGGTTTCCCACAGTTGTAGCACAGGAACGGGAATGGAACCGTCAACTGCCGTCCAAAGCTGTTACCTCTGAAGCCCTGGTTGTTGAAGCTGGGTCTCCTGGGATGATTCGTATTCCCGCCATTCCTTCCTCCACGAGTTGCAAATGCCATGCTGGGTTGTACCTCTCTCGAATACTGCGTCCTGGACGTCAGAAGCGATTCTTCGTCTAACAGCCTTCCTTTGACGATCTCCATCGTAATGAGCCTAGGATCTGCTATCGATAGAGTCTCTAGACTGCTAACCACCGTCTTGAATTCATTTGGAAGAGACTGCAAAAGAATCAAGACTTTCTCCCTCTCTTCTATGATACCTCCGGCATTCCTTAGTTCCCGCAACAGCTTATCAAACCGGAGAAAGTATTCATCTAGCGATTCCCTCCGAGGATTGAATCTGCATTCTGAGAGCTGCCTTCTGAGACGGCTTTGAGTGGCTAATGACTGCTGTTCAAAGCTGAAGGCTAAGCCTCTCCACATTTCAAATGCTGTATCTATACCTTGCACATACTCAAGGTGGGAGTCAGCTATTTTCTGCACTATTTCTCTTTTGCAGGTCCGGTCTTTCTTTAATAATTCCGCATTGCTCTTTCGGGTGGCCGCCTGTTGTCCCTCATAACCGCTAACCTCCGCAAGCGTAAGTTCCTTCTGAACACAAATCAGAAGTTCCTTCTCTTCCAAGAGAATTTCCATTCCAAATTTCCAGCTCGAATAATTGGAGCCATTGAACAACGGGAGCCTTGTATCTTTCCTCTTTTGAAGCCATCTTCGAGAAGTGACGCCGGTGTGCTTTCTTCCGACCCGCTATCACCCACACGTAGTTTTCAGTTGAGTAACTGATAATTTCCGAAACGTTACGTTTATCTATCCAATACACATACTGGGCCCATAACCTGATGAAAGGTTACTTGGTTCTTAAATAAAAGTCCAAAGGCACGATTTGGATATTAAAGATTGTATTGGATAAAGAACTTACATACTGCGATATAAGCATTCGAACATGTGACAACATACAGCCGGAAGTTGAGAGCAAGACAAAAAAGAAACGGTTACTCACATACCACCAACATAATAAGCTTACACTTACACATTACCAACAGTAGAGAAATGTAAGTTGTTCTTCTAACACATTTGTGTAACATAAAACCACTATCTTACGTCCCCCACCCTCCCCCACTACTTTGGCCGATTCAATAATGAGCATAAATTAAGAGAAATAGGTGGTAGGACAGGTCGTTTATTCTCCATGGAGAATGCAAAATAATAGCCTAAAGTGGTTTTACTTATCTTTACACCTTGCCTCGTGTTGAAAGGGGCATTGTAGAGATTTGATATTGGTCTTTTCGATTTTGCTCTGGTTCTTAAAATGTAATGTTTGGTCTTGATCAGTCTTTCCTACGTTGACACTTCGTTATTTTAATATTCATATAAATACAATATAATACATTGTAATATGGCTCAGAGAAACTGTGAATTGTGTGCTATTATTTTGGAACTAAAAGTAATCTCTACATTAATATTGATTCTTCTAATGCATTAGTTTAGAAACATTGTTATATCAATACAAATTTGTCAACCTATTCATACAGATATCTCTCATGTAAATATGTTGTCATTGGTCAGTGCCTAATTTGTATTAGGATAAATAAGGATGTGTATACTTTACTGGAAGTGTGTTCCAGAATTTCAAAATGTTTGTAAATGTAAAAATATTGTTCAATGATTGTTGCACCAATCACTTAAGGTTTAAGTATTGGTCCATCATTTGGTTTTCTAGATTTAATCTTCTGGAGTAATTGCTCCAGATGCCTGGTATTGCAAAACAAATATTAACATGGGATCCCATGGAACAAAATTCAAATAATTTAGGGTAATAAAAAATGGTTGATTCTTATTGGTTCCCATTATTAAGGAATTCTGGTGGCACAATCTTTGATATTGTACAGGCATGTTGTACAGAAACTACCGTATTTGACGGCATATAAGACGCACCTTTTTTCCTAAATTATGTCTCATAAAATTTTTCTGCGTCTTATATGTGAAGGTTCAACCTCCATGGGTTAACTTTCAATACTGAATGCTATTGTTAGCCCAGATGGTCTATACTACCTATTTCATAAATGCATTCAATGATTGTGTTAATATTTGGCTTTTACGAAACGTGACAACTAAAAGAAAGTACATTTTAAGTTATTGTGATACCGCGCTTTCGCATGGACTATTAAAACTTTTTTTTCCTTGTGAATGGCCAACTTAATGAGGGTGCGTCTTAGATGCAGGTGCGTCTTATATGCCGTCAAATACGGTAATGTCAGCTCAGTTTTAGTTTTATCATAGTTCATATGATTTTCAAGCCTTTGAATAGCAATAGGCAACCATAAAGGTTATCATAAAGGATAATAGGATAAACTTCTGAAAATATTATTAAATATGATATTCCTTCCAGACTTTTCAAGTCCCTAAATAATAATTTTGCAATAAGTTTGCAAACTCAAATTGATTTGTGTATGTTCTTTAAAGAGTTGGTTTTTTGTTTCATTGTGTATTTTAGTTTGGAAATCAATAGCATAGAGTAACTATAGTACAACAGTACATTATATATAGAGAGAGTATAGTTAGTCTATGGTATTACTATATAGTACTGGATGCAATTTAGTTTCATTATGATTCAATGCATCCGATAAAATTTTTACAAATGCAACAGCCTCTAAGTCTTCTGTAAGTATTTTATCACACTATCTTTTTAAATACTGATTAAATAATGGTCTCACCACGGAAGAAGGGTCTCACATTTGGTCCTGGCGCATGAAAATTTACCACTGTGGATTCTTTTCAATGATTTAGTTGGAGTGTAGTATTTATGTAGTATAGTATAGTCTTTTCAATAATGTATTTGAAATACATATTTTCGATACTTTTGTATTGAAATACTTTTTGTAAGAGTATTTTTTACTTTGTATCTAAAATAATATGAATAAGTATTTTGAAAATACATGAAAATACAAAATACATACAATGTTTCATAGATGTCACAAAAATCTTGGCTGACTTTTCAAGTGAAAAGTATGCTGATGATGATGCTATCAAAATAATAATGACATCTCCATCATTGTCACGTATGCATCATACATCCTTGGAGAAGTGCACATTTTTGGGAATGCATCTGGGTTGCCACATTCTGCTCAAAAGATATTTTCTGTTCTGGGACAGAACATAACATACTTACTGTATATACCTTCGTATAAGTCGAGCCCTAAATTTTGAGGTGAATTTCAGGGTTAAACCTATTATCAGCGAACAAATTGACCAAAAAACCCAAAAAATAAGACAGCACCACTTCCCCAGCTCTGTTTTATGGGAAGTAAAACTATGGTATCCATAAATGTACGATAGCTGAAGGAATATTTACCGAATAAGATTAAGATGCTAGAATTGTTTCATTCAGCTGCCATGTCAAAACTTCTTACTTCTGCGTAACTATTATGGTAGTATATTTCATGGGTATTACACAGGCTACACAAAGAAAAATCATTGCAAAACAGAAAAATCGTGTGAAACACAAAAACTTGGTAAAACGCTATGCTATTAATTATTCATTATAGAAATAATGGTAATATAATAATAATAATAATAATAATAAAACGGCTTTATTCGGGCGAGATTGAGATATAGAGTGGTAATATCATATCAAGACACTGCAAAAACATCTTCTATCGATTCATAACGCTAAGTCGAATGATAATGATGATTATTATAAAATAAAAACAAACCATGAAGTGCATATTGTTCTTCATTATAAAAAACTTCAAAATATATATTAAATTTTTGTAAAATAAAAATAAATGTGAAGAAATTAATATAATTTGCGAAGAATGAATATGCATCAAATTTATTTTAATGATATGAAAATGGTTTATTAATTTAACTCTTTTATTAGTTATACACACTTTTGGCCACAATTGTATTTTGTAATGAAATTTGTTTTATATGATATCTACGTTAATTAGGCTTGACAAAACTTTGTTCAAGTAATAAATAATTGTTTTGAGTTGTGAGTGTTTGTGTACAACAAGTGTAAAGCAGGTAGCATTACCTATTTACCCCTTAGCAGTGAATGGTTAAATTATATGTCCGGCCTATAAGTAAACTCCTTGTTTTTGAGTGACTTTTTAGGCTTCAAAGTTCGACTTATACGTCGGGATGTACGGCAGTTATCCTGGTGTAACAAGATGGAACTCTTTGTATGATACTATTGGTCAGCCATTGAAGCATAAAGATAAGTCACCAGCTGTTTTTAATGTCCTTGAGGCCAAATTCCTAATAAAAAAAGCTGAACTGAAGTACCTACAAAAATATTATGAAGTCAAGACTCCTATTGCCTTGTGCATTGACAAACTTCAAGGAGATGAATGCTTCTTTGGTTTGCTTCTGTCTTCCTTGTTTGTAATCAAATGAATGTTAGAGGAGATGGAAAAAAAAGTTTTCCAATATTATGTTCCTTTGGTGACAGTTCTTAAGTTAAACCTCGAGAAGATGTTTGTGAAATACTATAGTCATAGCTCTGAAGTCAATGATGTCATTTTGGCATCAAGTACTCATCCTTCGTTTAAATTGAGGTGGCTTCCTAATGGCAAAGAGGGACTTTGAGCACATAGCAGCAGATTTTGGTAAATGCAGCAAAAAAGGTTTATGGTAAAGCCTTCTGCTCTACAAGTGATATCGGTTTTTCCAAGGATGATTTCTTTTCTTTTGCAGTTGATCATTGTGACTCTTCATTTCTTGAAGTAAACAGGAATGAAATAGATATTTTGAGATTTTCTGGTGACAAATCAAAGTGCTCGTCGATCTAAAGTATATATCCAATAGTTAAAATATTGTTCATTCATTACAAGACAAGCCTCACATCTAGTGCTCCTGTGGAGAGGTTATTTTCATATGCAGGTTTCATTCATAACTGCACAAGGCATACTTTTTCTGACACAATTTTTGAGTTGTTGTTAAAAGGAAATGAAGCTCTTTTATTGGTATCAAGGAAAAAAATATTTTTGGAATCAAGGAAAAATAAAAAAATAGAAATGAATTAAATGTGCTATATTATTCATGGTTTAGAAATATTTTCCTGCACATAATCTTGCAGTCATAAGCTATATTTTATGCAAATATGTGGTAAAAATACTCAAACTGCTCAATACTTATTAACAAATTGAATTTCCATTTTCATTCATTAGAAATCAAGGGTTTTTTACTTTTTCGTAATGTATTTTAAACATGTATTTTGAAATTCCTTTTGTATTTGTTATCCAAAATACATTTTTAGAGTATTTTGAACTTTGCATCTAAAATAAAATTGGAATGTATTTTGCCCATCTCTGGTTGTGCAAACAATCCACACTAAGGAAAATGTGATTGTGAAATTATTTTCATATTATGCCATGATATGCAAATGTTCTCTCCATTGCATCCAACTGCTTTTCATTTTCACCAACCTTGGTGGCGGAGTGGTTAGTGTGCTGGAATAATTAAATATAACCTGGAGAATAGTAGAAATTTTGATGAAAGTAGAAAAAAGGATTTCAGTTCACTGTGAAATGTCACTTGCCACAGGAGAAAAGTACAACAAAGAGATACCCATAGTTTCCTTACAGTATAATATTTACAAAGCTTGTCAGGTAGCTATGAGAATCAATCTTGAAGAAAGAAAATCTATGAGAACATGCAGATTAGAGTAACAGTAAAGGGAAACCATCAAGAAATTTGCAGTCGCAGCCATTAATCAGTCTCAAAATAAATAAAGACGAGAATTCCCAGTCATGCAAAACAATGAGAAGCACCTACATTCCAGACCGATTTTGTAAAATTTATGAAGTTAAAATAAAATCAATGATAAATAAAAATAAAATAATCAAATAAAATTTAAATATATAAAAAGGAAATGGCAAGCAATATAATTTCAGACAATAAAATACCCTCATAAACAACCACTCACCCGAACTGCTGTCTCACCTAGTGAATTGTCAACGGGTTGACAAGTGACCTTATAGCCTAGGAACCAACCTCCCATTCCATACTGCAAACAAAAAGGTTGTAAAGGGTGATGGGTAATCGATGGGAAATCCCATATAGGAAAATTTTTTGGACATCAAATTACAACAAACTCTCTTGTTAAAACACACACCTACTCAGAGGAAACACCAATTCAAAGTGATTTTTTGCATAACAGGAAAGATTAATATTAAGACAATACAGAACTCCAAACATGTTCTAGGATGAAGCATTTTTACTTTTGATTCCATAGTTAGTGGTTACGAATGAAGTATCTGATTATTAAATAGAGGACTATGCATGTTAATTGTTTAAAATACTACAATATATTGCATACATATGAGTAGGGTCATGCAAAATGTGGGGTTATTTTATAGCCAAAAGTGGTGATATTTTTTTACAAAAGTGGTGTTATTTTACCCTGAAATCGGTGTTATATTAACGACAAAATAATTGATGTTGATTGAGTGCCATGCTTTTAGTGGGACCACCCGTTGCACTGACTTTTGGATGCTATTGACCAGGGATAATTTAAGCAATAATAAACATGGAGTATTGACTGAATTCACATTATATATATTTTATTCTTCACATATTCAACTTACATAAAGAGACAAATTACTATTAAACATCTGTATTTTCAAATGAAAAAAATTGCCATCGTGGCCAAGTTGTCTTTTAGGTTTGTTCTCCTATCTAATAACACAGTGCAATAGCAGGAAAGAAATCTTCCTGAGTCCACATTTGCACAGGGGGTCCAAATTGCTTCCAGGCACTTAAGGGGGGAGGGTCAAGTAAAATGAAAATTTTTGACAAAAATTTTTTTTTGCTTAGAAAATTAGTTTAACATCTGGAAAATATCCTGTCAAAGTTTTAAGGTGGAATTCGATGTCTAAGTGTATCTAGAAGACGTTATGCTGACGCACTCCAACCAGCGCCGAGCACAGGTATACGACCGCGCGCATGGAACCCCTCTCCTTACGGTACTATTGGTCCTTTGGGACAATGGTAAGGGTTGCATTCATACAAACGTGCAGAAGATCTAACTGAGCGTTTTATCAATCTGTTTGTCTCTCAAACGTAGTCATAATCTCTGTTTTCAGGGTGTAAGTTTCGAATTTTTTTTCGAATGTTCCTTTGTGTTTTGCGATGAGTAAACGAATCAGCACTTTCGAATTTTTCTTATGGGAATCTTATCTTATGGTGCGAGTCATCTATCTTAAGGATGGGCTTAAGAAGTGCACGCGTTGCACATTGTGTGCAAAACACTCGTATCGTAGCGTCCCATTGATACCGATGTCGGCTCTAGGCCTGCTCTGCTACCGAAAATATCGCGCGGCACGTGAGCGAATCTACCAAAAAAATATTCGATTTTTCGTGTAAAAAGGCGATTGAAGAAGAAATGAAGTTAAACGAAGAACATGAAAGGCCACTGTTGCATTTAACAGTTTCGGGCGATGGATCGTGAATTCTTTATATGATGTTACAAAATTTATCGGTTATCACACCGGTAAAGTGAAGGACCTTGTAATAAAAAGCAGCTATTGTCAAGCCTGCGTCTATTTCAAGAATGCAAACAAAAATGATCCACGATATCTGGAGCATAACGAGGAATGCCCAATAAATCACTCCGGATCCGCTTGGCAAGATGGAAGTGGATGCTGTGCTTGAGATGTTCCAGAGGTCGGAGGAACTTTTTTGGTGTAAAGTATTGGAATTATGTTGGCGACGGGGATGCAGAAACTTTGAAGGCTATTTTAGATAAGAGACCTTACGGCGATAAACTGAATGTAATTAAAAGTGAATGCGTCGGCCATGTAGAAAAGAGAATGGGCAGTCAGCTCCGTAACATAAAGAAAACTGCCAAGCTAGGAGGCAAGGGAAAACTAACCAATGCGCTAATAAAAATATTAACCAAGTACTATGGACTTGCTATTAGGCGACACGCCGATACTATCGACGATATGAAAAATGCAATTTTGGCTACGTATTACCATCTGTCATCTTTGGACAATGAACCGCAGCACCAACATTGTCCTCCGGGCGCCGACTCTTGGTGTCCTTTCCGTGATGCAGAAACAGAAAAGAAATTAAAGGACTATCATCACCCTCCTCTGCTACATTCAGATGTGAAGAAAGCCGTATTGCAAATTTATGAAGATATGTCTAGACGTGGTTTGCTGGAGAGATGCTTAGGTGGCTACACTCAAAATGGAAATGAGAGTTTCAACTGTACTGTTTGGCGCCTGGCCCCAAAGCATCTTATAATTGCGGATCAAAAGTTACAGAAATCACTGCATATTTGGCTGCCGGCGTTTTTAACGATGGATATGCCTTCATTATACATGTAATGAATGATATGTGGCTTCAAATCGGACTCGGCTGCAAGAAATTCGCAGATGCATGCGACGCCCACCGTGTGCTCAGATAAGAGTGTCACAGCCTTGAAAGCACTCAAGAGGCCAGGAAAGCTCGTAAAATAGATAAAGCGGCTTCACTGGGGGATTATTAGGAAGAGAAAGACCTCTTCTACGACCCTGGTATAGCTGACAAACCTCTTCAATCAGCTGAATGTTTACTGATACTTTTATCCTCTCCGAAAACTTTAAACGCGTTTTTCTCAAAACGTAAAATTTCGCACGCCGTGCAACGTAGCTCGGCTAATTTTCAACCGATTTACATGAAATTTTCAACATATATTCTTTAACATATTCTTCATGGCATGAACCTAAAATTTAAACAAAAACATAAAAATTAGCAATGTTTTTTGGAAATTGTTTATAAAAAAAATTGATGTCTTTTTTTCAAAATGACGCTAAATTTTTAATTTTTAAAATTTTTTTAAAATTTTAGGTTCATGCTGTGCTTATTATTATTTATGAACGGAAAATTTTTAAATTTTTGATTTCAGACAATTAGAGCGACCTGTGCGTTGCACGGCGTGTTTCAAAGGAAGCAAATTCAACAAGCCACTACTCAACAAATTTTCAATATTTTCAACAAATAAATTTTTCCTGTTATATTTCAAATAGTATTTTTTAACAAATAGTAACTGGTTGCGCAGTTCAATTTATGATCTCTTTAAAACAAATTCAAGAAAAAACGACTGTTTACTTGACCCTCCCCCCTTAAATGCAAATTGAGCACCTGCATTACCTTAATTATATCCACTGAACCCTGGGAATTTTGCTTTTGTAGTAATCGCTCTAATTCTCCAAACCCCAACATCAACTTCTCTGTCTCCATTGACTCAAGGCCATGAACTTTTTTAAATTTTGTAATTAAGTCACGGTTCACCTCTGTAGTCAGATCTTCTTGGGGATCAAAAACTGAGATATTTTCAAATATTTTTCTGCTTGGGTCTTCTACCATAAGAGTAAGTTTGGTTGATGCCTTTAAAGCCATCTGCATTAGTATTGACTTTACAGCAGCTGCTTTAGATGTAGTCATGCTTTGTAAGTATTTAGTGGTTTTATAAAAAAATACCTTCTGAATATTCTCGAGACTCATTTTAACTTCCTTAACTCCCTATGTAATGTGTGTGCATTAGGACAGTTTGAACCCACGAATAATTTGATTAAGTCAACCAGTTATTTCCCATGCTCCAAATATTGTCTGGCATTGCATAGAATCTATGGTATAATTATTTAAAGTACAAAAATATCCTGCACCGGAATTGTGAATCGCTTCCATTTTTTCAGTGTTACAAAAGTCAACAATGTGTCGAAAATAATATGCTAATTAAAAACACTTAGAAACCAGGAGTTCCATCTGGTGACAACAGGAATAGGGAATAATACTAAACTCTTTTAATTTCTGTCCTGAAGAAATTTTAAGTACAAATGTTTTCTTTTTCTTGTGTTGAGGAATAAAATTTTGGTCATCAGTACTACTCTATTAAGGTCAGCCACCTGATGGATCCAAATATTTCCCACAAGATTTAATTTGTGAGCCCAGCATTGTATGTGGATTAACTGCTCACCAATAATCAATTTCAAGCCTTCAACACACTTTTTCATATATTTAGCTAAGTTTGTTATAACACTTTTAACATCTGACAAGGAACATTAACGGACTGTTATTCACCGATTTTATTAAAACTCGCACGAATCAGAGCTGATGGTGAAAAAATGAAATTTGTGAAATCATTCGTTCCCTCGTGACCTAGGAGTCGAGATATCCGAGGTCAAAAATTGCAAACTGACCACCCGGGCCCTAAGACGCCGAACTCCTGACGCGAATACCGGGCGGGAGTGCGGTCGCCGCGAAAACGATGCGCGGTCGGAAATTCGAATAAAATTAGGGACAGGGAATTATTCTCTTGATACGTGGCACAGTGGTTTTTGCTATGTACCATCCCATGCTGTTTCCCTGCTTCTTTTGACCTTTTAACACCATCAGTATTACCGTAATTTTCCATATATGGTACGCATTGTTTTCCACGAAAATACTCGTACGTCGTAAAAGTAGGGCGCGTATTATGCATAGTTACAAACATCATCTTTTTATTTGGGCTGTAGATGATAGTTGAAGTAAATAACTCAATATACATATATGTATTCTGATTTCACGTTTATTCTGAAAAAAAAATAAAAATGCTGCATACTAATAAAATTATTAAATTAAAACAAAAATTCAGAGGGGGAGAACCTGTTACTGATAGATCTTCACATTGAGAAATCAAAGGGGTACTTAAGTGGGAAAGTCATCCATTAGCAGCATTCCATGCTTGCGCGGTGATCTGTCGGGTGCTGATGGCAGATGACCATACGCGAATAATAGCGTAGAATTCCATTCTCTAAAAGCCAAATGCGTATTATAAATGGTGATAAGAAAATTCTCACATTGCGCTCATAATAACGTGGGTGCGTCTTACAGTGGATGCGTATTATAATTGGAAAATTACGGTATTTATTTTTTTCATCGATATCTGTTGAATGTAAACAGGCATCACTTATCATTTACCAATGAGTAATTTTAATTCTTTGTTTTTGACACGCGACCGCTGCCGGGTAAAAATATTGTACCGTTATGAATGTTTGTAAGATGTTGTTGGTGGAGGGGGTTTCATTATACGCCTCACCTTTTCCCAATCAGGATTTACAAGAATGAATGTAGAATATTTCTCGATAAAATGTTGTCAAATTCTTATTTAAGCGTACTTCTAATTATATATTTTTACTACCGGCAATGCACCAATCACTCGCTGATGCATCGTTTTATCCTATATAGGAGAGAGTGGAGATAAGGAGAGCGCAGGAGAGAGTGGTAGATAAGCAGCTGTTGATAGCACAATCGCGGTGCAGGAGAAAGTGTTGAATATGCAACTGATGATAGTACAATCGCGGCGCAGGAGATAGTGAAGGAGACCTTGCAGTTGGAAGATGAGTTCATTTTCTCGGCTTGCTTGTGGCTACTACGCCAGTTTGTTTCACGAATTGCTCGGGCACCCACGCCTGCACTCGTTGCTGTTGAAACTCATCGCGTATAGCTTTGGGCTATTTTTCTTTAGTCATTCTTGCTATTGGACTTTTGATTGGATAGTTTCCTATCATTTTCTACACCATAAATCGTCATGGCGATAAATGTACGGAACGTTTTAACATTGTTGGGAAAAAAATTTGCTGCGGCAATTACGTATTCGGAACCAACGGAGGAGGAAATGGATCTTGCAGAAAAGTTAGCATGTAAGCACTTCACGAGTTAGGTCAATAATTCGTATACAAGTAAATGACATTATTTTGTTTCCCTCCTGTCCTCATTTTGGTAAATCATAATTAAAATGCTTCCTTAAATCATTAATTACAGTAACTTTGAAGTCCTGCCTTCAAGGAGACGAATATATTTGTGATATTGAAGAAGATTTGGTGTTTGACGTGGATAATGGAAGAGATGAGACAGTTGAAGAAGACATCAGCAGTGAGTCCCAGGGAGAACAAGACGATAAATCTCCTACTTCTCCTTCATCTTCAACGTCTTATGAAGCTTGCCCCATTAAGAAAAGGAAACCAGAACCATCGATGCATCAGAAGAGAATGGATGTTGACTTTTGGAAGAGTCTGGGAAGAAAGGACTATTGAAGTTGGATACAGTTCGGCACCACTTCAGTTTCGTAACCAGTAAAATGCAGTTATATCGCTACGAAAAGCAGATTATGGAAGCTGGTTTGTTGAAAAAAAAGTTTAAAGTAATACGCTCTGGTCTTCTTTCCCGCTTCAAGGCAGCTAAAGATCAGCACTTGATCGTTCATGACAGAGACCTACGTAGGTGGGCACTGGAAGAAAATAAAAAAATGGAACATAGTATCCCTAATTTTAAAGCAACATCTGTCTGGCGATGGAAATGGAAAAGGGCCAACAAGATACTTTCAAGAAAAGTGACAAAGGTTGTTTATAAAAAATATTCCTTGGAACAACACTCTATTATCGAAAAATCGAAGAAATTCGTGGAAGAAGTGAGGCGTGTGATCCGAGAAAGTGGTGCATCGCAAGAGCTAAATACCGATCAGAGCGGTTTAAAAAAAGAAGTTCATTCCGGCCGTACGCTAGAATTTCGAGGTACAAAAACAGTGAAATCAATCGCCCAGTCTATACATGCAACTACACACTCTTATACGATTCAACCAACAATATCTGTAGAGGGTGAACTTCTCTCCCCTCTTCTTATCTGTTTGCAAGAGAAAGATGGTTTGTTCCCAAAAAATGTGAATATCTTTAAAGCTTCAAGCATCTATGTCGTGGCGTCGACCTCTGGCCTATTAACAAAAAATATTTTAATGCAGGATTATTTTAAAAGTGTTCTTTTTCCGTGCATGAAAGACAGGTGTTTTCTTCTAGTGGATTCCTGGGGAATATACAAATACAATACAATGATCGGGAATTCATAGAAAAAGTGAAACCGCAAAATCAGTTTGTGGACATAAAAGTGATTCCTCCAAAGACCACGGGACTTATTCAGCCACTGGATGTGTATTTTTTTAGAATATGGAAAGACTTCGTGCTGAAGGTTTCTGATCGAGTGCTGTTAGATCAAATAGACATTTCCCTTTTTCAGAGGGAAAGTATCCTAAAATTGCAATCCCTTACGCATTTTCAATTCCAGGCCCCAGATTTAAGAATTTTATTAAATACGCATGGTTTAAAGCAGGAAACATAGAGCAGCACCCCGACTCTCATCTCACTCCGGTGCAGTATTGTTTTAATGAAAATATTTATGAAAATCAATGCGAAAGTGTAGAAGACGAAACTGTATGTGGAAATAAAACCTTTATAAAGTGTGCTCACTGTGAACTTAATCTGTGTTTCAAGGATTTTTTTGAAAAAATTCACTTTTGTGTTCAAAAATATTAAGTAAATATAAATCAAATTTGATTTTCTATGAAAAAAAATTGGAGACCTTACTTTTCAATACGCCCTCGTATATAAATAAGATGAAATATGATCTATTTGTTTTATTTTTACGAGTCATGCTATTTCCTGAACAGGAGAAATACATGCGTGCATTATGTCTGTTATATTTCTGACTAAAATCTAAGAGAACAAACATATCCTGAAAATTTTGATAAGAAAAAAAAATATTTTGAGATGAGCAAATTCTTCTGCTTTGTTTAAGATCTCATTAATAAATCAGCCTTTCTCAGAGGAACAGGCAGAGACATTAAGTGATTTCACAAAAGGAAAACTTCCTTTCTCTAGGTAGCATATTTTCGTCAAAAGACATGAGCTGCACACGAAACGTAATGGGAGCATTTATTTTTACCGCCCCCTTTGAAAATGGGTACCGACTGTACATGCGGTCGATGTGATCTTCATGCTTTACGAAAATTAAACATATAAATTAATCATATAAACGTCCTTTATAACCTTCCCAAAGGAGGAAACGATTAGATTTCTAACTGATTGCATTTCTAGACGTCATAAATCATATAATACCATGGACTTCAATAACTACACAACACTTCAATACACCTTCGATGAATAAGAAAAATCCATAACTTGCCTAATTTCCAGATGAATCCGACAACAAAGTATGAATAATACTACTTCCCCCTTCTTTTCTATTCTCCTAAACACGGCGAAATACTTGCAAGATAAGGACAAAGGAATGCACCAAAGTTCGGCTTTCTAGTGCTTCCAGAACTTAATTCATGAGCTCCTTTATACACTACACACTAAAATTAAAGGAAAACCTCAAATTTTCGAAAAAACCCCCATTTTAAAATTACCGTATCTCTGAGCTGGTTAGGCCTTTCTTAGCCTCCGACCCATCAAAATGTTTGTATTGATGTCTAGTTTAAGATGCTTGCTTTAAATTGGTGTTTTGAATTTTAAGGGAGCAATGGGGTTCCGTTGAAGGAAAATGAAATTTTTTTGAGAAAAAAGTGTTTTTTTTATCAAGTTGTACGGAGTTTGGAAAATTTTTGAGAATAATTCAAAATAATGGAAAAGTTGAAGAATTCTCTCACCTTTACAATGCTTTTTTGAGAATTTTCCTAAAATTTTTTGCTAGTGAGTTATGGCCATTTGAATGAAAACACTGTACAAAAAATTTGAATCAATGTCACCGGCTTCCAGTGTGTTTTATTATTAAGCTTTTACTTTTCCGTGCAAAACTCTCTGTTTGCGGAGAGCCCTTCTTTATCGTACCATCTGGACTCGCAATCATTTTTAGAGTATTTCGAAGGTATATACAAATTTATATATTTATGCATTATATCCACGAATGATTTCCATATGTCCTCAGTGTTGTTGTTGCTTACGCGCGAATTAAATGAATTAAAATCGGTAGTTAGTTTTCCGTTAAATTCCTCCAAATTGGCTTTGGAATAGAGATAAATGATGCGTTTGGGTTTCTTATACTTGCTAAGGTTTATCTCAATATCTGCAAAAACGCCTTTGTGGTCTCCAAGACCTTCGTCAATCGAAATGTGCGCTCAGGAAAGTTAATTAAGAGGAGATCGAGCATATTGTCACCCCTGGTTGGCGATTTTACTGCTTGGCTTAGCGAGTTTTTCTGAAGTAAATTTAATAACTTTTTACACGAGTCGAAATCCCGGGCCCTTTTATTTATGCTATGATTATTCCAGTCGATGTCTGGAAGATTAAAATCCACCCCGATTATAGTTATACTCTGGTTGTTCTTACTCGTGTAGAAATTTATTTCGTCATTAAGATTTCGCAAAACCTGTCGAGAAGAGTTTGGTGGTCGGTAAAACGCACATACATTTATGTTCGGCTTATTTTCTTGGCTCATTGTGCAGCAGACGCTTTCTATATCGCTATTACTCGAAGTCCTCTGCTTGCTGTGGAGAGATGATTGAACCGCAATAAAAACACCGCCACCTGTCTTTTCCCTACAATCCCGGCGATAAATAGTGTAATCCTTTGGAAATATTTCATTATCGCTTATATCCCCATTTAACCCGCTTTCTGTACCTATAAAAATATCGGTGTCGTAGCTACGAATAAGATGCTGCAAATGGGATATTTTTTTTAACACTCCTACGGTTCACTATCGCAATTGATATTTTTCTTTCGCAAACAAATGTAGGCGAGATTGCCGGTAAGTCTCGCTTATTTTTCGTTTCGCTCTTCGGCGCTTTTTCCCTAATTCGATCGGCCGAGTATTTCGTTCCCTTCAACCCACTAACTGGCCTACTCTTTATCCTAGAAAAAGTACCTACAGCGCTCGAAAATTCTCCGAGCCACCCGTCTCGAAGCCTAAGCGGTATAATGGACCCCAGAACGGTTTAGGGGAACAGGAATAATCTCCGTGATATCTGGTTCCGTCTTTAGAAATTTCCACAATAAGAGAGCGGAGAAGTTGATCTAGGGTAGCAAACAAGTGTACTTCCTCTTAGCGAAAAAAATCGCAGGCCGGCAGTAATTTTAACAAATACCTAGCAACTCTAGTTATTGATCTAATCATAATTTTAGATCGCAAATGGAAAGTACTCCAGAACTATGTTGCCTTTCCTGCGCTGATGTCTCAGACCCTTCAATAGTCGTGTGATATAGTCGAACCTCTCTAAGTGAGACTCCAAGGGGAAAGGGTATTTTTCTCACTTAGAGAGGTTTCTCACTTGTCCAGTTTCTCACTTATAGAGGTCTTCCTTCAGATTTTCTTAATTATCCAGTTTCTCACTAATGGAGATAAAAGCCTAGTTTCCTCGCTTAAACAGTTTCTTCTATAAAGAGGTCTAAACGACAGTTTTCTCAGCTGACAAGCAAAATCTAAGGTTCCCTATTACTTACGTAGCTACGCTCGTTGAAAGTAGGTTATGTAAGCTCAAAAAGAAAATCAAAACAGTTTTTGAAAAATACACTTATCAAAATGTAAACGTACGCGTACATTAATTTTAAAATTTCAAACGAACAAGCATAACCGAGCACAACGGGATGCCTTTTATCACATTATAACAATCATAGGTATCTTAATCATTGGCAATCAGTCGGAACAATCACAAAGTACGAAAACCAGCTACAAAAGCACAGCTAAAACACTTTAAGGTTTGAAAAAGTCAGTGAGTTTAGTTTGTTTTTCCGTCTGTGCTTTACAAATGCATTTATTAATCCCATACAGTTTATCAAAACATCTCGGTCAACATTACCTGAGCATTTGAACTTCAGAAAACATGTGTGCTACATGACGAGCCGGTCGTACATTTTCCGGGAATTTTCTCACTTATGGAGGTTTTTGGTCACCGGATTCTCACTTATAGAGGTTGCGGCCAGGAAAAAAATTCTCACTTAAAGAGGTTTCAATATTCTCACTTATAGAGGTTTTCGGGGGTGAAAACGTCGGGACCACGCAAATTTTCTCACTAATAGAGGTTTCTCACTTATAGAGGTCCCACTTAGAGAGGTTCGACTGTATCTCTAATTTCATTTCTTGTCTTTAAGAAATATACTGTTTAAAACAAATGCGCGATATCCCATTTTTATGTTAATGTTCATCGTCATCGTAAACTTGCTACGTCCACGCTTCGATCTCTTGTACCCTTTCAGGTATCGCCACTTCACGAAACGTGCCCTCGGATACTCAATTAAGAATTCCAGTAGAAAATTTCAAAAACGTGGGTAACTATACAGATCGTAACCCAAACGTTCCCAGCCAAATTTTTGTGCTAACACGCTTCTTTCAATATTTTTGATTCATTAATAATACAATAAACCCACGGAATATTTTACTATTCAAGATATTGGCTGTTTTCCAAAGTTCTTCAGATCCGTATGTTTTATTCCTCCACGGCCATGTCTGCCGTACGCATTCGCGGTAAGCCTTTGTGTGTATCAACAGGAACCGCCGCGCGATACGAAACGATGTTTTCGACATCGAATTTTGGAATTTCTTTGGATGGTTTTGGTATCATATTTTTGGTAAACATCCCGAAGTTCTGGTTTACGGAAATTCTTTCTCCAATTAGAATATGCCTGATTTCAACGAAATTATCACTATTTAAGGATGCTTGGATTTCTTCCGTAAAACAGGCCTTCAAAATATTAACCTAATATGTGTTTAATACATTCATCATCTAACTTAGTTGATTCTTACAAACGTTAATTTATTTCTTAACAGAAATATCATATATTAAGATGGGTTCAAAGCTGTTTTTGTTTCATTTCGCTATCGTGGGCTGCGCGGTATTGTTTTAAAGGTCCGTGTAGAACCCGGAGACAAGACTCTATCAGATTGGCTAATAAATACTCTTGCATGGTCGTTCTTACGTTTAGTATAAGTATTGGAAACACAATGGATTGCTTCTTCAAACCTGGGGTAGGAGTGATAGCTTAGATGGTATGCTGTCCACTCGCCCGATATTGACATCATATAAATAAATAGATGAAATGATAAAGTATTCAAGACCGATCATTATATTAGACTAGTTCTCCAAAAGAGAATTTTTAGGATTGAAAGGAAAATTCCTCTATGGCAGTGATTCCCTAAGTGGGCGCTACCGCCCCCTTGTGGGCGCTGCAGCGATCCAGGGGGGCGGTGATGGCCTTAGGTGCATTTTGGGGGCGATGAATAACTGTAAGGGGGCAGTGAAAGCATAAAAGCAAGAAGATGCTCCCAATTCATATCTCCGTTGTATCCGTGGCCTAACCCACCACCGCGTCTCCTTCCGATTTAGCATATCCGAACAGAGCTCACTCACTCCAATTCTTAACAGCCTCTTAAGGATCTTTTTCTATACTTTACTATTGAAAACCACAGTTCCTTGTCAGAAATTCAGCAAAATCACCTACTCTGCGCCGACTTACTCAGCGAGCGACCGATATTTTCCATTTCGGGAAAACTACGATAGCTATCGTTACGAAACTCCAAGAAAATAAAAATTGAAACATTATTCTTTATTTCATTCGCAGTATATACTTATGTAAAACTTATATCTAAAAAATTACAATATGTCAACTTTTTCATGTTTAATCCTGTAAAATTTGCGACAATGCAATAAAAATATTTAATTATAACCGTTGAAATGTATAAATAAAATATCTTTAGACATTATCGTTGAGTAGAATAATAGAGGAAGTCAGACAAAAAATTAATTAAATTCTGAGTGATAGAACTTGAGATACAATGTGATATTAAATTGGTAATTCACGGTTCGTAGGACAGGATTTGAGCACTGCATTAAAAATCAGTCCGTACAGAATGGTGAAAATCTGAAAGTAACCTTTCTGAAAACACTGCCGGGGCGAAAAGGTTAATAATATCATGTTTATTCATTTCATTATTATTTATTTTAGTTTTTCAATTACAAAAATATTTCAAATAAATATTAATTAAAAATACCTCCTTAAAAAATTTATTGTTTCTACAGATAATTATGGTTCAACAAAATAAAAATGTAGACAGTATAATATCGAATATGTACTTGAAATATGGCTTTATTGAGTCGCCTGTAAACAATATATTACCAATTTGCCAGACTGTTTTACTAATTAAATTAATTTGTTACTGATTTGCCAGAAAGTTTTATCAAACGAGGGTATGAAGCCTTCCAGGCTACAAGAACAATTGACTATAATTTATTGTGATGAAAACATAAGGATTTATCTTTTTTCGAACACTAAAAGAAAAATTTATCAAACAATCGACATGGCGAAACTCTTTTCAGCCGCAACCACACAAGATGGCGATGTGTGCTTGCTTGCTTCTTACAATATTTCGTTAATGATTTCCAAATCGGGAAAACCTCTTACTATTGGTGAAGAACTAATTATACCGGCTATAAGTGAAGTGAAACGTACTGTGCTACACAAGCCAGCATCTGATATTATCAAGAAAATTTCTTTAAGCAATAATACAGTGCAAATAAGAATTGATGAAAAGGCTCAAGAAGTTGAAGATTCATTGTGTGGCTATTTAAAAATATCTCTGTTTTCTATTCAACTCGATGAGCCATTTTTGTTAGGAAATAAAGCTTTACTTTTAGTATACGTGCGGTTCACAAAGGAAGAACAAATTTGCCAAGAAATATTTGCAAACTGATACTATAGGAGAATCAACATTTCATGTATTGGATGAGGTTTTTAAAGAAAAAGAAATACCTCTGACTGAGTAATATCTTATCAGCTGCCACAGATGGTGCTCCAGCGATGGTAGGGTGCTACAGGGGTTTTCTTGTATATTTAATAAAGGAGTCGCCGAAAGCATTCACAGTACTCTGTATCATCCATCGTCAATATCTAGTTGCCATAAAATTTAAGCGCACGCCTACATAATTGATTACAATATGTAATTAAAGCTATCAACACTATCAGAAGCAAATCATTGAATGACAAATTATTTAAAAAGCTTTGTATTGAAAACCATGAAGAATTTAATCGTTCATACAGAAGTTCGTTGGTTGTCAATGGGTGTCTGTTTAGATAGGTTTTATAAACTGTATAACTCGGTGCTGGAGTACTTGAATGATAAATATGATGCTTTACGATCTAATTTAATTCAATCCAAAAATGACATCGCTTGCTTGACCGACTTGTTTCAAGAATTTAATGAAAGCAATCTTCAGCTTCAAGGCAATGAACTGAATTTAATAAAAAAAGTATGTTATTTGTGCATTTGTGACAAAACTTCTTCTGTACAAACGAAATTTTAGAAGAGGGTAATTCAGCCAGTTCCCAAATTTATCAGATGCTGAAAAAAAAACTTTCTTATTGTGAGCACTTGGATGCTTTCTATTCAGATTTTAATCAACGATTTGATGATATGTTGAAAATTAACATACCTGATTGAATTTTGGATCATTTTTCAAGTGCAAACACAGAAAATTGGGAATTGGATTTTGGATGGTGACTCGACAAATAAGGTCATTTGCACCTGAACACAGAAAAATATTCACAGTTACAAGAAGAATTGATGGAAGTAACTACAAATGTTGAGTTGAAATTTAAAATCATAAGCGGCTTCCCCCAATTTTGGCTGCAGAAGGAGATCCCAACGGCTTATCCTAAAATATGGGCTGTAATTCTTAATTGCATTTCTTTCATAATATTTAGTGGAACTTGGATTTAGTGCCGTAACCAATTTATTAACAAAAAAGAAACCGGTTGCAAATAGTCAATCGCGGCGATTTAAGATTACTGCTGACGAAAATAGAGCCGAGGATTACTAAATTGGTAGCAGCACACCTAGGTTCATCCTTCTCAATAAGATTATTTCGAATGTTTTATCTTTTTTTATATTACCTAATTCAGAGTTTTATACATAGTTTCGTAATTTCAATCTTCAATGTTTCTAATTCACAACTTTCTTTACTATATTTTACAAAAAAGATAGAAACATTAATACTTGAATCTTTCTATTTAATTGATATTAAAATTATAAAAAAATCCAGGCGGGCACTGAGTGATATTTTTTTCTGGAAAAGGGGGCGGTAGGCCAAATAAGTTTGGGAACCACTGCTCTATGGTGAAGAGGCAATTAAGATATTAGTGATTTTCACTACATTCCAATTACAGTGGAGCCTCTGTTCACGAAATTAATCTGTTCCTGGACCCTGGTCTTGAACCGAGACAATTTCTCCCGTTCAAAATTAAAGTAAATACAATTAATCCGTTCCAGACTCTGAAACTTTGTATTTTTTACGTGTATTTTTTTTAGAATGCACGTTAATTATATGTAAAATTAGTTGTTAAAATAAATAAAAAATTAAATTTTAATACTTTACGTGAATATTATTATTTTTTCCTTAATTCGTCTTGATGAGCGTCATTTACTGTGATCAGTAAACGACGCTCAGCTTGCGTATACGGAAGAAGACCCATATGGGATAGAAGAATAAAATAAAATTCGAAATAAATATAAAATACAGTAATTTTAATTTAACCGTCTGGTCAGTAACCGGGTACCCGGGCATCCACTTCAGTTTAGAGGGTAGAATTTATTAACTTCCCCATAAAAAATTTTATGACCGCCCGGTTCCCCATGATTTAAATCGTTGGACACCAATTTTTCGTCTTATTTTTTGTTATCAATCACTTATTAACAGTTATTAACTATCAAACTCGATACCTCTTCCGTTCAATGACGGGGTACCCGGGTACTCACTAAGCTCATTATGTATGAAAACCGGGTTTATACACACTAAAGAGACCATTTATCTAACTTGACTTTTGAATAAATAAGCAACAATTTCGTTTGCAATTTCCTGTATTTAAAAATTTTTATTATTAAAAATAATAAAGATAGTAGGTAAAAATACATTCTATTTTTTATTTTTATTATATTTTCTTCTATTTATAACAACACAGTGCCATACAAAAAAACAAGTAAATTTCATTATTTCGCACACTCCTTACATGTCGTGGTTGAAATACAATGTTCATCACAAATAGGGAACTCACATACCGAACATGATTTTCGAGTTTCGCGACGTTTTTTAAATTCGCTCTGGAGCAAACATGGCATACACCAGTAATCTTTTTCCTTCCGGTTGAATCGAACTGTTCCTGGGGTTTCGAAGATTCAGATGCTGTTGGCTGTGCATATGCATTTATAGCTCGACCAAAAAAACTTTCAATCGCCACTTTCGTTGTAAAATGTCTCATGATTTGTGCGGAGTTTTTCTTGGGAACCTTGGGTATAATAAAGTATTAAAATATCGTTCCTCGCTCGATTTGCTTCGTGAGTGTGTTGCGTTAGTGATAATTTAAAAACGTGGTTAAGCAGTAAGTGACGAAGTTTGGTCGTCCCTGCAGGTGGAGGCTCCACCTGCAGGGACCGTGGATCCCGTGGATGTAGTAGCCGCCGCCGTTATAGCTGCCATTTTGGTTCTAAGAGCAGACGAATTTCTCTAAATTTTAAATTTAATTCTCAGACAATGAGTTGCCTAAAATGTGGAGATGTGTTGATCACTAATGTGGAAGTAAAATGTGATACTTGTAATCAATATATTCATGCAGAAAAATGTGCTGGGTTATCGAAACAGGAAATAAAATGTCTTAACGCTACTAAAAGATCCATATCCTTTTGTTGTGCTAATTGTAAGCAAAGTATAGAATCGGTGCACGAGTTAAAAAATTTAATACAAGAACTTAGAACTGAACTGGAAAATATTAAAGTGAAAATTGATGCTTCCAGCGTGATTCAGAACACGGTTACGAATAATTTTGAAGAAATAATCTCTGAGGTAAATGATAGACAGTATAGGGCCAACAATATTATCATTTTCAATGTTCCAGAAAAGAGTGAACTCAGTGAGAAGGAAGACATTGATAAGATAAAGGATATCTTGAGTGCTATACTTCATGTATCGACGGTTAACATTCGATCTCATCGATTACGAATCAAAAAAGCTTCGGGAGATAGGCCGTTGAAAGTAATTATGGAAAGTGCTAGAGATGCTTTACAAGTATTAAAGAATAAAAGAAACTTAACTGGACATGTTCATATGAAGGCTGATCTAACAGTTGTGCAGAGGGAACATCTTAAAAAGCTTCACCTGGAGTTGGAACAAAAGAAGGGTGCTGGAGAAATGGACTGGCAAATCAGGTATGAAAAAGGAGTACCGAAATTGTTAAGAAGATCAACACCTTGGTCAAAAAACGGAATAAACTAGACAAGCTCAGTGTTTTTTACCAAAATGTTAGGGGTCTTAGGTAAAAAAACAACTGAACTTAAAATAGCTACTTCTTGTGTAAATTATGACATTCTGATTTTTACTGAGACTTGGTATCTCATCTTCTGAGCTAGGTCTTACTAATTATAATGTATTTCGTACTTATAGGAATGACATGACTTCTACCAAAAAAATGGAGGGGGAGTATTGATAGCAGTGAATAACTACCTGAAATCCCATGTTATTCCCTGTAGTCAGTCTGGGGTTGAACAACTCTTCTTATGCATAAGTGGAGGATCTTATAAAATACTAGTTGGTTTTGTTTACTTGCCACCTGCTGCAAATAGTGATCTAGTTGATTCTCATGTTCGTTCAATTGAACATGTATCCAATGTATTAAACTTTAATGATATATTTATTGCTAGTGACTATCTGACATAGACTGGAGAAACTTGCCAAATTCTCCCATCAGTCGCAAAGCTGAATCAATTGTTGATGTTATCAGTTTTCTAGGTCTTTCTCAAATTAATAATATCCCTAATCATAATAACCACATTCTTGATCTACTATTTACATCCTGCACCTGTATCCTGTATGTATGTACCTGATCCAATTTTGTCTTGTGATAAACATCACCCAGTTCTCTGCCCAGTTGCCGATAAAATAATCGTCGTTCTTACGATTTTTTTTAAAGAACTTTATTATTCTCATAATAAAGAATATATGCTGCCAGGCAGGCGACATTGAGAATGTTGTAGAAAAATGCTAGAGGCCACCTTCGAGTTGATCTTTTTGTAGTATATCTACCAAGAATTTTATCCATCGTGTCCACTGCAGCTTTTGACCAATTATAAAATTCTATAATTTCCGGTTTTTTCTTTGCACTATCACCAATCTTTGCTTCATGATGCATTAATGATAGCATAATCACTGCCTTTTTTCTTTTCTTTGGCACATTACTGCACATGGTTACTTTTTCATGAAAGCCAAACACAGTGGATAATTCTTCTCGTGTTTTCAATGCAGCCATTGCTGGTGGAATGTACGTCTTATTTTTTTTCAAAGTGCCAACAATTGTTAAATCCCAGGTTAGTAAAAATGTTGCCAATGGCAGAGTAGTGAAGTAGTTATCCATTGTAATGTTTCTACTGGATCCTTTGTGCGGTGCAACCAAGTCTTTGACAACTCTCTCACCAACATTTTTCTCAGGACCAGTACTCGATTTTCCAGTGTAAAGCTGTCCTGTGAGTGGATACAAATTTTCAGCATCACATATCCACCATACTTTGATTCCATACTTGCTGGGCTTTGATGGAATATACTGAGTGAATTTAGTTTGACCTCGGTATGGGTAAAGTTAAGTCATAGTTGCCTGAGCTGAGCTAGTCAGCAGCCTTGGTCATGAACTGAGTTGTTATAAGCCAACCAAGACAAAATTTAGTTGCCAAAGCTGATGGTAAACAGAGTTGGTCGTGAACAGAGGCGGTCGTGAACCGAGGTTCCACTTTATTAGTAATGAAAATCTTTTGCACGTTTATCTTTTCAGAGTATAAGAAACTTGAGTTATCACTGACAAAGATTTCTAAGTACATTTTTACCAAAATTTGTCTTTCATTTTAATCCAATAAATTTGATTTGAAAAACATCTAAGCTTCAAACTGATATTCAAGCAGTTGATATAATTTATGAAGGAAGTACTACATGAAGATGTTAATTAGATATGCTTCAAGTATTACTGAAAATTTTCCTAAGCCCCTTCAGAGATCACATAAAAGAGGTTGGTAGTATGAAACTTATCTAATCCTTTAATTTAACTTTGTTTCTCATCCTACCATATTGGGTGACAAAACTGTTTTTTTACAAAGATAAAAACACCACTCATAAAATGATTCATCTCGTCTTCATATTCAACCATCATCCACTATAATTTGCAAATACAATAATAGTGTCAACAAAATTTGAATAAACAGCAAATATCAAGCAGTTGCCATTTAAAAAATCCCCTAACTTATTCACTTTAGACGATTTGAAAATAATAATAAACATGAATTTCAGCAAATATGGTCATATTTAACCATTATTGATTTCAACACTCAGTGCAAGTTATAGAAACAAAGTGACTACTCTCTCCAAAAAGCAACTGAAACAGTTAATTTCACCATAATAATTTGTTTTGTCTATTGACAATAATTAAAGTTGTATCATTTTATCACACAGTGGTAGTGTGATTTCAATTTTTTGATTAGGCAAGGAAGAGTACACAAATTTCACTACTTCAAAGAAAATCTTTCATTCCAAAAATTGAGAATAATGGTTGTAAACCTTAGCCTCTTACCCACTTCCATCAGAGTCAATTCCCGGCAAGTTTTACTTGAGGCATGTGTAATAGACATTTTGCAATGATTTAATGGTTAAGAAGCCGTTCAGTTAAATCAGTGGTTGTGTTCCAATAGTTGGAGCACATTGCTGAGCAGTATTGTGGCACCTTCATCGAAGGTAATTTGAACCCCTGTATCTGCTTTTACAGGGCCAGTTTTGTAAGTAAGAACCATTTTTGAATTAAGATAAAAACACACAAGTGTGCTTTCTTATCAATTCTATTTTATATGTAAGACTGTACTTTGATCTACTTTTCAACAAAATACCACCAATATTAAGTCACTTGTTGTATGGCACCTAGCTTTTGCATTCTATCCTCATTGAAAACCCTCGGCCTGCAACCTAAGTTCTCTTTCACAATGTGATAAAGAACTTATCTTGAAATTTGATAGGGCTCAATAGTTAAAGATGAATTGTCCTCATGAATGTTTTTATCATCTTACTGTTAAAAGTCTTCATTATTGATAGAAATTAGCAAACTTTCTTCTCCATCATACACATTCATGCAGCCATCTTGAAATTCTCTAGCCCATTTGCATTAAGAAATTATGACAGAGTGTATTTCAAATATATATAGTGATTTTATATTGACGGAGGAATTTTCAATACCTACCAATAAACCTAGCATGCATTCTTAGTGACAGAAATTATGTTGAAAATTAGTTTAAAAAACAGGCTTTAGTGTAAAAATAAAAGATAAAAAATTCAGTCGTGTGTTTTTAATTTCGAAATGAAACTTCCTGAAAAACAATGAAGAAAAAAAATTTCATGATGTTCCATTAGGAATTTGTAAATGCATTTTCCTCAATAATTTAGCAAGATTTTTAATATGCTTCTAGTTTATACCTCGAGAATTTTTATTATTGAGGGAAAATGTTATTATTAAAAATGCTAAATAATGACCTGAAAAATGAGCTTGATTTTAATTATTGGCAATATTTTCTACAGTTGTAGTCAAATGAACATGTTACGCAAGTGATTGATTATATGTAAATAATTTACAGACTACCCCAGTTTCTAGTTATAACACAGGTTTTAGCAATTAAATATGAAGTATGACCTAAAACTTAAATTAACAACTAATAAAATATAAGTAAATGTTACTTTTCATACAAAAGATGTAAAGGTGACATGGCTGGTCCCAGCCAAGTCAATTTTTCACTCCTTGGACAACCGTGGGTCAAAACACATGCTTTATTGTGAAAGGTTAAAAAAAAGCTTCATTTCCATAATTTGTAAAACAATTTTAATTAGCAACAACATGATCCTGCAGAAGGTTAAAATCTGCATCAATTAATGAAATGAGAAATTTATAATAAGTCAAAAGAACCAATTATAAACTGATGATGAATTATCATAGACTTGTGGCAGATCTGCAGATAATTTATTGGAGGGCAGTCTTATAAATCTCTCATTTTATGCATACAGCAGATCTCGTTACATATATTGTACTTCTTAAACACATTTATGTTAAGAAACTTACCCAGCTGTAGCTTTTAGTTGACCTTATCATACTTTCACTGAGTAAAAAGTAAGGTTTCATGCACTGTGATGAATAAATAGGTTTATCTTAACTATTCCCACAAATGGAAAATTATGGTTAACTTATACGATCTATGAGTAGCAGAAATTGTAAAGACTTTCTTTCAAGTAATATGCGATCACAGATTTTGAAATCAATAGCTGCTGCGGTGGTTGAATGGGAGAAAACATTAAAATATGCTTATGTCTATTAAAAAATGCAACAAGATGAATTTATAAAACAATGAAAAATGACATAAATAACTTGGAAGTAGATATTGTGATTTGAAGTATGATTGTATGCAAGTCATGTAAAGGAAACTCCTTAAGCCGCATTTTGTAGATTTGTGGTTTCAGTTTTGCACTCACTTGTGTCTTGAATGTCTGTTGGATTCATTTTTGTAGCGGAAAATATTAAATTGTCTATGTCATTCATAACAATAATCCGGGTTCTTTGATCTACTTTCCTAAGTTTCCTAGCTAAAAGTTCTCCATAAAGATCACAGTCATCCTTGTGTCGTTTTTTCCTCATAGCTTTCACCATTTTGTACGCCACTCTTATTCTCCTCATTATTGAATGGCCAGAAGTCATGTTATTTTCCTCCTTCATTTGATGAGCTAATGATGTATGGGAATGTCTACTTTCTTCTTCAAAATCTCTCTCTGGAATAAAAAAGTATTAGACTCTGAAACTTTGTTATGAAAAGAGATGCGAGCAAATTCAGTAATATACAAACCTGCACTTTCAATAAAGATGCTGTGTCCATTATCATTTGTTTTGTCTTTTGGAGATATCACAGAATGATCATTTGTTTCATATTTTTCAAATGCCACAGAATGATCATATGTTTCATCTTTTTCAGATGTCACAGAAAGATCAGTTGTCAAATTCTGTGATTGATCTAACTTATCCTGAAAAGTAAAAACATCTTTATCATTTTGACATATTTATGAGTTGATTTAACACAATGTTTTTGCTATTTATTGTTATTTCTCAGCAAGAAAGTTGAGAAGTATTCTACATTATGTATATGAGCTAACTTTCCAGAAAACCCTTGCATTCCGTTACACTTACATATTTCATCATTTAAAGAATGTACTTTGAGAGATAATTATATCGTAGAATGTGGTTGCTGCAGCAAAGTGTTATTTTTCATTTTATATCACTTTTTACCCTGGTTAATTTATTGCTTCCAATCTATCAAATTTTATTAATCATTTGATAAATGAAAGTAAAAACTTTGTAGAAAATAATAATAATAATTGTAAAACTGCTTTATTCGCGTGAGATTGAGACTAAAAGTCTCCTCTTCCATCTAACCCAGGTGGTGGTTATTATAATGTGATAGTCTTTCAAATTTAAAACATTAAATAACTTTGTCCTTACATTCTTTAAGAATAGGAAATCCAAAGAAATGGTTTGCTTATTTTCAATTTAGTTGAAAAATATTTTTCATGTTCCTCATATCTAATTGAAAAGTTTCAATTTTTCAGATGTAAATTGGCTTACAAGTGATTTAATACAAGTTTTAAGAAATACATTACAAATGTAATATGGTTTATAATTTCTGGCTCCAAAAATAATTTATCTTGGTTATTTGTTTAATATAGCTGGGTGTTTAGAAGGGTTTTAATGCTTTACGGTATGAATGTTTCATCTAATTAGCCTGGTGGACCTATGATATGTTCCTCATAAGGCTGACCAGGGTGATTTTGATTACATCAATGCTGGATTACTTTTGTTTTCCAATGTAGAACAATGACAGTTGCTTCATGCAAGCTATAGCTTTGATGGCTGTTTAATCATACCTATTTCCCTAGACTAATTTTGCAAATCAAAAGATGCATTTGAGGGATGTTAAAGAAAACTGTTGGGTGCCATTTTTCCCTATAATGGCTACAAATCTTATACAAAATTGGATGCTTCATGACTGAATTGAAATAAATCAGAAACACTGTGATGTAGTTAACGTTAATCCATTCAAAGGATAATAAAGATTGAATAGCTTAGCCTGTGGTGCCATCAGAACTTAATTAATATCGCAGAATAAAGGAAAATTTATTGTTTTCAAATTAACTTCATAGCCTAAGATTTCGCTGGGCCAAGTGTCAAGAAAGGAAACAAAGGATAAACCATGTCAATGGGATAAGGGAAAAATGAGCATGGCTAAATTGATCACCACTTCAATTCTTGTCAAGAAGTTCACTTTGCAGTATTTATGGATATTTTTGCTGGTATTACCCCTTGCCTTTTATTCCAGCCTCTATTTAGATTCATGAAAATATAGGAATTGAAAAACTTCACAACATTTACTGACAAGCGTAGGTAGAGATAGAAAGAGAGTTTTAAGCAGCTAAATTAGGCTTACCTTAGTGTTTCCCCGAATCCTTGGCATATACACTGTGTTCAAAAACCTGTCCATCACCGAGAAAGCAAACCAAGTCGGTTTACAAACGTCTGCGGGGTCAATTCCTTGCTGGTCTTTCTGCTTCATTTCCCTTTTAGCCACACGGTAGGTCTGCATCAAAGATTTTTTCTTTTTCCTTAACTCTTCCACTGTGTATTGCCCTTCCATAACATGGCGAATTATTTCCCAGGCAATCATTATAACATTTTTATCATTATGATATGGATTTGCTGGATTCCATAACGCGGGTTGACTTTCGTAAATTTTAATAAATTTCAAAACTGTTTCTCTTGGCCAGATCCTTGTGGAAGGGGTTGATTTCGGAAGGTCGACGCTCGTATCGTCGGAACTCGTCGTTTGCAGAATTCCAAGCGCTGTATTGTCGGGCGTGGGCGAGTTGCATGAATTTTTCAAGCTGTTGTCGTCGATATCCTCGCTAGGAATCACCTCTGAGATGGTCTCGCCAGGAATTACTTCCGAAATTGTCCCGCTAGGAATCACCTCTGGGATTACTGGTTCCACCTTAGGAAATTCCAAATTGCTACAAAAAGATTGCAGAGATGTTGATCTAGGGAATCTAGGGTTACAAAGAGAGCGTTTCCTCTAAGCTAAAGGACTCACTCAACGGGCAGTAGTATAAATAACCACTACTTAACTCAACGTTTTGATCAATGCATAATTATAGGTCTCAGATGGAAAATACGGAAGAACGATGTTACCTGTCCGCAGTTGATGTCCCCAACTCATCTTTATAAGTCTCTTCTTGCATGATGCCTCCATTTCCACGTCGAGGTTTGTTTCCTTCAAGAAAAATTCTGTTTAAAACAAATGCGCGGTATCCCATGCATTATGTTATTTTTCATCGGGATAGAAAAACTTTCTATGTCCACGCTTTGATCTCTTACACGAAAATTCTTAAATTGCGGATACAATTAATGTAACTGATGTACAATGAATTCAAATCGTCTCCAAATATACCTCTTGCCCCAGGTCTTGGAGGATGGTACCTCCTCTTTTTCGATTTGTACCCATTTCGGTATCTACACTTCACGTAACGTTCCCTTGGATGGTGCCGGCCCTCCATGAAGAATGTTAGAAGAAATTACAAAATGCGTCGGTGAATGCAAAGATCGCGACCCATACCTATCCGACCAAACTTCTGTGCTAATAAGCTTTCTCGGTAAATCGTTTTGATAAATAAACAATAAATAAACCTTCGGAAAATTGAGATGTTTGCTGTTATATATATAGTTTTCTTCAGATCCGCAAATTCCACCGTAACTGACAGCAACACGGCTGCACGCTTGCGCAGTGTGTATTTCGGTTATCAACAGCCACTGCCGCGCGATATGAACAGATTGTTTACGACGTCGAATTTTGGAATTGTTTTGGATGGGTTGGCTAGATGGCGGGGAATTTACTATTTGATTTACAATTCCACATCTCCTACCTAATTGGACCTAACCCATCTCATCGAAATCGAAAATGTCTTTTTTTCAATACTTATACGAGTATATAATATACGAGAAAAAATTACTTGCATTCTTCAAGCACATGTTAGAAGTACTATACATTGCAAAGTTCTGTTTGGTTTGAAAATATATGATGTCTGGACCCAAATTCCTCTATGTAAAATTCGATTCCGTATCCAAGTAGCCTGGTGTCGAACTCAGGACCTTTTGCATGATGAGATTGGATATATCTAATTGGTTTGGTTTACTCTGACCGTTTCTAAAATTCGATATATTGAGAATATTCTCAAACGAAATTCCCTATTCCCGTCCAATTCAATGGCAGAATGCAAACGGTGCCCTTGCGTCGAAATTTGGTATTCCCGACGTACATTACTAATGGTAGAGCCGCCTGGTGTCGAACCCAGGACATCTTGAAAAATGTGAATACATATAACTACCTAATTGGAATAACACTTACTTAATCCAAAGTTTGAAGTCGATGTCATACTGGGAAGGTCCTAAAATGAGATTCCGATATCCCCATTTGCAATGAATACGTGAATGTAAATGGCGCTCTGGCATCGAACCAAGGATCATTAGGAAAACAATCAACTGTGTACATGAAATGAATTTATGACTTATGTTCACTGGCCAGGTTTTAAATTTCCATGTTATCGGAAAAGGATTCAAAAATATCTTAAAAATCGCCGCAATGTAATTTCAAATAGGAATATTTTGCACCCACCTGGAGTCGGAGTTACTTGAGACATTTCTATGATTATTAATACAGAAGAGCTCGTTTTATGATACCTCTGTTGTTTTGAATACTCTATCCTACGGGAATTTTCTCGAAAAAATGTTTTCGAAAAGAAATGCAAAATAGACCTAATTTTGCCTTTGCCCTTTATGGATAGTTCACAAATGTACCCATCTCAGTTAATTGAATTCTGACATATGTCCCTACCATTAATTCGGTATGTACACTCCTGGCCGAAGTTAACGCAGCACCTCCCTAGCGATCCTTACGGCTGGTGCTGCGTTAATTTTGGCCAGGACTGTACTTGAAATCCCCATTCTAATGAGAAAACGCTTGAGCTCGCATTCAAGAATCGACGCTTTCTTTACTACGAAGAAATTTCACAAAATTTTCGTTAATTTTGCCCTATTCAGCGTTATTTCGATTCGAAATCGATATCCTACGATCAAAATAAGAATTTTTATTTGATTTCCATGCTTTTGGTACCTTTCTGGACTTCATTGGACCAACATTTCCTATTTTATTTTGCAAATTAAATGAAGCCTGCAAACGGCAAAAACAAAATTCACGTACATTTTTACGTAGAATATTTGCCTTGACCTAGTTTCGAACCAAGGATAATCTTCAGATATGTCTTTGATATTTTCGTTGGATATACTTTGCCTTCGGCGATTCCTCGAATATCAAGTCTCTTATTTGCAGGAATGCCTAAATAAAAAAATCCCGAAAACCCAGCAATGCATTTTCAAGGAAAAGATTGGGATTTCGGGGCCTTCTGCCATCGAACCCATGATAGTGAGGTTCAAATTCGCATTTTTTCTGGCGGTTACACGCTATGGAAAATACCCAAACGCAGTGGTAGTATTCAAATTCATTGTATTTCCCGATATGTATAAAAGGGAAAGTTTTGCCAAATTAATGCAATGAAAAGAATGTGACAGTTTTCATCTCTTGTAACAATCCAATGGATTACTTGCAGGAAATCAAGCTGGTTAGATATCAGGTCTTTAGAATACATCATCGTCGTGATGGTGGTAGATCAACAGTTGTATTTAGAATGCTTCATTCAATAATTATGCTACAGCAAGAAAAAGTGTCGTAGGAGGGAATAATAAAGAGTCACAATTACACCTTAAACTGTCGAAGGCAGTTCAAATCTTTGACAGTTTAAGGTGTAATTGTGACTCTTTATTATAACATTTGCTGTCAGTGGTGAGTCTCTACTGTAGGAAGGAATTTTTAAGTCAGTAGTTCGAGTTAGGTTTTAGAACTAATTCAGATTAAATTTAGAGCAACAGCATCTTTCCACACGGATATCCTCTAGTTATAATTAATCCAGCGTATTCAAAATGATTCATTTGTAATGCGTTTATCTGTTTAGCGTGATTTATTGTTCCAAATTATAATCCTAATTTTTACTTTCTTGAAGTTAAATATATAATTCTACAAAATCGTCCCTAACATTGTATAATAAGGAGTAGAATCAAAAACTGGGGTTATTTGAATCGAAAAGGAGCACCAAAACATGAGAGCGAGGAATTTTTCAAGGACGGAACATCATTCGTTCGTTCATCTCACCTTTTCTGATCGAACATGCATAATCTTCTGGAGACCCTTATAGACTCAGGTGCCAACATGCTCTGCCTCCCCCTGACTGGGAATATAGTTTGCCGATCTGGACTTAATTTTATCTCTTCGTCACTTTTTTGCGTCAATTCACTGTTTCATTGCCTGTTTTTTCCTCCCACATTCAATTGCCCTCGCGTGAAGTCGATCATCTCTCCGAATCTCCAGTTAGTTCTATGACGCACGAGACATACGCTGGGATTTGCCCTCCTGCATCATACTTCCACCTGTTACTAAATATATCGACGCCTTTCTCTTCCACATAACCCATCGCATCTCCTGTGACGTCTTCACCGGAGAAAAGTTTATAATTTTCGCTCACCTTAGGCAAACATGGCGAATGACACCCTCCGTCATTCGCTTTCTTTTACGTCACCAAGTCATCTGGGCACCTCCATGCCCTACCCTCCGCGGGAAAGACGTAGGAAAGCGGGTCTATTCGTGCGTCAGCGCCACTGGACATGACTTTTCCACGGCTTCGGGACCGGTTCTCCCTGCGGTGGTCGTTCCTCCGAATCCCTCAATGAGTCTTTCGCCTCTGGAGGCTACTTCGGTCTCCGGGTGATCTCGATAACCTGCGAAACCTGTTGCGACAGCAGGTGGTAGGGCGTGGGCCTAATCAGATTTGCGCTTTTCTATTGTTCCTCTCAGAGGTGGTCACTGGAAGCAATACGTTCAGGTGTAACACGTGAAACTATAACTCTAAATCAACCCGAAACGTAATTGCTCCTTCAATTTTCAGAAGACCTTATATAAATGCTGCAAGCGGTTGTTGTCAGCGGTACAATCTCCATTCTGGTTAATATTATTATTATGGTTTTGATGCTTGTCCAGGAGGAAACTCCTTGAATAAAACCTTTATACTCGTAGAATGTTAGACAAAGAGTCGATTAGTCTACAGACAGTTGTAATTCAATCAAGCTTTTGGTACAACTTTTGATAATCAAGTCTCTTTGATTCAAGTCTTCTACTTTACCATTCGATAGTGTTTTCAGGACAGTATCGTGCCTTACCGAATGCCCGATGAAATTATTTTTTTTAATCAACGATCTAAATAAACCTTTCCTTTGAATTTCGAAGAACTTCTTTTGTTTCTCGATCTTTCAACATTATAGTTGTTGTGATGTTTGCACTATTCCGATTGTAAATATCTCCTGATTATTATTGCTGAATTATAAATACTTCTTGAATTTTGTGTACACAACTATGAGATCTTTGGTCTTTTATTCTTCATAGTTTTATTTTTGTTTCATTAAAATTCTTTTCTTCATTATGTATATTAATTTATGGATCAAGTAACATTAAATATACGTAGACGTACGTAAATGCCGCGCTGTAATACTGTTTTTGAGGGCTGCCATTAAGACAGCAAAATTTAGCGCTCTCATGATGAAGGATCAGTAATTATGAGCTGTCTTGTAATAAATGGCCCATCGATAGCGTATTTAAAGCGCTATATTTTGGAGTAAGATTTTAACTGAGTGTAAGACATGGATTTGAGTCAGCAATCCATGAATGAACTCCTTCTAAAATTGGGCATAATGCTTGGTAAAGTATGCACTTTCGGATTCATTACGCAAAATATTGTGCCAAAGGTGCACAAAATCGAGCTATTTTCTGAAGGTGCTTTTTAAAATGTCACGCTTGCTCAATTCATCCTCAGTAGAATCGGTGGAAAATATCAAACAACTATACATCTTTGCTTTACTTATATTTTCGCATGCAGTTAATACAGGGATTTCAAATTTTGGAGAGTTTTTTGCGAAGCATTGTAGCAGTTCATGAATAATAAGGAAATATGGGCGTGGGGCGTTCAAATGAGATATCTAATGTAACAGAAATGATAATTACTCTCTACAAAACTTAGGAATGATAGCCCTACGGCTTACATGTACATGTTTAATATTTTGACAACGCCGCTTTCTTATATTGCAGAAATTTGAAACAGAATTAAACAAAACAAAGATAAGTATAACTTTTTATGTAAGCGGCTCGCACTTTTGAAGTCGTGATAATAGGAATTCAAAATGTTTGTTACTTTAAGGTTATCTTCCACATTTAGAACGTTGTGCGTCCAGCAATTACAGGCTATACTGGTTGTACTGCTGGAGCATAAGTGTTGGCTTCGAGGAGTTAACCTTCTATTACCTTTTAAAATCTTCTCCTCACAAAAGCGATTCCCGAAATAGCGTTCTAAAATCTTTTAATTTCAAAACAAATAAACAAACTTTGTAATTTCCACAATAAAAGTTATATAAAAAATTACAAAGTTTGTTTTTCATTTCTAATGTCGTTCCACGAAGTACGGCCTCAGAACTTAGATTTCTATTAGTTTCGTTATAAATCTGTTCTTTAACATATTTATTAAGAACATGAGTTAATAAACATCGAATCGGTATGGCGAAACAAATGAAAATGTGAAACGCCGGGCAGTTGATTGTGATGCGGGATTGTTCCCTGCGTTGCTGTCCAGAATCCGTGAATAAACGGGTCTGTAATTACCAGTGCGCTATTCGTGATTGGAAATGGTCCAGCGTGAAGCTGCTTAATAAAGGATTTTAATAACAGAGTGTGACGCTATCGTACTCCTTGATATACGACGACTGTCTCAAAAAATAGGCAAAACATTCCAGCTACATTTATCTAATACATTTTTGGGCGTACTTTTTTTGGAAGACATTAATGTACTTGCTGTACAAATGTTTCTTTGGTCAGTCTAATTAATCGTAAGCAATCAGCCAAATGGATGCCAGAGTTAGTCACAGTGATAACTTAAAAAATTCACTCTAAGTTTCGTTGGCAATCCTAGAACCGTTATTATAGTTGTGCTGTTATGGCCATAACTTCCATGTCACGTTTTGACGTTTAGTCACCGTATCCACATTCTGTGTTAATAAGAACTTCTTATGAACTGTAAGCTGAAAGGAATCTTCAGTTTCTCCTAGTATTCTAAGCTATTCGTATTTATGTTCTTAACACAACGTCGTTCTACTAATTGGAAAGTATATGAGATGGTATGATGACGTTTTCAATAAGTGTTGAGAGTTTGATTAAATTATTTTATGTAGGTATTACTGGCAGTTCTACAATGATAAATTTATGTTTTCATTGAAATGGAATCTTTTTCTTATATAGATGAGGCTCATTTACCGATAAGTGGTATAATAATTATTGCCATTATTTGTTTCGTCTCTAATGTAGCTTCATTCGCTTTGCAACGCTCCAACTCAGCATGTTTTCCTTGTTTATTTACTCTCAGTTCCATTATCTTGTTAAAATAGTGATTTAATATAAAAATTCAATCTAAAACTTTCTATCTTCGACAGAATTTCAGAAAACGTTGGAAACTGTCGTTTTATTGGATTGAAATTGTGTTATTATATCCTCCTTCTGAATTTTTCTTCAGTAATACATTTCACGATAAGTATTAAGTATTTATAATTCGTAATTTTTCCACTAAGTACAGCAATACTCATCATAAACACTAATATTAATAATAACAATGTGCATACTTTGTTAACACTAGTAATCAAAATGACTTCCCGATATTCTAATTTTGAAAAATCCTTCTTATAGATTTATTATTTCTAAGCATAAGTGTATGTGTGGTTGTGTGATTTTTGGGTGCGAAACAGCAGATATAATCTTTGTTATGTATGACATTTGAAAGCATCGAGTGTTCCCCACGTAGTTCCATGAAAAAATTCTCATAGCGAAATTTTCCGTTTCTAAATGTTTTGACCCTTACATCTGTACAATGTTCCCTTTTCGAAGTAAAATTAATATTTATGCTTTAATGTTAACTTAAGTTCAGTGGACTTGAAAGCGTCAATGTTCAGACTTTCTACTTTCTTTATCGTAATATAAAACTTGGTGTCCCTTTGAAAAAGGTATTGAAGAAATAAATTATAAGTTTGATTTCCAATTTATGCTAAATTTATCGATAATTTAGATAAGGAAAATTGGTTTAGAACCTAACAGTAAATATTTACTCTAGTGTTCATTTTGAAATAATTTAAAATGCCTGCGACTGTAGCAGAATGTAATGAGTTTAGTGTATCTAGTTTGTTTATGCATATATTTTTCTATTTTATTAATCAACTAGCTGAGGCGCCCGTTGATTCACAACGGGGAATATATATAGAAGTAGATTAAATTCAAGTTGCTAGTCGTGCAATGCGTACATTTCCTTAAGAATACACTCTAAAATCCCAATCTATTCTTACTGTACAGGAAAATTCATGAGCTCGGCTCAACAATCGCATTGATCGTGAGGAGGATTGGCTATTTACAACCTCAACAATTTATTTTATCAAAATTCTCGGAATTTCGATTCGGAAACAATATTCTACGATCAAAATTAGAACATTCATTTAATTTCCGTTCTTTAGCTTCTTGTTTCGACTCCGCACGACTATTTTTCTGTTTTAATTCTCCAAAAGAAATATAGCCTGCTACTGATTAAAGTGAAGATTAGATTTATTCTTTATGGAAACCCATCTGAGCGATCTTGGTTCGAACCCAGCAAAATTATCGAATGAAATTGAGACAGTACGTCTTTCCTGGTGCCAGAAAACACGTACGCAAAGTTTGACGCGAATCTGGCAAACGGTTTGTACTAAAATCGAAGACACACAATCTCCTGACTGTAATTACGTACCTGCAATTACTCGTTACCTTCTTACAGAAAATTTCTCGTTATCCATGTAATATATCGTCCTCTTCAATCATCAGCTTTATGGGCCTAAAGTCCACCAGTATTTTTACGGGATAAAACATGAGCTCGGATTCAACAATGGGATCGGTCGTCAGGGGGATGAGTTGTTTATAGCCTCGAATTTTCACAAAATTTTGCTATATTTTACCGATATTCTCCCAAATTCTAATCGAAATTAAGATTTCACGACCAAAATAAGAATTTTTATTCAATTTTCTTTCTTTTGGTGTTTGTCTCGACTCTATACGACTTCTCCTTCTAATTCAATTCTTCAAAAGAAATAAAGCCTGCAACCGATAAAAGTGAAGCTTACGTGTATTCCTTATGAAAATCTATCTGAGCGATCTTGGTTCGAACCCAGCAAAATTGTTGAATAAAAATGCGACAGTACTTCCTTCCTGATATCAGAGGACACGTATGCAAAGTTTGAGACAAATCGGGCAAACGGTGTGGACTCCAATCCAAGACAAACAAACAAACCCACAAACACACAAACCCGCAGAATTTCTGCTTTATATATATAGATGACGTATCTCTGCGTTACTAGAGCTACGCTAGTATTTATTGAAGTATTCCTCAACGAATGAATGTGATTGAGGTAATGGAAAGACGATGTCAAACCTAATCTTATGATTCGGCACATTTTGAAGGCGTTTCCTCTCGCTGCTTTCTCATGATAAATATTTATGGTTTTAGTGCAAAGGCCATTAGATGGTTTCCTAAGGCACACACGATCGATCTGTAGGCTACAGCGCCAACTTCCTGGAAATCAAATTGAAGTAGTTCTAAGCACTCCCACTTGAGGTCCGAAAGATATTCTTCGACAGGCCAGATTATTTATTTTTGTTCGGGTCAACATACTTGCTCAAATTTATGTATCCTATCACAATTAATTCGAATAGTATTATAATTCTGTTTTTTTCTTCTGGGAAATAACGTTAATACGTTTACGCAATTCTGTTGTCAATATCGTCTTGTTGACTCAATAAATGGGGAAGAACGCCTAAAAGTAGATTTATTGATTTTAAATACCAGTTGAACTATATAAATAGGAAGAATTGAATATTAAATACTCAGATTTAATCATTTAAACTGCATTGGGGTGGAATAAAATGTGCTTTTCCAAATGCGACTGAGTATAAGGAGATCACCAAGAGCTACGACAATTTAGAGCTAAGGAATCCAGTAATTGCGATTTGAGATAGCTAACGATCTCGGATACCACCCACGAATTTACATTTCTTTTATGGGACAGTATTCAGCAACAATGGGGGGTTCTTTATAGGAGAAATTAGTATCCTGTTCCCTTTTATTCTGCCTTAGACTGAGGAATTGCATATGTGTATGAAACATCTACTTTTACGAAGTACATACTTTCAATTGCCATTTTGATCTATACCACTATAGATATTAATTCATCTTTGATGTTGTCATATGGTTACGAGTTGCTGAAAATTAAAATATGGCAAGCGATTTAATGAAATTAACGGAACTCGACAAATATTTCAGTTGTTTATCTATTTTTTTACGGAAATTTGGAAGTGTTTTATTCGTAGTCATTAACATTGAAAGAGCCATGTAAACATGTACAGTCATTTGCCTGAACCGTTAAAAAAATTTTAAGTCGTAACTTTCGGTAAACTTCTTAATTTTCAAAGTCGTAATATTTACAATTGTATCATTCAAAGGCGAACATAATCATGTAGGAAAATATTATGAATAAAATATTATGAATGTGCATTATTCTATATATCAAGAGTTTTCACCCGCCTTGAACAATCCTTTCGTAAGGAAATTAGTATTCAATATCGCTGCCATCGTTGAAATGTCGGTTGCTGCTACGATTGTGCCTAAGGAGGAGAGAGGCTCGTTAAGAAAGAATGCCGTTACAGCTGCATATACTCGCCGTGCAGTCACGATTTTAGGTGACTATTTCAGAATATTTAGAGTTTATGTTTTCCCCTCAGAATGAGTCGAAACATCCTCCGTCGTCATCACTTTAATGAATTGACCGAGACGAAAGTTAGTCAGCATACGTATCCGGTCAGTTGCGAAACAGCGCCACTTAATATTTCACGGCGATCCGTGAAGATAGCGATCCGGCGCCAACGCTTTGTTAACTTTTTCCCATTCTTTTTTATTACAGATATGAACCAGCGATCGGAATGGGATAGTCCACAAATGCCGCTCATCATTAGCAAGGGATTTTCTCGGGCGTGCTCGAGCGCGTGAATCAGCGGCGTCCGTGGCGTGATCAGCGTGAATCAGAGGACGTTGACACCCCCTCATCACCTGAAGATGGTCATCGGGAGGCACCCCATCTGGTGAGCTACCAGTGCTTCCGCACTGTTCTCTCCCATCGCTTTTTCTATTCCCTTTTCCAGCCGTTGGGGACGTGACCTAAGGGATGCAAAACAAGGCTATAACTCGAGGGCAGAGGCTAGGAAATTTATCTGGCTTCACCTACGTGCTCGGAGGATTTGCCAAGAGGTGGAGATTGATCCGCCGAGCGGTGCCGCTGTCGTTCTGTTTGCTCAACTCCTCGGGGGACTACGATTTCGGCGATGTACGAAATGTCGAAATGTGATTTGCCGTTTGAATCGGTAATTTCTTATGAATCCGTTGGATTTTTGGCGGCACTCTATTTGTTGCAACGCGTCGGCATTGTTGCTTTGTTTTATAGCAACGAGGTTTGCTGCGGAAAATGCGATTGATAAGATGTAGTAACTGATTATGCGAGTTTTTTTGTGGATTTTTTCGTAGTGGATGTCACTAGATTATGAAATCTTTCCGCCAACATCACTGTTGGATTCTCGAGGCCAAAGTGCTGTATTCCAGTGACATTCATTGCAAAATAACTATGTGTCGTACAACCTACGAGCAGCGGAAGACGAATCAACATTATTTGATGGTATGAATATAATATATATATTCCTAAGTATGGAGTGAAGTGTTAGCTGTAGTACTCTTCAATATCGAATGAAATAAATGGTGCGGGGTTGTCGTCTATGGCAAAAAGAAGAATTCGTTTGAAAGATTATACCATATCTGAGAGAAGATTTATTCCGAGGGAATTATTTAGGCTTCTTTTATTTATTTTAGGGAATTTCTTAGGTTTAAATCAAAATTCAGCAAATTCTCATAGGAAATTTCACAACGCGTTACTTAACAGGAAATTAAATTTTACTTTTTCAATATCTACAGCTATGCGTAACAGAGGCAATCACTTTTACTCTGTAATTAGGGCTAAGTGGTAATCAATTCGACTCCACTGGAGCCACATCCATCCGGGGTATAGTAGGAAGGGCTGTAAACATTTTTGTCAAACCGAAATTCTTCATATCATTTATCATTATTATTAAATGGTTTGAACATGAGGAATGGAGACGAATGCGGATTCCACTTTAATTCACATAACACAAAATAAAAAGTCAACTTTAATGTATTTTTAATCCGAATTCAAAGCGTTCGGATAACAAAATTAAGGGAACTAACAAGGAATATTAGATGCATATTTCATCTTATGTACCTGTAACATCTAATAAGTAACGTTCCTACGCTTAGATATTAATTTAACTACTTGTTTGAGTCTCTTGGCTCATCCTTTTTCGTAAATTATCGTTGGTGAGCTTTTAGAATTTAAGATATTGCTACAAATGTTCTTATTATTCCTAACCTTTGACTTTGCTGCTTAGTAACGAAGGAGATTAAGGAGTAACAAATCAGAGATCACCCACGAAAAATCCTTTCATTATTATTTTAATAATAATAATTGAATTAAATTAATTATTCGTTAAAAATGTCTATATTCAACTGCACGTATACTGATCGTACAATAATAATAAACAGACAGAAACTCGGTTTCATACATATCAAATTTAGACGATAGTTTTTTTTCTGGGCAAGATGAGTTTTTTATGCATTACAAGTAATGAATGAAGATAAGAAATGACAGAGTGGTTGATGATGCACCATTAAAACACGTATGCGCTTTGACGAGAAGGAGATTCAAATTCGTGACTTAGAAATCAGCATATCTGTAAACTCCCTAATGACTGCCAATCAATTACAATAATATTCGCTGAAGCGTTTCCGTGCTGTACCCGTAATGGTGTCATCATTGTTTTTATTTAGGTCTCCATGGCAAATGGGTTCGTTAGCCTTTGAGGTTTATTTCTAGTGACGTAGCAAAGGACTGCGGATGCTTAGAATTGTGATGCATCTCTCAGCTGCTTCGATATTTCTTCACTTTTAGATGGTTTTGATAAATATATTTTTCCGGGAAAGGTATCGAGGAGTAGAAATCCAATTCTGGTTTATTTTTGTACACCTATTTTACTTCACAAAACACTACAGACTTAAGAATACTCAGTTAACCTTTCCAAATGGTACTGTCAATGTTGTAACATATTCCCTCTATGAAAATATTCTCATTTCATTTCGCGTGTTTTCACGTAAAGAAATAAAAAGTGAGGAATGCAGTTAACATGAGTTAAAATTTGAAAACGGTATTTAACGGTATAAATCGTATTTATTTACGTAATTTTATTCTATATCGGACAGAGTCCTTCGTATTATGATAACAGAATCCAATGCTAATATATATAATAAAATAGTAAGTATCATCATATCAAGAAATCTTGATCAATTGATTTTAATCTCAATATTATTAATAATACTAATAATAAATGGACTTTATTCGGGCGAGATTGAGACTAGAATGTCTCTTGTTACACCTAACCCATCGTCTTATGCAAAACAGAAAGTAAGAGATAGTTTGCAAAAGTACATGAAGAAAACTAGTATGTGGATTTTAAAAAAACCTAAGCTGAGGGCTGAGGAAAAAAATTCCTCTGCAGGAAAACACTCACAGGAAGGGGAGTGTGAAAAACCTGCGAAATCTACAATAGAAAATTATATTTTTGATGAAGGAGAAAGAAAAGGGTTATGATAGACAGGCAGTGAAAATATAAAAATTGTACAAGGAAATGAAGAAAATGAAATTACATTAAGAAATACATACAAATGAAACATTAAAAGGTCTTGTACACTGAAAATAATCATAAACATAGTTTATAGGAATATTGAGTTATACTTCTAGCTTATTTGATAATAGGATTTGCTTGTTGTTTTACTAAAATTTTCGTTCAAACTTAAATTGAGCTTGTTATTTATATAAAGTTTTTATTATCTTCCTCGGATTTTTTTCCCTTTTTAATCTAAGACATTCGTTTTTAATCAGTTTTCTCATTTCCCTTGCGCGTGAATTACATATATTTTACAATGTAGAGTAACTGTGTTTGAATAGTTACTTCTTTCAAATAGAGTTTGTCGTTTTTTAAATGTTTAAGTTTAAGGAATCATCAAGGTTTATTTTACAATTCAGGTCTCTTTTCAAGTATATTGTATCTGAAGAGGTTATTCAATTGTTCAAATCACCGCTTTTTTGTTTACTAGTATCAGAGATTCACTTTCTGGTGGTGAAGCAGTCACTGCAATTAGCACAGAGTAGTTTCTCTAATAACTATCTAAATACTATAACTAATCCCAATTAATGAAAATTTACAGTTTTATTAAATTGAGATGATGCTTGTGCAAATTCCACAGAACTTATTCAAGCCTCGTCTGAAAAGGATATGGAGTATGATCGGTTTCAACGAGTAGTTTCATTTTAATGTTTCTCAATTTTTTATTTTATCAAATATGATACCGTAATTTTGTTCACTGAGTAACTGTTTTCATGATTTGTATGAAAATTGGGATGAAAAATCTGGTTCCTTTTAATAATTATTTGAGAACAAACTGTGGTATTTGAAAGGAGTAACCTTAAAATAGGATTTGAAATTTCATATTTAATTCCACTGTTATAACATGTAAATAGTCGTGAGCTTGTAAACAATACGAAATCCCCAATTTTTACACAACCTCACTCATACCAACGCAGATGGAATACATGGAAACTGGCTATTACTTGGCATCACTTTTCCAGCAAGTGTGAATATTTCAGCGTGTTAACAGACGCGGTAGTTTTATGCCCCCTGCCGTTAGCCATCTGGCGACATGTGAGATAAACAAGGAGGAGTTCCTAAATCTTTAAGCCGTCTTATGTGACAACGGGACAGTGTGTTTTTGGTATCCTACTGTGTGTACAGCATTAAAAGAAAGAGTGAAGGGAAAGTTATTTTTCGCTTAAGTCAAGTTTAAGAACGAGTAACGTTAAACCTGAAATAAACTTTTGTCGAAATAATATGCGAAGAAATATTTGGCGATTTTAAAAGCAGCATATGATCCTTATAATAAATGAAGGTACTTTTGTATGCCGTGAAAATATTTTGAGTGAACATCAATGAACCTTATTATGTTGTCCCGGTGCAACCTTAGAACGATTCAAATTTATTTTCCAATAACAATAATAAACTTTTCAACTCAAGAAGCATTATGTTACGAAACGTTTAGTGAATACCAAACAGTATTAAAAAATTAAATTAAAACGTGCTAGCAAAATATTTGGAATGGATATCGTGGTAATGAAATATTAAACAATGCTTGGTTTAGCAGTGCGATTTATAGGGTAGACCGTGGCTAAACGGATCACGGGGCTGAATGGATCTTGCTAAGGAATGTCGCTTCTCCAATCCAAGAATACATATCTTCCGTATTGCTGGGTTTAATTTTGAGAAAGTCATCTATATGTGCGTATATGAACTACATAAACAAGTGGCTGGAAGTCTTGCGCTCACGTCAGTGTCCATTCCAGTATTGAGTTATTTTTTAAAGATTTTTGTAATTGACTTTTGCTATTCGGGGCTAAACGGATCACGAAAAATGGGGCTAAACGGACCGTAACCTTAAATGTTACTTATGTTTTTATCTTTAACATTTATTAATTATTCTTTTTCCCGGAATACGTGGTTAGAAATAGCCATGGAAGAGGTTTTGCAGAAAGTAAACTCTAAAGCTATAAGTCTGCTTTAAGCTGCCGTACACTATCTTACACATCGCTTCAAAGAAGAGTTTCTTCTCTTACTGGTGTAGCCCAAGTCATGGAGGCTAAAACTTTAATGGATCTCGAATCTGATAAAATATTCTTAGTTAGAATATTACATCTGTCAAAACTAGGATTTATGCCGACACCAAAAAAGGTTAAGAAAATGCCTTTAATTGTTGTGAACGCATGGGAATTGCTCACAATTTTAACCAAAAAGCAGAGATGGATAGCCAAGATTGGTTATATGGATTCCTCGAACGACATTGTCATCTGTCTAAACTAGAGGGGCTCTTAAGAGAAAGAATAAATGCTTCAAGTGCGAAGAATGGGAGTTACAGCGAAAAGAAGATGTTTAATAGTCACTTCATCCGTACAGTTTGTGACCTAGATAGGGATGCCAATTAAAATATAATAACTTTTTATTAATAAATAACTTAAATTCGTTCATTTTTATCAATAAATCAAATTATATACTCATATATATTCCTTTTTTGACGTATACGCACCATGATCCGCTTAACCCCCTTAATTGGGGCTAAACGGATATTGGACGGTTGATGGTTAATTGCAATTTTTGTGAAAGTTTTAACAAAAATACATATGTTACCTTCCTCATTCGTTTTATGAAGATTTGGCATATATTTTAAACGAGTTTAGAGAAATATATTCCCAATGTTTTTTTTGCAATGAGAATTAAACGGCGGAGTGATCCTTTTAGCCTTGGTCTACCCTATTTTGCTGTTCAGAAGATTTAACTTCAACGTAACGCTTTAAAGACACCCACCTAAGGTTTACAAAACTATGGACTGAAATGTTTGCAAAAGAAAGATGTTTGATTAATCATAAGTCTTGAGGGTAAAGAAAAATAATATTAAAAAAATAGAACAATATAGAAATTGATGAGAGCTTATTAAGGTGAATTTAGTAAAGCTATTATACCTTGCAAAAATGAACTCATTTTAAAGTATTTAATAATGTAAAACTATTATAGTGTATTTATCTGAAGCTTCTGAATTATCAAAGAAATTATTTATCATTTAAATTATCAAAAAAATATCTTTTGGAAAGTCGGGTTGATTCTCCTACTTGCTCGTAAGGTTCCAACCATTTGCGTAAATTGTGGAATCAGTAAGGATTGATTAAATTCCCCGTGTATTCTTATATGAGTCATGAGTTCGGATTCAGCAATCTCCTTGGTCGCCTGGGGAACATATTCACAACTTCGAGTTTAGTTTAGTTAAATTTCGAAAGTTTTATCCAACTCCAAATTTTGAATCTTAATTAATATTATTTTTTCAATACATTTTAATTATACTATTCAGTTTTCGCTCTTTGATTACTTGTCTTGACATCGTTGGGCCAATTATTTCTAATTTAATTTTGCTAATGAAATAAAGCCTTAAAACGCTAAAAAAGAACTTGAAGTAAATTTCTTTTGCTAGTGTTCTATAGTCACGTAGTCAAACAAAAACAAGGATTTCTTTATTTAAAAAAGGTATTGATTGTCCATTGCCCCTCTTCAAATGAATAAGATGATATTTCCATATCATCGGGAATTGCGAGTTAAGTTTCGAAAATTGCTTCAACGCATTTTTTGTTGAGGGTCACTGACGTAGGAGTAGCTAATATATGAATGTGTAAATATATGCACGGCGGTATTTGTTATCGTAGATAAAGTAGGCATTGTCATTCAGTTGATATTTATATGGCATGGTGATATTTCGGCAGTCGCAATTGTATTAATTCTCTGGAAATCTCCAGTCCGTGATGTATTTATACCGTGGAAGTAAAATGTGGCATTTATAAGACCAAAAAAGATTCAGACCCTTTTTGTCAATGAATTTTTTACATTATAATCCTGATATGAGGATTTGTTATTGGCTAGAGACATCGATTAGTGTTCGTGTGAAAGCGAATGACGAAGAAAGAGGAGGAAAAGTTTTCGGTGGAAGCAATGAAGATGAGTCATCTGTGGAGAGAGGGGAGGGGGATCCCCGAAGAAAGTGGAGGAAGGGATGCTGGGAATGTAGGGAATGATTGTGGATCTCGGAAGTCTCGGATGACGTAAGGGAAGGTTCCTGTTTATAAAGTGGGTTAGAAATTCCTGAAGCTAGGGTGGACGTTTGGTCTAACCAAGAGGAAAAGCGCTTGATAATGATGACAATACTACTATCGGCTTAATAATTAAGTTAACTGAATTATCACACCGTTATAATGGGCTAATATAATCCGAAGATTAGTTTGTTGCAGCTCTACAGGCAGTCCTGATTCCAGCTAACGCTGCATTCCTTCATTACTTTGATACTCGAACCACCGCCTACCTCACGTAATCTAATCCATGACTTCTTCTATAATTAACTCCCTCCCAACATTACCACTAATACTGCCTATACGAGTGTATATAATCAATGTGTTTTCGGTTAAGTTTCCCTTTTTTTACTCATGTTTTTCCATAGGCTTTTTTCATCTTTGCTTTTAGAAATTTTTGGTTTCTATGGTTTGACTGCAGCGCATAATCTCTATCATTGTAACTCTTTTCTGCAGATATTTCGAACCAAATATCACATTAATGCATAACGATACTCAATATACAGGTTTTTATTAATCGTTTTCCAATTGCGAGGGTTTTAATTTTTGCTTTCAACCTTTTTTTTTAATAATAGAACACTCTTTGCTTGTGAGACATTAAATTTCGTGATTCTATCTACGAGGTGAACATATAAACAATTGAATAATTTAAAAATTAAACTAACGACTGATTTAGCGATAGTTGAAAATAAAGGAAAACAATTCATTAAAACTGCAGGTATTTTCTGAGAAACAGATATGATTGACCTATTAGTGGTAGGGACAGCGTTGACATAATGAAAACTGTAGTTTTCCACGCAGCTGAAGAATAATTTCCCATGAATAAATTATAAAACTATATAAAATATTATTAGTAAATATATAAATATGATTAACTATAAATTACATGGAATAAATAAATGCATTAGGAAATTGTTTACTTCAATTATGAAGTATTAAACTCGAATAAAAATTAAATTAAAGCAATAAAGAATCAATTGAATATTAGTTATTATAATTTATGAAACAATTAGAAATAATATATTATAAATCTCGTAATAACAAAGGCTTCGCTTAGAGACTAAAATAATGATGCAGATTCGCAACAGTTTTCAGGAAGAATAACTATAAACTCGGACCTTTCTCTGAAAAAACACGGAGTAATATTAAAATGAATTAAGCAATAATTATTCAATTTTATATCTTATTATTTCGTTTTGGCTTTCGTACCCTACAAAAAAATCCTGCCAGGAGATTCGCAGCATCTTGTTTCAGTTTCAAGGGTTTCTCAGCAAAATTGAATTGGGAAACGCTGTTCACCGGAACTAACCCCAAGAAATCGCGAAATTCCGAAGTAAATACATTCATCTTTCAGTCAGCCCCAGATCTAGATCTATGTAATTTCTGCATGTCCAGTAAAACGATAATCTAGCCTCGAATCTCTTCCGTGACTTTCTTGGCCAGCGTGCGCGAAACGTGCATGTGAGATAATGTAACACTTGCTATTCCTCTTCCTCTCTCCGCTGTGGAAAAACTTCGCATAAACTGTTCATTTCGCATGTTCAAACACTAGACCGAAGAGATTTAAACTCCCGGTCGGCGATTTTTTCTCTTTCTATTGTCTTCTCAATACACAATAAGAAGAAAACAGCAACTCACGAAATGTGGAATCTTTTGAGAGAATTTGCTCCGACTAGGAACAGTTATTCGGGTCATAGGTGATGTCTACATGTAGGAAGTCAGAACCTCGTTTGTGAATATTCTTTGCCATGGAAATAAACATAAACAAAGTCATCGGGCGTCATAAATACTGCTGCTATGAAGGGAGAAGAAACCCGTTACTTTGTTATTGACTCCCGAACGAAAAGTATGCCCTATGCGAGGTGATAAGAGGCGTTTTAGCCTTAACGATATTTCGGTGCAACGGTTGACTTCGCAAGAGTTTGTTATAACGGTGTTTTATTGTTTTCGCTGTGTCGCAATAAGTTCGACCTCGTTTGCTGTGCTTCGTTGGCGATGCGTAAATGCATTACTTGAAGTGTCTCCGGTTGAGATTTTTAACGATCGCAGAAAGACTGAATAATAAATATGGGAAGCTCAAAAGAAATTCTCAAATGAGATTGAAGTAAACTAATCGACGATAAGTAAAAGTATTTCTGTTAAATTTTAAATTACTTTCCTGAATTTTATTAAAGAACGAATTATTCAGTTATACCTTGACCATAACAAATATGTGGTAATGAGGGTGTTTTAAAACTATCGGAATACTCAGCTATATCATATGTTTGGAATCTTATTCTCTTTGCTAATAGCAAAACTAATATAGGATGAAATTAACCACAAATTGTAGTATCTAAGGTGTGATTACGTCGAAAATAATTATCTCTTAGCTTAAAATTCTATAAATCTGAGAATTAAACGTAAAATTATTAACCAACCACAAAAATTTGTGTTACCAACCGCAATCTTTATGGCTGTCTTAAATTAATGATTGACTGCATTCATGTGAAGTATACAGTATGAGTGATACCCAGTTTGGCGATAAGCATGATTTTAAAAAATTCGCAAAGCGTGGAGAATTCTAAAAATCTGCGATTTTAAAAATGGAAAACTTATTTTGAATGCTTAAACATGTTCATCTGCGACTCCTTTATTGGAAAAATTTTAAACTTAGTAAATTAAGAGAATACTATAGTAATAAATTTTCAAATGGACGGAAAATGTTGCGGCGAAAGAGAGACAGTATTGAAATTTAGGGTAACTGACCATCATAATAGATAATAATAATTATATATATATATAATTATATATATATATATATACGAGTAAAATGTAGCTTGCATACTGCAAGCAGATCGAATACACTAATTTCATATCGGCATCATATCGGGACGGCCCTCAAAAGAAAAAAAAAGGGATTGAAAATATTCTTAAAATTCGCTGCAAATTAATCGTCTGGCATCGAACCAAGGCCTTCCTGGTGAACCTACTATGCAGCACAACAGAAAATCACCATCTCATACTAAGTGTGAAAATTCAAGCAGAAATATTGGCTCCAACTGCCTCAAACGACGTCCTACTTTTCAATAGTGTAAATGGCTCTCTGGATTCGAACCAAGGACGATCTAGGAAATCTAAAACATGTTTTTAAAATGTATCTATGTTCTCTATCTATATGCCTAATTTCATGTTTTAATATTATTGGGCAGGGGTTTAAATTCATTCTTGAAAATCGGTTAATTTACTGATTGTAGAGACGCCTGGTGTCGAGCCCAGGAAATATTAGTAGCTGTGAATGGACAGTATGACTTATTAGGACTTCATCTTATTTCATACAAAGTTTGAAGTCAATATCATGCCGGGAATTACCTAAAACATTTTTCTTTTATCTCCATAAGAAATGCATTGAGGAATGTAAATGGCTCTTTGGGATCGAACCAAGGACCATCAGAGAATGTGTAAAATTTGATTATTAAATATATTTATGATATCTAAACCCATGCCGAATTTCAAGTTTCCATGCAATCGGGAAGGGGTCCAAAAAAAATCTTAAAAATCGCCACAATGCATTTTAAACGGCCGATTTTTGCCTCGACCTAGCATCGAACCCAGGATATTTTCAGTAAAACTCCTTTATGTTTTCGATAGATCATGTCCATATATATAGGCTCCTAGGGTTTCGATTCTCTACCTATCCGGGAAGTATTTTTTAAAAATTCCCAAAAATCAAGGCAATGCATTTAAACGGGTAAATCGGGACTTTGGGGCCCTCTGGAATCGAACCCATGACACTGAGGATCAATATCGCTTTTTTCCTGGGGGTTTCACGTTATGGCCAATATGTCATAAAAATTTCAGATCAATGACGCTTCTAGTTTAGGCTGTGAATTAGTATCCTATCTATCTATCTATCTATATAGGTATACGAGTAAAATGTTGCTTGCATACTGCAAGCAGATCGGCAATACTAATTTCATATCGGAATCACATCGGGACGGTCCTCATAAGAAAAAAAAAAGGATTTAATTTTTTCTTAAATTGCTGAAATTTCATCGTCTGGCATCGAACCCGGGTCTTACTGGTAAAACTACAATAAAACAGATTAAAAGATCACCATCTCTAACTATGTGTGAAAATTCAAGCAGAAATATTGGCTACAACTGCCTCAAAAGACGCTCTAATGTTCACGAATGTAAATGGCTCTCGGGACTCGAACCAAGGACGATCTTGGTAATTAAAAATATGTTTCTGAAAGGTATTAATCATCTCAATCTATATGTCAAATTTCAAGTTTCTATATTATTGGGAAAGGTTTCAAAATAATTCCTAAAAATCGGATCAACTTCTGATTGCAGAGACACCTGGTGTCGAACCCAGGACACATTGATAGCTGTGAATGCATAGTTTGATTTTTTAAGTCTTGTTCTTCTATCATGCAAAGTTTGAAGTCGATAGGATGCCGGGAAGTTCCTAAAATTTTTGTCCGTTATCTCCGTAAGAAATGCATTGAGGAATTTAAATATCCCTCTGGGATCGAACCAAGGACCATCAGCGAATATGTAAAATTCGATTATGATATATTTTTATGGTATCTAATCTCATACCGAATTTCAAGTTTCTATGCCATCGGAAAAGGGTCCAAAAAAAATCTTCAAAATCGCCACAATGCATTTTAAACGGCCGATTTTTGCCCCGACCTAGCATCGAACCAAGGATAATATTCGTAGATATCTTTATGGTTTCCTTTAGATATGCACGGCATCTAGCGATCCCTTGAATTTCAACTCTCTCCTTTTCCGGGAAGTGCCTCAAAAAAATCTTCGAAAATCCCCGCCATGTAATCTTATGGGGAAAATTGCGACTTTGGGGGCTTCTGGAATCAAACCCATGACACCAAGGTTCAAAGTCGGCTTTTTCCTGGAGGTTACACGTTATGGCCAATACGTCGTAAAAATTTCAAGTCAGTGGCACTTCTGGAACATGGTTCGAATTTTGATCCCTAATGAATGAATGAATGAATGAATGAATGAGTGTATATATATCTAGGTATATCCGGAGATGCGTCTATATATAATAGATATATGAATGAATCCGGAGAAGCATCTATATATAATAGATATAATATAGATGATAATAACATAATAATTTTTAATTTTATTTCACGTCTCTCTCGATGATTAAAACTCAACAAAATTTGTGTTTTATGAAGTCATAATAAGGGACTCTCTGGCTCGCTGGTAATGTTCGTTATGATAACCAGTGGGACTTTTCTTACGGATTACAGCTCGCGCCTATAAACTGAAAATACTTCCCTTCATATTTAATTTCATGATGGACGTTAACGAGTGCAATATTAATGGGTATGAAATTTGCAGATACATACAGAGGGATTCTTGTTGACATATATTTCTCGGAATGTTATATGAATATCAAATGATAAACCTAGAATATAAATGGAAAGATTGATCCAAATCTGTGAAATAAAAATGGTGGATAATTTTATAATATCTTTATTTAAAAATTTTATTTGTTTTCGAATTTATACACATTTTTCATTTCAACTTTAATCATTTACTGGTATTTATATCGCAAGAAACACTTCATAACATGGACACTGATGTAGATTTTTGGAAAAATTCATTTCCAATGCACACCACTGTTTATTAAAATCGGAAGGTCAACAAAGTGTTGATAGCTGCGATCCCAGCGAAGGCGTGGTGTATAATTCAGCATCGAACAAACTGAATTGATGAGACGAAGTCCGTTTTGAATTGATGTGATTTCAATTCACGGATTATGTTGATGAAGTATGAGGTAACAGATGTTGTGAATGATTATTTTGGTACAGGAAACCCCAAATTTGGTCGTCACAAGTTTCCTGGAATTTGTTGAGCTGGAGATTTAAATCTTCGGGAAAATACGCAATAATTTACAGTCTTATGAATGCATCGATTTTTCATATCTGTTTGTGTATCTATTTAGTGAATGGTAATTGAGAGCCAATCGGATTTTCGACCGCAGGCACGTCCCTTGAGGATTTAGCAGAATGGCATTTCCGCCGTCTTCCCCTCTCAATGACTGTGCGTTTCTTTTCTCCTTGACCGCCGACTGGAAAGTCACAGCATTGGCGTCCCTCGTTTGAGTATCATCTGCTTTCATCGCCCAACAACGTGCACTTGCTGATGGTAAATGATGGAATCTCCCGAGGAAAACACTTTAACCATTTTCTCAAATTACTAAATGCGTTGATTCCTAAATGTTTACATTAATATTCGATTAAGCGATTTAGAATGCTGAATATTGAATTAAAGACGCCCAAATTAAATTAATAAATTAGTAGGATAAATCGACTTAGCAGTATTTAATCATCTACTCATATCTAATATAATTTCAATAGACAAATTTTGAATAATAAGATTTCAATAAATACCTTAATTTAGACATGTAGCAGGAAAAATTACTTGAAAATTTAAACAGTTTGTTTACTTCAGTATCACTTTTTGAGTTTTATATAGTAATGGCTTCTCAGGATGATTATATTTCAACCCTTTCTCGTTTGATTAATACTGAAGCGGTATTTTACGAAATAGTTTTTAATTGAGAGGGTTCTTACACTAGAATATACTTTTCATATAAAAATGGCTATTCTAACAGTTAAGTGACCATTTCTCAGCGTTATATACGGTATAGATAACTCAGTTCTGGGATATAACTTAATATCAGTCTTATTTCACTTACAAATGTAAAGACAAGTGTTTATCGAACGGTAGTCCCCGGAGCACTTGCGCTGCGCGAAAATGACCGATTTGACCTAATTTTTGGCAATTTTTCATATTAAAAAGGGGAATCGCGTATATTAATAGCCTTTTCAAAAAGAATGACTATTGTGGTGACTAAAGCAAATATGTACGTAAATAGAAATTTTTTGGAGAATAATTACATTATTTGCTACGCTTGGAGTTATTCCTTTGGGTGTTTTGAGGTATCTAGAAGTTTGAGAAACATTGGTATTAACAGCTGATATCAAGGAAAGAATGAAAAATTGCTATTTTTAAATTAAAGTTTTCCTCGCCTGAATTTACATCGACTATAAAAAGAATACCATCGGTAGAGCAGTGTTTTTTTTAATTTCTGAATTCTGAATTAATTTTTGTTCCTCATATTATGAGATTACTACATTTTTATCATTATTATCATGAGCTGGAATGAAACAAATATTTAATGCGGTTTGCTTACTTTGCTTCTCTTAAGAAAATACTCATCTTTTGCTCCGTTTCACGACCTCTTATACTTCTTTGTTACTGTTTACAATACCTCCCTCTGAAGCTCCGAATCCAGTGTCGTACGGTAATTAATATAAAATTTCCAACGTTCCATCATTAGGATCCAACTCCATTTTCAGTAATATTTTTTCCTCTTTTATGTAAATGTTTTTTTCTGATTTCCCACATTTTCAGACATCGGTTATTATAGTCATAAGTAATTACTTAATACGCGTTATTCCAACGACAATGTATGACCGCACACGCTATTCGCGGGATCGGCGTACAAGAGCTTCAGACTCTCGCCGTGAGATGGCTCTGAATGTTTTCTGTTCATTGTCGTTACGAGAAAGATTATTTACTTCGTTCTGGTGGATGAGTCGCCTTTATCATAGGTTGATCATTCTCTCAAAGACTAGAAGAAACGAATCTCATAGACTTTATTTATGGACTTATACAAGGAACCTTTATTATTGCTATTAACTCCATCCAATGTGCGAGGATAAAATTTAGCTGAAATTCCAAAAATGGAATTTATCGCCAACATTGTGCACAATCAATACATTGCTACTCAGGGATATATTACGTTGAAATTGAAAACGACACGGTGGAAAAATAAATAAAAATTTATCAAGAAACTTTCTTGTTGATTTAACGTTTAACTTTTTATTGTGAAATTCATTTCGAGGTTAGCTTATCATAATAAACGGCGAATGTAAATGGAATACGAGTGTGCTAATGTAAGTGGCTGAAGATTAATAATCATTAAAGTTTTACGATGAAGTCTTACTCAATCGTTACTAACATTCTTTACTTTAAAAATGGTCAGCGTGCGTCATCCTTCAGTGAAGGAACAGTACGATTTCAAAGGAATGGTTAGCAAAGAAAAATTTTAAATTTATTTTCTCTCAATATATAGTAGTGACTTCCTCTTGGAAAATAATGAAAATGGAAAATATCGTCAGGCTCGGTTTTCTGGAAGAAAAAATAAATTTCGAAATTGATATTCAACGCGTTATGTATTTTGAGCCACGATGTCCAGATGAGATTAATTCCATGTCAGAGTGGTATTTCTGTTTCTTTGATGTGCTAACTTTGTTTGTTGTCGGCCGCGATGCAGAAGGAATGAAAGACGAGGAAACGCGAGTCTAAATAGAGGGCGTGGAAGAATAAGTGGGAAGATAATGAGGATGCTCCGAGGACTTCGAGGAATGAATTAAATCCACCGTCCGATGTTATTGCATCGGTGTCACTCAGTGCTACAATCTTGCCAATATTGTTTTTTATTTCCCGGATTTCTCCTTCAACTATCACCGGGTGGATGCGTACATTATATTTGCGGGCGTTTTCGATGGGAAATGTAGTTCATTTGCTCAATGGTCATAATCCTCAGTGAAAATTTCATCCAATATTCTTGAGGGTTTTGGAGCATTTTGGTCGGCTATTCCTAACCGTAAGTCAAGGCTGTCGATATATGTTTGCCTTATGGCAACTTTTTACTAAAGCGGTCTCACGATCAACCCATCTAGGGGCAAATAGGTAATGAAAAGTATAATCATTTTCAATATTTTCATTAGCATTTCTTCATTCATTTTTGTGTCTCTTTTGTATATCTTGCGAAATAAATATCTTTACTCTCTTCATGCTTTAGTCAGATTTCTTTTTTTAGAATTCTTGTTGTTTTCCGTGCGACCGAGTTTCCACCAAATTCTTCCAGCTTAGAAGACACTTTAAAAACAGAAATATTATCTTTCTAACGTAATATCGAACTCTGTGAAGTCCTTATTAATTCGGATTCAACTGACAGCTTCTCTCTTCAAATCAAACTTCGAATCAGTAACAAACATAATTCAAACTCATACTTTGAAATTAATCTTAACAAATGATACAAGACGAGTGAAATGAATGATCGTAAGGGGGATTAAGAGGGATTTTATTCATTATATTTCCGAGTAGAGTTTAGCGTTTTTATAACCCATAAAAAAAGAGTAATTGGCTTCGTCGCACGTTTACACTTTAACAACTTAATCATTTGAAATATTTTGAAGAGAAGCATCTGAATTACCACTTGCGTTTGATCAACTTTCCCTCAGCGATAAAAAGCTGTTCATGATCGCAAGCCCTAATTTTATTGCTGATTTCACCATTAGAAGGACTCAATCAATCGCCTAGGGCCGGGGTACTCAACTTGGTGCCCGCGGGCACCCAGGTGCCCAAAGCGACCTCGTACAGTGCCCGCCAAGCTTCGGTAAAAAGATTTTTTTTTTAATTTGCAACAACATTATTTCTTGGGATTGCACTATCGGGGATAGTTGGCGGGGAAAGGGTCAGAAACTTGCGTATCCTGGTCTTGGGTTTCATAAACATTTTACCCCTCTTATCGCCTATGTCCAGATTAACAAGACGCGTATCTACGTCATATTTAGTTCATTATGCGAATGCGAAGATTCAGCTTATCAATGCATCAAACTCCTCGTAATCAAGGACTGCTGCTTTTCGGAACGCAGCGAAAACCTTCATACCAGATGTATTCCCCGTTATCAAATTTTCTTCGGAGATAAAGACACAGAAGAGAGACGTGAGGTTGTGATGAAATTATATACATTGTAATATTTTGGATTTTATTTACCATGGAACGTTTTTTTCACACGGCTTACGGTTAACTGGTAAAGTGATAATATTGCCAAGGGATGGCCTGAATGCCACTATGGACGGAAATGTTATATGGTGTCCGCTTCGCTTTCGGAAGCGCCCTTAGATGCCTGGGCCCCAAAAAAGGTTGAGTACCCCTGACCTAGGGGTACTTAAGCACACCGTATTTTTACCACATGTCAACAATAAAACTAATAAACGGCGAAATTGCGTGTATAAAGTTAAATTTCCGCTATTCTGTGTTTGAGATATGAAAAATTTTGTTTCCATACGCGAGATTTTTATGTTGGCCAACCATTTTACCGTTTTGTAAATGTAAGTTGTTGGCTTCGATGACAAAATATCTCCACATCTGGTTAAGATAATGGTGAAGATTTATTGAAATATAATAATAATAATTCCGTCTTTAATAATGGGCGAAATAGACTTTGAAGGCCATTCTTCCAATTAACCCGTTTTTGTATTTTTCTTGCATTTTCCTTTTATTATTTTTTTAAAACACAAACACATAAAATACAAAGACAACCATTCCCTAGCAGGAAAAATCCGATTAGCCGGGATTCGAACCCAGGACCGTGAAGTTGGAGCGTTAGCTCGCTAGCACGGCCGAATTTAAAAAAATAATCCGTAATATCAACAAAAACTCAATTATTTCCGAGCACAAGACTACCCATTTTTATTTTCCCTTGATACTTTAATAATTTAATGGTGAAACAATTGAAATAGTTTCACCTTTTCAATTGGGTTTGTATCGAGACCAATATCTGTTTATTTACTTCTGTTTACAACGAACGCATTGTGGCAACGGGTAAACAATCAATTGTTGCAGTAGAACGAGCGCAGCCATTTTCGCGGAGTGTCGCGCGCAATATCAAACTCAATAACTGTGTACCGTTTGCATGTGATGAAGACCATCTAAATAAAGGTACAGATTCTCCAAGGTGTATGATCATTCATAATAACCAATTCTTCCTATAGGTTTATATTTCAGCAATTTTTATTGGCAGTTGAGAATCAGCTGCACGAGGAAACTCGTCTAGGGAAACATTAAATTGAAACGGGAATTCCTGATCCGCATTTCATCCTCCAAGGATGGAGTGAGCCAGCGTCTCTGTTATCTGTCCTTTTTGGTGTGGTCGAGTTGTGACGCACCTGTCTGCCCTCTCTCTGTAGAGGAAGTCGCGAGCTATTGGAGCAATGTCAATTGAGAATCTTCCTTTCCTTAACACATCTTCCTATAAGTTAATACTCTCATCTTATGAAATTAGTAAATGAAGATTATTTACATCTCGATGGGGCTAATTTAATGTGTTGCCTTATATAGTGACATTTCAAGTTAATTATGTGGAATTAAAGTTAACACAGGTATTCAATTTAAACACTTAGCTTATTTATCACATCGCTGTTGAAAATAGAATTTAATGTATTCGAGAACTTGAAATCGGGTGATATTTATGAGCACGAAAAGCTTGATTGTCATTGATTTAGAGATATCGAGGTCAGTTTTTGTCCGAACGTAATACTTTAACCAAAACTGTTTCATAGAAAATTTTAAATAAATGTTATTAAATAATAAATTTTAAATTTGTTATAATATGGATTATAATGTATATACTTTTTCTTTCACGTTATCACGACCTATCATCGCTCTCCTACGTGCAAATGATGTAAATAGTGCTAAAATCACGGAATAAATTGCAAACATCAAATAACAGCATCGTGTAAGAACTCAATATTTCTAGTTAAAATTCTTACATTTATCTTCATAAAACTTGAAATCGTAAGTCTAAATTCAAAATTTGATATAGTTATGCTTTCTTATCAGGACCAATCACACTGCAATGGATAGTTCCCTAAAAGCACCAGTAAACTGATTGTGTATAAATATTAAGAGGAAATGGTTATTTATTGGTAGCTAAATTCGATAAAGTCTCAAATGTTAATATTTCACCCTCTGTGCCGACCCTGAACATACCAGGATTTAGTCAGTAGTACATTTCATTGCCATTTTATCTCTTCCTCCTGAACACGATAAGCGTTGAGCCAAGGTTAACGTTAAAAGAGCTTTTTAGCGTCCGCTATCCACCATTTTGGTCGCCTATTTTTAGAGCAAATGATTCTCGTCACGCCACAGATCACGGATATGATCATGCACGTAATGCGTATTGGTTACTCCTCTGCTAGATTTTTAGTGCTCCAGCAGTATAGCAGTTCCATTAACCTGTTACGAAAAAGAAAGTAGCAATCCTTCCTCTCCAAATAACTCACTTTGTCGTGCTATTCCATTTAAGCCCGAGGTGAGATCATCGTCAAGGATCACTTCTCCGAAATGTCGTTGAATTTTTATGGGCAATATTTTTGAAGGTATGAATGGGATTATTCATTGCATTTCGTTTACTAAGAAGCGTTGCATGAATCGAAGTGGATCAAGATTTCTTTTTACTCTCTCTAAAAAAATTAAATCGTTTTTCATAGTACATACCGCTTTTTTTCATTCTTTGGGAAATCCCCTTTGATTTCTGCTGGAATTTTCCGGTTGAAAACAGTAAAAATTACCTGTAAGGTTTGATGAACTCCTATCGCAAGTCATAAGAAATTAAAGTATTTGGCATTGATAACGTTATGCCTCTCCGATTAGTTTTTGCATGTATTTTCATAATGATGCTGGGTACACTCAAAGTCCTATTGTCCTATTCCTTCCAGTTGGCTTCCATTACTTATAAGTGAACGTTTCTAACGGTTTCATAGGAAAGTTGATCGGCAGTATTTTCCCAGTGGCGTAATAAGAATTCCAAGCGGTCTGCATTTTTTTCATAATTGATTTTACATGTAAGATTCAAATTATAATTATCAATCGTCCTGTATGACGCCTCCACTTCCTTGTATGAATGAAGGCGATTTGGCAAGATTACCTTGCGGAAGGCCATGACACAGAAGAGAGACAGTACTTCCATTGCACCTGAAGATGCTGCTCCGGTATCGAAACCGGTTGAAATTGAAACTTGGTGTGGAGGTGCTCTAAGATCCTTTCTTCTTTTCCACCATATCATTATAAATGCATTTAAATATTCATCTCATTCTCATTTCCGGAATGAATTTATCAGTATTAGTTAAATTACTAACATAAAAGATTGTATTTCAAAGGACGTTTAATTTGCTGCACGCAAAATTATGATTACTATGTATAATTCTATTGTAAAAGCTACTGCAAACTTTGCGTTTTGAGGGAAATTCTCCAGTTGAGAAAAGTGAACGATGAATCGAAATGAGGTATTGAACACCAATTTACTCTTTCCTTCCTCCGATGAATTCCATTTTCAATTGCACTTGATTGGCTGACGACAAGCAAAATTCAAGTATCTTCTTGTGAGAGTGATAATAGTACGTAAATATTAGTTTCTGTAATCGAAAGTTGTGCTGCAGATAAAAGTAATTGTAATTACAGAAAGTATATTCATAGGTGGCACCTTATTAAAAAATAATGCTGAAAAAAATTCCCTGTTGGGAGTCTTAATTGGTTCACAAATAAATTTTCCAATTGAAACTAATAAAGGTTTGGCCATTGGTTTCGATTTTCTATACCATTCCGATTGATATTCCATATAGACCCCAGTCGGGAATGAACAAAATCCTATTTCTTTCTAGCATGTTTTCTATTAGGGATTTTATTGGTTTTACTCACACTTTTATAGGTTGGTTGGTATTTAGGAAATAATAAAGAAAATTTCCCTAAAGCAATTTTTAAAAGTAGACTTTTCTAAAACCATTAGAAACCAATGGAGTATTCAAGAGAAACCAATAGGAACCAATGGAATATCAATAAGTAACAATGACAGTTTTCAACTTTTCAACTTAGGGCCCTGATATTGTCGATGTTCAGGTGCGAAGCATTCTCCGAACCATCGTTTGGCGATGTGTTGCATCATTGTCATAAAAACTCTGAATTACAGGAGCTGTAAGCCTTGAAAGAGGGAGTCACTTCTTCCATTTTTAACGACTTTATCTGATGCAGGGGAAAAGAAAAGAAGGATGACTTGATGTTGAAGGCGTGATTTTCTCTACAATAAAGACTTATAGTTAAGTCGTGATTATATATCTTTTAGTGCTCCATTTTTTCTCGGCTATTCTATAACTTAATATAATAATTCAGGATTATTATGAATAATATTATACATTATTTTTAATCTGGGGAATTTGCCACTTATTTTTAACGTCGAGATTAGCTTTAGACTGGAAAACTATTACTCGGAGATTTCCATTCCACCTCCATTCATGGAAAAATAAAAATTAACCGTAAATAGACAATAAATATTGATAGATAACTTTGGGTGATCTTTACCAAAATGAAATGGCAGTCAGTCCCATGTTTTTCACATAAAGAGTTCTAGTTGTAGTAGTATTGTTAAAATGTACTTCGACATCTTAGCTCATTTTTTACGTAGGCTCCAATCGGGAATCGAACCCGGGAGTGATTTCATCAAAGCCGAACGCGCTTCCCACATGACTATTCGGGAGACACTAAAGAGTTCTATAGTTTAATTTTATTGTCAAAATATCTAAAAAGCATGTACTTAAGTGAGTCTTATAACGGAAATTAAGAGTCATTAATATCAAAATTATTTATGGAAAATGGTAGTTGCATTTTATTCTTGACGGAGGTGTATATATAATGGTAACATAAAAAGAAATAAAAAGCGAAAGCAGATAATTTCTCTTTTCTCTTCCTCTTTAAAGTGATAATTATTTCTTTCCTCCATCGCTACTAATTTGCATACAGACTGTAGGTACATAAAAACCTCACCTCAGAAGCAAGCGAAATTCAACAAGTATTCACAATCGTTAAAATAACTCGCCGTCTCTCGGTTGCCTCGTCATCTCGAAGTCGATAATGCTTCATACTTTCCATCGAAACCGAATTCCTTCTTCGGCTGTTTCCTTGATTATCATAGATTTTTAGATTTTAGATTTATATACCCCGCGAGTCGGCAGAGGTGCATGGCAGGGGGTGTAATGACACCATCATTACTCAGTTCACCCTATTAGCCTCTCTAATAGCCTGGGGAAAAACGACCAAATGTAATGTATCTGTTTTTGCGATCACTTCCCTGTAATGTTTTGTTGATACCTCTCGGAGATCGCGTTCGTTCTTTACTGGCACTAAAATTTCATTTACTTCAACTGTAAGTTCTGAATCGATGAACTTTTCGAAAAGTTTCTCACGGTAATCAGACCCCCTAACCTGGGGCGAATTCCAACCGAGGGACCCTATTACAGCCATAGCGCTGCAGTCGAACCTGGCATCCCCGCTATCGAATCGAGCTGCTCTACGCTGGACCATCTCTAAATGTGAGACTTAAATCTACTTCGTGCGGGTCCCAAACCGCACAGTAGTATTCTAGACTCTCTTTGAGTCTCGATGAACATCCTCTCAACGTTCTACCAGTTAATCTTACAATTAGTTTTCTATTCGCTTTTCCTATCGCATCTCGAATATGTTCTTTAAAAGAGAAGTTACTGCTAAACGTGACTCCTAGGTATTTGTTGGTTCCAATTCATTCAAGATCCCCATCCTAATTCTTCTCGCACCGGATTTCTTCTCCGGACCACCGCAGTCAATAATGCGCGGGAGTGAAACTATCCCCGATATTTCCGCCTCCATCCGATGGCACGAAGTCCGCCCGCGTACGGATGACCGGTTTTCCCGAGGAACACCTTGGGGTAGGGAGGAGTGCGTTCTGAGTGGGAGGAGGCGCAGAAAGAGGGGCAAAGGCATTTCCTGTCACGGACCGAATGCTTTTCCGATGAAATTTGTTGAAAAATCTCTGTGGCGCCTCGGGGCACGCAGACGTCGCAGTTGACAGCGGATTTTTGAGAGCAGTTGGGAATCTCTTGAATTTCAATTCTGGCGTCCTCTTTGAAGTCGGGACCATGTTCAGGGAACTGGGCAGAGATAAAAAAGGGACAAATCGATGGCCCTATTGCCCATTAGAGAAAGATTTTATTAGTCTACCATTCAGCACGTGCTGACTCATGCTTCGTGTCACGTTAAATCACACCTTTATATATTACAATTTTATAATCATACTGAAAAAGTACGAAAGGTCTGGTCTGGAAAAAAATATATTTAAGTTTTCGTCATGAACTTTCACTAAGGAAAAATAACTCGAAAAATATAGCGTATGCGTAATGCAAAATAAGAGGCATATGTTATACTCGCGGCATATCGAGTGCTTATGGAACTGCAGTGTCTAGGGATGTAGCGCGTTAGAGGGCCAGCAAAAGCGGTGATCGCTGTGGTCAGTGCATAGATTCTCACTCTACCTGATTGGCTTTCCTTGACCTATGGATTCGCAACTACTAATATTCACTGCCCCGTCAGGCTTCTTCAAGTCCGTTTTCCCTCGGGGTTTTTCTTGGGTGCACGCCCTTATGTGCGATGAATCATAAACCCTTTGCTATTCACACCTATTCAGATGATTCAATTATATTAACGATGCTGAGATAACATCCTAATCCCCCCAGGAATCGAACCTAAGTCCGCTTATTTATTTCATTTCATTTTCACTGCAATTTGGCCAGGTGGCGGCGTTGGAGGGGGACATGCCATATTACAAATGGTTTCCTGACATTCGCCCAAAGACGGGAAGTAAACCCCTCCAAAAACCCCCTGCAGGTAATAATATACATCTGTCTTATGTATGCACTATCCTATTTTATGGGGGCTAAGGATATAGTTGGAAAAAGTAATCTGAATCCGAAATCCTTTATGATTTGCATAATGTGGTCCTTTTCATAAATAAGCCAGCGAAGATTTCAAACCTGCAATAGGATTTGCTTCGATACACACAGAATTGCTTCTTACCTTCCTTGTACCGCGTGCCAGTGATTCTTTGTTAGAATTTCGGTGAGAAACTATGTTCAGGAAGAAACATAATTAAGAAATTTTGGATTAAATTCAAGCATCAGATTTGAAGGAATATAATGTCTCTAAATCATGCGAATAAACTTAATTGTATTTCACTATTATGCTCAACTTGCGAGCAGCATTTTGGAATGAAGCTGTACCTGCCGAGGAATCTCTTATTTAGAAACGAAAGACATGTAAAAAGCCCCCATCTAAAGGGCAAGCCATTAAGTTTGCCAAAAACAGTTTTTATTACGGCTATAAATTCTAAAAAAACCAGTCTTGTTTACTACGTTTTCATTCTGGGTTAGTGAATGGTGTCTTTGGATGTGTCACGACGGGTTATTCGGGATTCGTGAAGCACCTCTCATTTCAATAATTTATGAATTGGAATCTCAAGAAAATACAGGATGATGAAAGTAATACATCCGCAATTTTATTACGCTTAAATTTTTCTTTATCCTCTCTGTAGGTTTGTGTGTCTTAACTATCCCTCTAAATACCTGTAGATACTATATTCCTCCCTCTCTATTACCCAACAACGTTTGACTTTGTTTTCCCTTTTATTGCTATCTACCTTCAATTACACCCTACGAATACTCTCTTCCTTATATACTTGGCACAGATATTTAGAACAACTTTGTTTCATTTCTTCGATCAAAACGCTTGTTTCCCTTCCACTTTCAACTCTTTCGTGTTGGTTTATCTATCAACTCCGCTTTTTCAATTCTTCGCCACTCCAGCGACTCAAAACTCTACATTTTTTAATTTCCCTCTCTTCTTTAGATCTTTTTTACACATATTTCCAAGAAAACATTCCGGGCTACTAAATACTAGCCTTTTCCTGTCACATATTTTGAAACTGTTACTCATCTGCTCTTTTCTCTTAATGAAACCTTCCTTCGCTCTTGCTTTTCTTCTTTAAACCTCATTCTTTCAATTTTTCATCTCCTACATACCAGAGATGAGACACCTCACACGGAATATTTTACATCTCAAAATTATTCACGTTCAAAAGATATACTACTTATATGTATGCAGTTGGGCAAAATTTAACCGTTTTATAGGCATGCAAAAAAGGTAAATATCTTTCTCTCACATAGTCATCGTTTCAGTTATCTTCCGTATTTTTCGATGAATAAGGAATTTTTATGACGATCTTACGATGTTTATATGCGATTCCGATTTTGAATTGCTTATGATTCCGTTAAAAATTCAGCCTTTAAACAAAACCTTTAGTTACTCATGAAATTGATTTCCAGCTTAGATAAGTATTTAAGAGCGCGTATTCATCCCTAAGGGGTCGTACACAAATTTCGTAAGGCAAAATTCTCAAATATTCGCCCCACCCCCCTCTCCCCCATGTAACAGGACCGTAACGACAGGAAGGACCCCCTCCCCCCAACTCCGTTACGCAGCGAGTGCTTTGTGGAAAGTTTTGGGCTTATATTCAGGAAAGAAAGATTTTGAGTTCCCAATAATTATTCACTTTTTAATAAACAATAAACAATTTAAATTTATATTGAAAATACTTCCGTTCGACACTCGTGCTCGCTCGGATCAGAGCTGCCGATTTTCCTGGTAAATTGCGCGCGAGTTTCAAATTCAAAGTTTAAATTCAATCGAAGAAGCCTTAACTTGTTGGAACTCCGTAATCGGCATCATAATTCAAAATTTGTGTTTGAATCAAACAGCCTGCGTAAGGATAGCTGATGGGGAATCGGATTGGGCTGAATTGGGTTGGGGGGTAAGACAAGGGTGCTCTATGTCACCAACGCTTTTTAATATGTATGCAGAGGAAATGGTGCAAGAACCCTGGGAAGATATAGACAAGGGAGTAAAGGTTGGTGGGGAAGTAGTGAAGTCTGTAAGGTATGCTGACGATAAAGCTATTGTCTGTGATTCTGTAAAGGGTTTTTAAACAATAGTAAAGGCTCTTAACGATAAAGCAAGTGAGTTTGGTATGAAAATTAACGTAAGTAAAACTTAAGTTTTGAGGTTCACTAAGGGAAAGAAAGCTAAGCTAACTATTAGGGTGGATGGGGAAATGCTAGAGCAGGTAGATAAATTTTCTTATTTGGGAAGTACTCTCTCTTGGGACGGAAGATGTAAAGATGAGGTTCGTAAAAGAATAGCCTTGGCGAAGTAAGCCTTTATGAAGCAAAGGGAATTAATGACCAAAGGTCTTGATAAAGGAATCAGGAAAAGATTGGTGAAATCCCTGGTCTGGAGTGTGTTGCTCTATGGGTGCGAAACGTGGACTTTAAGAAAGTAAGAAGTCAAGCGATTGGAGACCTTCGAGGTGTGGGTGTGGCGTGGAATGGAAAAAGTTAGTTGGGCTGATAGGAAAACAAACACGGAGGTGTTAGAGATGGTTGGGGAGGAGAGGGCTTTGATTGACGTGATTTAGCATCGTCAGGAGAAATGGGTGGGCCAAATATTGAGGGGAGAAGGATTGGTAAAGGTTGTAACTGAGGATTCAGGGGAATAAACAGAGGGGAAGACAGAGACAGAAGATGTTGGATTACATAAGGGGTGGGGTTAAATATAAGGATACGAAGGAGATGGCGATTAATAGGGATTTTTGATTGTGCCGAACCTACCGAAAGGTAGAACACTTATGAATGAATCGGCATCATATTAAATTAACATTCAAAATTCCACAAAAGAATTCCACAGAATTTTGAAAGTTTATTTAATATGATCTCAAACTTTAAACATGCAGAAATTTAAAACCGTGACGTATCGCAAACCTTGACCCCCTCCAAATTGCGTTACGTAATTTGTGTACTGCCCCTAATTGGAGTACCGTTCAAAACATTATGCATTACTAAACCCATGAATATAAATACAAGTGTGATGAATAATTATTCAATATAAATCACATTATATGTCTTCAAAATTATTTTATGATAAAGATCGCTGATGACAGTATTCGCTCTCTAACTAGTAACCAGATGGAAGTAAAATTATTCGTATTTAGTGTTTTCTCTTACCAATTATCTTCTTAGGCAACATTGATTCACATTGTGCGATGTAAATACAAATGAATGAATGAAATAAGCGAAGTATTATAAAAAAAATAGTTTGCCTTATACTCCGAAACTGGTTGTGTGTTTGTTAAATAGTTTGGGATTGTATAAGATTCCTAACATTATTGTACAAGTGTTTAATTACAATACATGTTTTATGATGGAATTCCACCAAGAATCATTGAAGCAGTTTAATTTAAATTTTTTGTTTTAAATGAAAGGAAAAGATCCAAGAGGCGAGGGATAGTGACCAAACGAATAACACTTCACGAAACATTCAATAAGTGGAGATCAAAATGAATGCTGTTACTCAGCATTAGTCATACCTCGGTGACCTTCATATGCCCGCAGTCATGGACAATTCTGAGACAAATTTCAATAAAGATACATTTTCCTCTATGCAGTAACAGAATCTTATCTTTAATATAAATTTTTGATTATTTCCTTCTAAAAATCATCAGTTGAGCCTTTATTAATTGGATTGTGGAAGTGGGCATTCCGTCTTGCAGATCCGAGGTCAAAGGGTTCTCTCACTAACTCATAAATTATTTTTCCGGCTATTATTTTTTGAGGGAGGGCCCTCCATAAGTCTCTCGCTCATTTGTCTAAATTCAATTAAGGCTTTCCTTTATATTTATGCGCTACTTCATCGATTTTAAACCTCTAATACCTTATCAACAATTTTCCAAATTTCTTTCTTTACCTTATCGGTTGTTCGATGGAAATAAGTATTGGTTAAACACTAATTATTGGTACTCTTATGCGTGAAAAATCAACCTATATTTCTCCATATCCATCGCTTTTTCTCTTACCATCTATTCATTACTCCTTTTCGTATACTTTTTATCTTAATTTCTAGTTTGATTCTTGTTTTTTAGTATACCGTCTTTCCATCTAGTTTCAAAAACATTATAGAAAGGCTCCCGGATAGTCATGTGGACAGCGTGTTTGCCTTTGGTGAAAGCGCTCCCGGGTTCGAATCCCGGTGATAGCCAATGTGCGAAATGACCTAAGCTGTCGAAGCACTTTTAACAATACTACTACTACTACTACTAACATTATAGAAATATAATACAATCATTAGGTGAGATGAATAGATTCTTTCCTAATGTTCATATTCTCTACTTATCCGAATTCTTTCTCTTTCCTTTTGAATGTCTTACTTCTTTTGAACATCCCCCAGACAGTATTACTTTAATAATTATCAACTTGTGCCTCTATTAATGTCATATCTCTTTTTTCTTTTGAGAGAATCTCGATCGAAAGGGTGTGGACTTTCAGAAAATGATGAAACCAAGCGAATTGGAGGTATTTCTTGCTTAAACACTTTTCCTTCCATATAATTAGCTAAGATATTATTTTTATGTTAAACAAGTTGATTCTACTTTGATAGATACTATGGAAAAATCTTTTATTTACTCTCCGAAGTGAGAATGAGATGAGCTTCAAAATGACCCGAGGCTTTTGTTATATATTTGACGACTCGAAAAAATTCTTTATCGAAATGCAGCCATTTGTATCGCTGGTAGCATTTTTATCTAGATAATGAAAACAAAAAATACATAAATTATTAGAGACCTTAATATTTTAAACCAAATGGGGATGTTTGCCCTGTTCACGTAAAGCACCTCATTATCACGTTGTCTCTTTTTGATGAGATGTAGCAACATCTGTAATCTTTTATGTTGGCCCACGAACTCATTCTGTGATTCCAACAAAACTACAAATTTACACGATTGAAGATTATGTTGTCTCAAACGAACAATCTTCCATATTGGAAATTTTCAATATTTAAATATATATAATACTTTAACTTTATTACTCACTTACATAATTAACGCAAGCTCAGCCATTAAGGTTTGGTCAATTTTGGAAAAGCTGCCATAATTATTTGAATGCGAGTTTTTAGCAAGCCAATATTTGACTCTTTCTTTCAATAATTGTTTTCCGAAATATCCATGAATTTATTGGAAAGTGTGCAAAGGTTCGGTCGAAAACGTTCACCTATTGTCAAATTCTTTGAGTGCTATTTCTTTCTAATATATATCATCCCTCAAAAGGATAAACAATACAATAATTTAGAAAATAATGACCTTCGCGGAGATCTTTCTTTGAGGATGGATCGTTTTACCTGGGATCACTTTGCTCTTCAGCCTTGACGGAGTATTTTAAGCCATCCTCGGGAAATGTGCTTGTATTTCTTCTTTGAAATACGTTCGCTCGTTAGCTATGCTCACCAATTGCGTCACCTCTGGAGACAAATCTCCAATCCATGGACAGCTTATAAAGCTCTGCAGACACTAATGCAGTGGAATTTTGAATCGTGTTCTGCATTAGGTTTCTCAACGAGAAAAACGTGTGGGACGTCAACGCCTATCAGGATTCATTCCCATCGTTCCAAGAAGATCGATTGCGTGATTGGATGGGTGTCAAACCACATGTAAATCTCCTCCCAATACCGAAGTTGCACCAACTGACGACTTTATAAACGCATCCGCTGTCTCTTTGATTCTTCTTAAATGTTGCACTCCAGAATTTCAAACTCATGCAGGTAATCGCATAATACATCGTCGGTTTCTTGTGTAACGTTCACTAATGCACTGGAATTGTAGAGCTATCACGGGGAATGTTTTTTATCCTTGAGTGTTTTATTCCCTAACCTCGGAGGACGTGTTATTAGCTTTCGGGTGTCGCATCTCCAATGACTTACGATATATCTTATGACTGTATGGATTAAATAATCTTAAAATGTTTTATTAACTTAATTTTAATCTTTAAAAACAACTTTAGGAAATTATTCTACGCCTCATGAATCATTTAACGAATCATAAAAGTTACAAATGTTACCGAACACATGTTTCTCTAATTGTAAGTAAGTCCAATCTCAGCTATAATTTTCCTTGAATTAATTACAAAATTTTGAGTAAATTCTTGTAATAGGAATGTATGTGTTTGCATTAAATCACACCCTTTTAGCGTCTCATAAAATTTTATTTCCTTAAACTAACGTATGCATCTTACTTTAATATATTGTATTGAAATGACGTATATTTAATTCTAATTTTAAGGGATTTTGTAAGTATTACCAAGCTGATCTCACAGACAGCACATCAAGGGAAACCAAACTTAATAAGTCCCACAAGATATTTTTATTACGACAGGTTTCAGTCATCGACTGCCATCATCAAGACGTAAGGACATACAAGTCATGGTAATAAAATAAATGCCACATCTGTACATTTTTCTAATTATATAACACCTAATTTTGCTCGAACACATCTTCACTCAAATACCACGCGAATAATGTTGCATTTATGTCCTGTTTTAGCCCTTAAATATATGATACGCGTAAAAATAAATTTACAAACATAGGTAAATTATCACTTGAGACAGTTGTATTAAATTGATTGATTGTATTTTTGATCTTCAAATTAGGTAGTTAAAACAATTCATTTCCTATCGCTTCATAGTTTTAAATCATTAATATCACAAATTCTTATCTCTTCTAGAGAAAATATATTCGTTATTTTTCCTACTATAAATTTTATACTCTTATAAAATAATCTCATTCCTAACGGGAAGTAAATTTGGGCTTTCAAACACCGTAAAATGACATCATGCTCTATCATCAAATTTGTCAAAAGAAGTAGGTGGTTCTCGCTAAGTTACTTTCAAAAGAGCAGAGAACCTGTCCCACGAGTTTTCTATCTGTAACTGTTTGCACAGGAGTGAGTTCGCATTTTCCTGATATTTGGGGAATGAATATAGAAGTATCATTTCAGGTCAAGTGATTCTATTCGACCGGAAAACAAATTTGTGCCATATTTCCCCATGTACGCAAATGTAGCGATTTTATCGCTATATGTAGCGAATTTTTCTTTCTTTTAGTGACCTTTTTCTGTTTTAGAGCGACATTTCACTTGCTATGAGGCATGTTTGTTTAAGTCGAACTTCCTCTATGTATTCTTAGTATAAAATGTTTGACTTATTCAAAAATTGAGATGGCATTACATTCAGTATGCCTAACTTTTGTCATTATTGAACTGATATTCTATTTTCAGGAGCGAATCACAATTATAATATTTTAAAATTACTTATAAACGATATTTTCTGAGTTTAGTGACTTTTTAGCTCATTTTTTGTGCATAACCCGAAATTTTCAAAAATAAATTGGCATCTTTAATCTTTCCTCTTCACTCGATTTATTAATAGTATTACCAGCACCTTGTGTATCAATATTTAGGAAATGCTAAGGATTATCGAAATGTCCTGTTTTCATATTTGAAAATTAATCATTGATTATTTGCAATTTCCGTTAAGTAACCAATCGATCGTCAACATCTACAAGATAATTATACTATACTCTTTTAATCACGATGTGAAATTGAATAATAGGATATATTGAGTTTTAATCGATTATAAATAGTTTTATAATATTCGTACATTTGATCATTAAGTTTAACCTTCTGAAATTCCACACTTATCTTTACTTTTCTGTATCCTTTCTCTGGTGATATCATTTTGATACTCAATTTTGAAGCTCTAAAAATATATTCAAGTAAAGATATTCTTATTTGTTTAAGCTTACTTATTTATTCCTATTCTTAATACTTCAAGCTCCCTTTTCCATACACTCTAATCCTATAATATAAATATAAAAATAGTGGTTAAATTCTTTTTATGGTTAATATGGCGATCTCTCGGATTTGAAACGTTTCTATTTTCTATTATGTCCGAAAGTATTTTAGAGTAATCATTCTACTTCAATTGTTCTCTGCGTTATGATTCGTCGTTTTATCGACTTTTTTATATTTCCCTTTTTCCTCACATTTTAATGACGCAAGTAAAGCCTTGTGATTCAACTGTTGAAGTGTGATTTGAATGAGCAAATAACTCCAGAACGAAATGCATTTTGTCATCAGATTCCAAGCACTGCAATATTCGTTTCTCAATCCCTCCTTCATGCTGTTCAAACTTACCCATCAGGTATGCGCGAGTCGCTCTTCACCGACCACGTAAATTAATCTTTCGATCCCTTTACGACTCTTCTAGGAAAGATAATTTCACTCGGGTGAAAGACCTGTCGAAGACATAGTAGCGAGAATGAAACTGATGCAGTATATAGTAATACTCGGTGCATACCTTGCATTTCCGAATTGCATCAATTTATTACGAACTGTTCAACTATAATGACAAGTGTACTGTAGTGTGTATGTAGTGCTACATTTTCATACTTTGGTATTGTCGGTAGCTATATCAAAAATTAGCTTTATAGTAAGTATAGTAATAATAGTGGTATAGTAATTAGCCTTCACTTTTCTTGTGTGTGGATTACGGTAAGGCCTTTATAACGACAAAAAATGTGCATTAATCTCAATGAATCAATATATAAAACAATGTTGAATAGTTAATGACACGCAAAAGGTTGTGGAAAATGTTGAATTTATATTCAAAAATGAATTGATTACCTTCCTTAGAACACGGTCAATTAATGCCAATTGCGTATTGATTATGTGCAGGTCATATTGATAAGTTATTTTCGAATATTCATAATTCGATCAAGAGCATTACTTTCAATGAAATCCAGCATTGAAAAGTCATCTGATATTTTAAAAATATATTTAGATTCTACAATGAACTCTGATGGTAAATGATTTGATGTTGCATTTTTGAAAAAGCTTACGACACTCGTGATCGAAGGGCACAAATTAAGGATTCGGATCGATTTTTTTAAACGGTTCTGAGGGAAAGGTTTATTGGTAAGAATTAGATGAGCAATGAGCAATAAAATTATTTAGTAACCTCGTTAAGGGAATTTTGGTTAGGTAGCCTTTTATTTATGCCATCAGTTTTTTAATCGATAGAAATTATTGATTAGCAATAATTATCCTAAATGTCATTGACGTTTCTTGTCCCATGTATTGATACTTGTGGCTTGGAATACAATCCAAAACGTTACTATTTGCAGTCGAATTTGTATATTTAATTATTATGAAATTATTTAAATTAGAAATATTCATAAATTGAGAATTAAATGCTATAAAGTAATTGAGTAGAATAGACATATCTACGAGAAAGAGTTTGAATCATAGGTGAGTGGGATTGACATCAAATTTCTATTGTGACAAACATAGATAGTATAATTATAGCATTCTAGCGTGATTATGCAGTCCAAGGAGAAAAATATCGCAAAATAAACCAAATGTAATGCTGTCGATGCTTCAGCTGATTGCTCGTTTGCTCGTCAGTTTTGCGCGGCTCTTCCTTTCGAATGGTATCTCTTGGGCGTAAAATACGACTGTTTAGTCTACGGTTCCTCTCAGATACAGGAAACGTGATCGCGTACACGCAAACGGAGATTGAAGTAAACAAATAGAGGAAGAAAGATGGAAAGGCGATCCGAAAACACCGGTGTTCGTTAGTTCCTCCGTGATTATAAGTACGATTATACCCAATCCGTAAAAGGAAGCGCGAATACTTTTACTGCATGTTTTAAAGTTATATGAAAGTAAACGTAAGTATTGATTTTTACGATGTTAAATGTATGAATCGTGAAATGCTTTTATCTCTGAGATCAAACAGAACCATTTAAATTTTCTTTTAATGTCGAAGAAACCATAAATTTGCCACATAATAAGTTTCCACATCCATGGCTTGATGGGCCATAAAAAAGGGTCTCACTGGACTCACGATAATTACTCCCTTTGATGGGGAATATTTATCATATGTCTTGTGGTGCAGAATTGAGGAAACTATCTTCCGTTTATTATTGTTCCAGTATTGTTCGTGTATTTATTATATGAAATATACTTCGGTCATTGACCAAAATAATACATATGAAACGTGATCAAAGATAAAGTAAAATTCGCTTAGTAGAGTCCACAAAAAAATGATATTCATATGACCGTTCAGCTACAATTGTGTGATATTTCTCCGCATAAAATATTCAGTAACAAGAGGGAAATGCAAGGAAAAAATACCTCTTTTCTTGTAAGTCTTACCTCCTCTTATACGTTATACAAACTTGTCTTTGGTGTGAATTGTCTACGGAAGAAAATTGTAGTCATTGGGTTTACATTTGGCAACGAAATATGTCGACAAATAGCCAAAACTACTATCAGTTTTCGCAAGCGAACGTGGATGTCATTCTCATTATTTTATAATGGATTGTTTTTTCTTATTTGAAATCAGATTTCACTTCAGGTATCTTCGCGTTCTTAAAAATTTAATTTTAAAATTAAAATGAAACCCAGGTCGGTATTGCACACTATTATGAATTTCAAATTCAATAATGAGATCGGTTTACCATTATATGCTTTTTAATCAAATTACGGCTATATTTGATACTTTTTATTGTATTTTAAATACCATTAACTCCTTAATTATATATGTATTTGTACTCGATTACGATCGCGGGAAATTGATTTGAAATGACGAATAATCCACAAAGCCGTTTTTGTTTACGATTTATATCCACAGCGGAGACGTACCTTTGCAAATGAGCTATTATTAGGTGCAATTTCTTTTGCTCCCCCAATTCGGACCTAGTTTGATTTGGTATCGATTCGATACTCGATCCGAGAATTTTTTCGAGAGAAAATTAACGGTCAGAAGGAAACTGGTTGTATCGTTTCTCATATTATCATTTCAACTGGGAAAAGTGTGTCGATATTCTACAGTGTATCAGGGACAACATTATTCACTAATGAGTCTCGTATTCTTCCTCATGGCATTTCCTCGTCCCATTCATGCATTGCCCCTCCTAGATCCTGACCTATCCACACATTTCCTTTGCCCGTCCTCTTATGCAATCTCGCTCTTTGTTTCCCTGTCTATTCGGATGACTCGCCATTTCCATCATCGTATTATCTGCCCATCATATCCTCGTAGAGGAGCACAATCTGAGGAAAATCATGCCTCGATTCAATGTATCGCCATGTCGCATTTCCTTCTCAAGGGTTACATGAAGTTTTTCTCGTTACTCTATGAATTGCTACACAGAGTCGCTTACCGATCGCATGAAAGAGCTATTTCAAATCTGCAAGCCTGATCCACGCAAGGAAACAAATAAGAGTTATTTTTAACCAAAGCGCTATTTTTTCTTATACATTAAATTTCTTTTCAAATTTTGATAAACTTTGGAATTATAGAGCAGAATTCTCTCCATATTTTCTGGGATTTCACTTCGATGAATTTGGCGATGGCAGTTATCCCAGAATTTCAGTCGGCGTCTTCAGGTCAAGTGAAGGTCAGAGTTATTTAAGATTTAACTTCTAACAAATTAGACGTTGCATTTGTAAGTTAGGAATCCGCGGTCCACAAAATGTATCTTGCCACTTACATATTATTATTATTATTATTATTATTATTTATTTATGTACGGGCAGAGCCCTTTTACACATCATGGTTACAAATAAATTTGATAATCTTTGAACATTAAACAATACAATATATTCACAAAAAATAAAAAGAAATATATGAAAAATATGAAAAATAAAAGTATAAACATTTGTATACCCAATTAAAAGGAAGAAAGCAAATCACAAATACAACAAAGTTAAAATTATTTCAGAAACTAAACTACATTAGACATAACAAAACTCCTGAAAGTACAGTTTGAGACATTAAAAAAGTCAATTCTATTACAGTATTTATTGGCTTCCCTCAAGATGCGATAGAATGGTAAATAAAACATGTAATTTCTATGTAAGTGTGGAACATTAAAAAGAACAGGGTTTCTGGTAATGACTATCGGGCAATTAAAATTAATAAGTGAGAGCTATGCTATTATGCTAGTAAAAAGTTCATTACAGCTGTCCGTCCAAGTATTTCATCGCAGTTTTAGTTTAAGCGATTGGTTTAAACCAAAATTTGCTTCGTACCATGTCAGATAGTAAAATTTTAAATACAGAATCTAATATGGATTCCAGAAAAGTACTAAGGAATGCAGGAACTTGACGCTCGGTGGCCGTGGCTTGGAAATACAAAATTGTTTGTGTTAATAAAACTTTCATGGATTACTTCGAGAGTGAACTCAGAAATGTTTCGAAATACTGTTCATGGCAATTTTTCAGTTGATACAACTTATGTTAAGTTTCGATTTTTTCCATTTTCATTCTCTTTCTTTGATTTTTTGCAATTCATCCATAAATTTTACGTTGCTAACGTAAGCAGGAATGTTTTTCATAGAGAAAAAAAAATTAAGGAAACAAGAATCTAAAAATTTCCAGTGATTCAACCTAAGGAATAGGGAGTTAAGGCAGATGAATCATTAATAATGATTATATAACGATGGTTTTCAATGACTGCTATCGTTATAAGATAGTTATATTGCTTGATAAGGATTGTACAATTTTAGCATTTTAAACATCATCATATTTCTTCAAACATATCTTTCCGTGGTATTAAGACTAATTTTAGATACCTGGAAATTATATACTAATAAAATGCTAGCAGCAACTTATTTGTTGAAGGTAATTTTACAAATGATGTAAATAGAGTTAGACTTAGCACAGGAAAGCGTGCGACTTACCCAAAGGTTGTACGAGAAGAGAAAAATAGCCCAGCCAAGTCACTATTTTTCTCTTCTCGTACAACCTTGAAGGTAATTCTCATTATGAGGATTTATTTAATAGTGAACAAGTACACACACGTAGTAAAGACGACATTGTCATCCCTACCTTGGAAGTGTTATCTCCGTAAATATATGGTTCTCAATCACTGAATCCCTGCAGTTATTACGCGGTGGGAGAAGAATTACTGTTGGCTACTATCCAATAGATGTTTTATATATATTTATTAATTTATTTTGCAAGGGTTTGGTGACAGTGGCATCACATTTAGATTTGTGAGATATTTAGCAGATGCTAGAAACATCCTAATGAATGAAGTAAATGAAATGAAAATGAAATAAATGTAATGAAATGTAGTAGTATAATAGCAGCAGTAGTAGTAGCAGTAAATGAAATGAAGGCATATCAATTATAATATCAAGGGAAAGTCTCAGAATTATTGTGAGGTATGAATACTAAGGTATAGCTGTGATCCTCCATGGTACCAAATTAAATTTTTACCGATATTTATATCTATTACTCGCACAATGAATGAGGTGTATCACATTTTATTATATTACATATGATGCGTAAGTGTTAGGCACCGTGTTTTATAACGATCGTGATTGAGGATTCTGTGGAAAGTATAAGAATCAATATAAACACCGTGAATTTAAGTTCCTTCCTTTTGTTGATTTAAATCCATTGGAAATGAAAATCATTTATAGTAGTATATACATTCATTGTAAACGAACAAGCATGTAACAAAAATTCATCATACTTCCTTTATTACTTCTCTATGTACGTTTATTTACCAAGTGCATGAGCATTCCATATCCTGCAGTCAACTCTTGGCTTTCCAAAAGCTTTAAAAATTTCCATATTTCATCGATTCTATTTTGCTTTTATGTATTAAATAGTAAACAAGAAACTAGAGTATGCCATGCATTTTAAAATGAATTGGCAAAGCTTCATACATCTTTCACCAATCCCGTATTGTCTAGTGGTTAGGATACCCGGCTCTCACCCGGGAGGCCCGGGTTCGATTCCCGGTACGGGAAACTTTTTTCCCCCTCCAGAAAGTTGTTTATTACTGCAAAATTTTCTTCTTATTTTTATTGAATTAATATTTCATAATTTTTCTTCTTCTTGTAGCATTATTTCTCCCCAAAATCCTGGCCGTAATTCTGTCTCCTTGAATTTTTGTCGAATCTCTCTTTCTTCAATTCAGTAGGCTTTTATGCGCAGGAGTTACGTTACTGTTAATAGTGAATATATAATTATGTCCTCTACGTATGTTCTCCATTTTTTTGATTGAATTCAGATCTAAGATGCCATCTATTAAATCATTTCGCACCACAACTACAGCTTCAGCTCTCGTGAGTCCCTAAAATGTGTAGTAATTCAAAAGATTAAATCCCATTAATTATTTATCTGACTATTGGCCGGTTGCTGCAACGCTGGTTAAAAATTAACCTCAGGTTTAAGTAGCTAACCAGCGAAAACGGGTTGCAAGAAAGTTTGGGTAAACTAACCGACTGTTATTGGGCGGTTAAGTTAACCTCTCCTTGGGCAGCTGTTAAATTCTTACTCAGAGGTTAAAATGGCAAGATGTCGTCGTGCGCAATAAACTCACAGACTGAAGCAGTCTCACATGGGTGTTTTATCGTAACTAAATTGTGATAACTACTGAATAACGAAAAACATTCTTCCCGTTATATAATTCTGCTATTTTGGCTCCATAATACACAAGTTAGTATCAGGTTTAAACTCTAAAATGGTGTATGTTTTCGATAGGTTAACAGTAAAGATGAAAAGGATGTCCTTCGTAGTTCACTGTAAAGTTTTATCTTCTCCTATATGGATTTCAAGAATTCATGATTCAAAATATTTATTTATATATATATACGATTCAAAATATTTATTTTCATTCATATCGTCGTCAAAATGCTTCCTGTAGTTCCATCATTAACGCTTATTATTAGCGCTACCTTCCAGCAGCAAATGAAAACCTTAGCTCTCTACTTTGTTTTGCATCGTAAAATCATAGGTATAACAGCTCTCAGCGATGGATTTCGTGGATTATTCCAGCGATTCATCTGACGAAGAGGTTTTGGAAATCGTAAACATCGTAAAACGACCAAGAATATTTCGAGAAAGGTAAAATATGAATTTTCCTTGTGTCCAAAACCTCAATTTCGTTCACTTTACATGTTAAATATTATTCACTGTTTCATAATTTTTCCGTTCGATTTCAGAAAAAATCCGTTTGAATTGTATTCGGAAGAACAATTCATAGAACGTTACCGTCTCTCTCGAAAAGTTGTAAGTGAGTTACATGAGAGAATTAAGAGGAGGATAGCGCCGAAGTGCAATCGGTCATCACCAATTTCGGCAATGAATCAGCTGCTGTTAACGTTAAGATTTTTAGCAACTGGTAGTTTCCTTATCCTCCTAGGCGATGATATGCTAATGCATAAAAGTACTGCATCCCGCATAGTAAGAAGGGTAACGAAAGTCATAGCGGAACTCAGCGGAGAGTATATACGAATGCCTGCAAGGGAGGAATTGAGAGAAGTAAAGCGAAAATTTTATAGTATCGCAGGATTCCCTAACGTTATAGGTTGTGTGGACGGAACCCACATCCGAATTCAATCTCCCGGGGGAGATAATTCGGAACTATTCCGAAATAGAAAGGGATATTTTTCGATAAATGTTCAGTGCATTTGCGATGCTGATCTTGTGATACGAGATATTGATGCCCGTTGGCAAGGTTCCGTGCACGATTCCACGGTATTTGAGAATTCGTTGATTAAAATAAAAGTTGAGGAGAGGGTTTATGATGGATATTTGCTGGGTGATAGTGCTTATCCAAGCAAACCGTATTTGTTGACTCCGGTGCTCAATCCCAATAGTCAAGCTGAGCAACGCTACAATAGAAGCCATATAAGAACGAGGAACACTATCGAAAGAAGCTTCGGTGTCCTGAAAAGAAGATTTCCCTGTCTTTCCCTAGGATTGAGGCTACGTTTGGAAACTGCAGTGATTGTCATAGTAGCAGCTGCTGTACTCAATAATATTGCTTTAAGTTATGGCAATGAAATAGAGGACAATGCAGAGATGTTTGTTGATGAAGAGCAGCCACACAATGCCTTTGACAGAGAGGAGGATCTTCAAGGAGTTGCTACAAGAACAGGAGTTATACATGCACACTTTAGGTAAATATCATTTTGAATAATCTTTTAAAGAAATGAGACAATCAAAGGTTATGAAAACAACTTAATTTTTATTATTTTCATTTTCAAGTAACTTCTTTTTCAATTGCAAGTTGATTTTTGAACTCTCACAATCTATGCAAGCCTGTTCTAACTGTTTTTTTTTCATTTGTAATTCAACCTCTAAAATTTCCATTCTCTTATTATGGATTTCTCTGTCGAAGTCTGTCTTTATCTTCTTCCTTTCACCCATAAGATCAGTCATCTCCCTCAATGAACTGTTTCTCCTTCTCTTTGCAGGCGTTGATGACATCTTGCTGATTACCTGATGATCTGCATCATCCAAAACAATCATGTTATTAGAATCATCTTCCTCTGGAATTGTATCTGGCTGTATATATGAATTGCCTCTGTTGTTTGAGGAGGTGGTTTCACCATCTGTGGAAGATAAATGTAGATATTAGAAAGAATTCATGAATGTGATTATGCTTAGTTGGTAATTAACTTTTGTTGAAGTAAGTCTTAGGATAAGTTATGATTCTGTGCTATCAAGATGTTAATATAGGAAAGAATTCATAAATGTGATTATGCTTAGTTGGTAATTAACTTTTGCTGAAGTAAGTCTTAGGATAAGTTATGATTCTGTGCTATCAAGATGTTAATATAGGAAAGAATTCATAAATGAGATTATGCTTAGTTGGTAATTAACTTTTGTTAAATTAAGTCTTAGGATAAGTTAGGATTCCATGCTATCAACATCAAAATGTGAAGATGTTTTGAAAAAAGGATATGCTTACCCATATGATCAGTTAGCTCCCTTACTGAACTGTTTCTCCTCTTTGCTGGTGTTGATGACATCTTGCTGATTACCTGATGATCTGCATCATCCAAAACAATCAAGTTATTAGAATCATCTTCCTCTGGAATTGTATCTGGCTGTATATATGAATTGCCTCTGTTGTTTGAGGAGGAGGTTTCACCATCTGTGGAAGATAAATGTAGATATTAGAAAGAATTCATGAATGTGATTATGCTTAGTTGGTAATTAACTTTTGTTAAAGTAAGTCTTAGGATAAGTTATGATTCTGTGCTATCAAGATGTTAATATAGGAAAGAATTCATGAATGTGATTATGCTTAGTTGGTAATTAACTTTTGTTAAAGCAAGTCTTAGGTAAGTTATGATTCTGTGCTTTCAACATCAAAATGTGAAGATGTTTTGAAAAAGGATATGTTTTATGTTATTCTTTGTGAAGACAGCAATATAATTGAAAACTTATGAAAGGAAATTAGTTTCAAAATTTATTCAATATGAATTCCATGTATCTTATCACTTATCCACTTTCTATTATTAACAAACAACAGCCTTTAACCAATAAAAGAAAACCTACCATTTTCAATCTGCTGATATAAAGCAGCAGATGAATCAAATGCGTTGTTCACAGGGGTGAACTGATCCCTCATCATGGAAATCAACTTCTCCCCTGTACCATCTAGCACCTGGCTGTAGCTCCCTCCCCCAGTTTTATAAGTTTCAGCCTAAAAATAGACAAAATTAACGCGAATTCTTCAGTTAAAGAGACTCGCCTATCTCTAAATGTACTCTTGGCACAAAAACTTCGAGATTGTAATACCTTCATCGTAATAAAAATCAAGTCAGATTAAAACAATATTAAGGTAAACTTACCCTATCAGATGCATAGTCCTTCTTTGCTTTCTTTTTTAGCGACTGGTACAGAGTTAGAAGCTGCTGAGGGCTTCTTTCCCCAGTTTGGTTCAGAGGATTGTACCTCTCAGCAATTTTGTTCCACGTCTCCTGCTTTTTCTGCACCGTCACTCCATCCGTTTTTTTATTTTCGATAATGTGCAGGAAGCCTTTTACAATATCAATTAGTATCGATTTTTCGAATTCGTTGAAATTTTTCCCCCTTAACCTCAACGAACTTGCTGCATTCATTGTTTCTCACCTACAGAAGTTCAAGAGAGTTCAATGATACAGAACACATTTCTGGATGAGTATTTAGATTTAGTTTCAACGCATATGAACATGTAACAGGAGTAGCACAGATGTGTTGAAGGACTTCTGGAGACATGCGCACGATGAAAATAGAATAATTTCCTGCATTTACACTCGATTTCAGGAGCTCAAAAACATTTCTTTGTTAGCTTAAGATACTTCGGGTTTAGAAAAACACTCAAATAGATGAATTGACTGTTCACGTGGCCGGCGAAATGCTTCAACAACAAATATGTGCTAATTAATCCTTCGGATTTATAAAATTAATAAATTCACACCAAAGCACGTTATTTATAACTAGAAAAGGAAGATGCTATAAAAAAACTTACCAAATCTCTCCTTGCAATCTTCGTTTAAACTTCTCTTCTTCACTCGTATATTTGATCTCGGGGATGTTCTTTCATAGTAATTACGACTCTAATATATATTATTACTATAATATATATTATTATATATATTAATACTACAGTAATAATTGGCCTAAAGAAGTAAAGGGAGATGAGCACACACGTCTAGACAGGTTCAAAATTCTCAGCGAACAGGTAGATTTACAACGATAGTCCCTCTACCGAGACGCCAATACAATACAAAAAAATTAGAAACAAAGTAACCACAATTTCTTACAGATTTTAATACTTCCTAGGAGCGTCATGAGTTTTTCCGCTGGCATTTCCTTTTCGACCCCCCGTTGCCTCCGTTGTCAGTTCCCTCCTTTCAATTGAAAAGTCGTACGACAGCGCCACGGCTGAAAATCGTACTTCGTGGAAGTTGCTTAATCAGAGGTTAATTAACCAGAGGTTAATTTACTGCCCAGACTTTGAAGCAACGGGTAAAACTTAACCAGAGATTAATATTTTACCTCTGGTTAGCTAATCAGAGATTAAGTCGGAGTTTCTTGCAACCGGCCATATATCGTTTAAGCTATGTATTAGCTACCTTACTCGTATCATTACCTTACGACGTGATTCGTTGACGGTGATTGTATATATTTTAATATCTGTCTTGGTTCGTTTTTGTTTTATCCCACTTATAAATATTGGAATGTGAAATCGAAAGAGTGATATATTATACTCATGTTAAGAACTACATTAATACTTTATTTTGCTAATGCATAGAATGAACAAAATGATAAAACTATGAATAATTATATCACAGTGTAAATCTTTTAAATAGATCTAGTTATGACAAATCAATTAATGGTGAGCTTTAACTATGTTGATTTTAGATTGCACTTTTTTAATAAAATGCGGGATTGATAGTAATAGAGATTTATATTTTAAAATTTCTCTCTAGCATTGAAATAAATCATATCCGACTTTCAATAGAGAGAATTCCCTAATACATATTTTTTCGTTTTAAATAGGCGATTAATCTAGGACAGGCCTTACAGAACTACAGCAAAACTATTATATGTTTGACATCTTTTATCTTGAGGAAGTTAATAGAGACGAAAGGGAGATTTCGTTTCAGTTACCTTGTGAATGTCACGGTTGGAAAGAGCCTAATTGTGGCATTTGTTTTCAGAGCGCGAACGATTACTTGTTAGAGATCACTTCCTTGTAGCGGTCACTGAGGGGACAATGAGAGCGAAATTCCTGAAATTATGTCATAATTCGAGGAAGGATCGCTCAATCCGTGGCGAATGTCACGTGCTCTCCGCAACGCTCTGTGATTGGCCGAGGGCTGAATGCGCGCGCTTTTCCTCGTCGCGATCCCAAGGATGTCCAGGAAAAAATAACTGATGTTTTTTCCATATCGGGAGGGAGCTGCGGGAGAGACGGCTTCTCGGTAATGCAAATAACGAGAATCCAAATAAGTTCAGGGAAATGAAGGCGTGGAAGACCGAGTGAAACAAAAGAAGATGGATTAGATTGGGCGGGAAAGAGAGGTGGTCATGCCGCGATCACGTGCTCACTGATTTATCCAGATGTATCCCATGTTTATTGAGTGTAAAGAGGTGGGAGTCTTTCTCGAAAAAGGAGCTCATTAGAGCTGAGGATGTAGCTAGTGATGGCATCTCTTGATACGGGAGTTTATTAGAACAAAAATAATTAATAATGATGGTTTGAGGAAGCGTGTGTAGTTCTTAGAGTAAAATAGTGCTATTACGTCGAGCCATTGTATTATTTTACATTACAGCCAACGTTGCACATATCTATAGAACACTAATCAAAGTCCTGTTCAGTCAAGGCACTGGCATTGAAATTAATCTTTCAACTTCTTAAAAATATTTCGTTTTTGTCTGCGATTTTTTCTATGAATTCACCGTTGCCCTTACATTCAAATGAGGTTTTTCTATCATGAGCTATGTTGTTAGAATTTTAAACAGTCTGTAATAATAATTATATCCACCATTTTCGATTTACGTTTATAAGCGGAAGGATTTCTAGCATTTGAGCCCGATGGTGCGGTGAATATTGTAGAAAAGTATCAAAGATGTTACCAAACCACCACATTTTCTTGAATATACCGAAAGAATTCATTATTATTCTCTCTCTGCATTTCATTGTTTTTGATTCACAAAGATATGTGGAAATCTCTAAATCTAATTTGCAATTAATATATGGTACCTATATGTTAATTTAAAAAAATATTGGTATTCATTTGAATAAGTAAACGTGTTATAACTAGCCCATCATTGAAATTCAATTTCTCAGTGTAGTCTGGTGAGACATTTATTAGCGGTGATGTATTTTATGAGAATCTTTTAACAGATAAAGGAGAGGCAATAACTTTCATCCTTTCTATTCAATATCTGGTTAACTTTTTATTGTATACACTTTATGGTATTAATTTGTTACCATGGAGTTCCTCATTTCACTAGAACACCTGCAAAGAAATTGACCATCGCAAGCATACTTCACTCATCCTCTGCCTCAAGACGTCCAATATAATTTTCGGGTGTGGTGTTGTTTGCTTTTCGATGCAGCTTTCCGCATAAATATTACTTTGACAAAACCCTGTTTCTAAGAAAGAATGTCTTGTCTGCTACTAAATATGTAGGAATGTAAAAATCATTTCCGAGAAACACTTTTCACCTCAGTGCAAATTTGAGCAGACTAGCCTTTTAGCCTATAGCTAATATTTCCGCTCATTTTCTAGTAAAATTTCAATACAAAGGTACTCCTGGCTTTACCTTATTCTATTAGGTATTTTCTAAGATAGTTTCTATAATTTTCTAGTAAATTTCGGTAAAAATTCCAGTTCTTTATGTATGAATAGCTTTAGAATTTACCCCTAAAACACCATTACTAAACGTTGTCCAACTTTCAAGTATGGCAAATTATCAAATTTATTCCCTGAACAGTGTACGAAAGAGGTGTACATCGTAAACCTCTTTCGGTCTTTGGTTCGATTCCAGACGAGCCAAACATTCCCCATGATAATTCACCTGAAGCTCTTTATCGTCGCTAGCAGGCTTTATTTCCATTGCAAAACTACAATAGCGGAAGTTATAGTTAGTGTTCGAGGGAAGACTCAAAAAAGAAGATTCCTCTTCTAATCGGAGATTATAGATTTCTGGTTCAAACAACCCAAAATTTGAAAAAACATCACCGTCTAAATTAACCTTGAAATTTATCGTCCGAGTACGAGTCTCTATATTTACTCGCAAGTTTCATAATAATACTTTGTAGATTAAAGTCGCGAGGAATAAATGATGATAGATGAATAGATTTTTTCGTGAATATGAACTAAAGATAATTTTTCGTTCAGTTTCTCCATCAGAGAAAATAGCTTTCCAATATCGTTCAGGTAATAAATGCTCACGCTAAGCAAAATTTACATTATTAATATTTATGAATGCAATAGGGGTGGACTATAATTTGCGTACCTAGAGGTTTTATAGAATACTAATGAAATAGTTTGTCGGGTGTATTATGAGGTGATTGAACGGATAATTGCCACAAACAATTACATATACATTAAAATCCGCGAGCCGCCATTAGGTACGTATGTTTGTAATAAAAACCTATGCTATGATCAAAATATTACTTCTCCTATTTGTAAACAAGAATTAGGTGGTATTTCTTGTTTTATCTTAGTCATTGGATATGAGCGAGCTATCTAATCTATTAGCTATTTATAAAGCACAGGCTCTATTTTCATAGTCCATTATCTCTCGTATACATTTTGATTGTTTATTTGTTTCCCGCCACCTCAGACGCTTAATATGGAAACAATTACGATTTCCTTAATTGAATAATGAGTTCCGCTAAGGATATTTTATTTACATAGTTATTTACATGATTAATTTTTTGATTGTCGAGTGACCACAGACACTCGCATTCTTGTGAAGGTAGTAGTCGTGTTCAGTGCCTCATATCAGTGATGGAGCGGCTCAGTTTTTTGGTTCTGTTTATTTTCAGTGCTTATGATATTCCTGCTATTATTATTTCTGTCTGTTTGCTCGCAATTTGGGTTGGACCCAGGGAATGCTTCGAGAAACAGCTCTATGGAATATTTAATTAGTATTAATGATAGACCATACGAAGAGAAGCGAACTTTATGGCAATTTAGCATTTGCAGTTCTGATGACAAATAACTCAACCCGATTTTGCGCGTTACAAGGGGGCAGTAAATGTATTACTTTGTCACGATCAAGAAGAAGAGAAGATGAGATATTCATCAGAGCAGGTCTGAGCGACCGAAGGACACATTTAGCATAAAGAGATACACAAACAAAATGTTGCTAGATGTTCACCGAGTGGGTTACCTTGTGGATTTGCATCTCTAATCTTTGGTCACTGTCTTTGTCTATGTTTTCTTCCTTTATTTTAATCCTTTGTTCGTATATTCAATATGTACATTTGGAGACGAAACATAGACGTGATCTCGAAATAATTGAGCGTCTGAATGTGCTTTTTGTTGATTAAATAGTTATTTCTGCGTCTCTTTTGTTATATTAAACATCTATTTTTCTTGAAAGTCCAGTTAAATATCCATTTGTGTGGAATTTTTATTTTTATTTTCCTCTTTGACAGTCATCATCATCAGGGTAGTTCAATCCGTAACTAAATATTTATAATGAATTAATAGTGTATTAAAATGTAGGTGATGGCTTTGGATCCAAAAACTATTCACAATCGTGCTCCCTTGTCTCTTTCTCTTGATTAATGTATCAGTAGATCTTCAATAGAGAAAACGACCTGGTAAGGGTACATCAATGAATGAAATATTGACTCGCTCTCCCATTGGTTAGGATTTGAGCCAGTGGATGCTGCTTATTTAATCTCATCATTGCTCTCTAGCGTCGAACCCTACGCTTACTTCCCGGTAGCATTGAAAACAAAAACCCAATGGAATGACTTTAGGCACTTACTGCATAATACATACATACATACTTACCCTTAAAATGCATTACAGATTATAAAATTTAGGCGCATGTGTCTCGTACGATATCGTTATATCCTTTTCCTCCATTTAATTTCGTATTAATGCTAATAATTCAGTTATATTATTTTCTGATTAGTCAGTCTGTAACTTTTTGTTTGTCTTAATCTTTGCTGCGTCATGCTTTCTTTTGTCTCTAAAGTTCTAAGTTTCTAACTATTGAAAATAAAAATCATTAAGGAAAGACAGTACTGAAATAACTGTGTGATACTATACTATAAATATATAAAATATATACTATAAATGAACATGATATATACCATAAATATGTGTGTGATAAATACTGTAAAATATGAGGAAAGCAGGGATAAACTGCTTCACTCCTCATCCTGACAAGTCTCATTCCCCCGAACCAGCTCTCGGAAGCTATTATTAGAGGATGTGGTGCTAATAACTAGCTGGAAGCAATAACGATAAGCTACAAACAGTATCAATCGATGCATGGATCTATTTTAACAGAAATAATTGGATTTGCAATGGAAAGGTAATCAATACTCAGCTGATTTCATTATCTCAAACGTTTTCGAATGAGTTATCGTACTGTCGCTCATTCCAATATTTTTAGATTTGCGTAATGGTTTACCGAGATCTTTTCTACGAAGGCGATTCCTACATTTTTAAAGTAATGATTATTACATTCCGGAAATGCAAAATATGTTATTTACTATATGAAAGACCTGTTGATCGGAAAGGAAACCAAATATTTTCCGTTTGCTCCCGTTCGCAATACTTCCAATTATATTTCCTACATGCCGAATGTAATGATTGTTTTTCGGTTCTACTTAGGTCAAGGATAAATATATCCTCTTGAATGGGAGATATTTCCGAAGCGTATTTTACGTAATGTGCTTTATTTATTATCATAACTCATGAGATAGGTCTCTCTTGATTGGTTGCCGCTTTTTCCTCGTACGCGAGATGTATTTATCGTATTACTATCACGTAAGCAGAGGGTAGACCGCTTATCTCTCTCAAAGCGACAAAAATTATCGCTAAATAGAATGCAGAGCGCCAATGAACGTCGAGCATTTTGTAGCTTTGAGACACATATTTTTATTTCCCCTTCTTCTCTTCCTGCTTCATCATTAAGTCTCTGAAGATAGAACTAAGCCACGAACTTTCTGATGAACAATAGGAGACGATTTGCATTCAAATGCGAGGAGTAGGAAGTATTACAAATGTTGCTGTTGTTTTGATACGTTGTCGAACGATGTCATCTATATCCTTTGATTGTTATTGAAGTTGATATGATGTGACTTGATAAAATACGGTTAACTTAATACAACATTCCGGGGATATTATCATCGCACATTTTGTGCTGATGAGTACACTCTCCAGTGCAAAGATCTCAAATTACATCCATTATATCTTCCTTAACTTAAGATAAATAAAGTGATCAGTCAGTGAGAAAGCATATTGCAATAGGTGCAGCTATACGGAACTTTCAAAGCAAGACTTTATAAAACCTTCAATCCCATCTTCATTCATTCTACTGGGAACCAGTTTTAATTCGTATAATGACGTAACACCCATGTGTAGCTGTAATTCTATTTCAAATATAATAAAACGAATCCATTAGAACGAATTCATAAGTAAGTAACATCTAATCACTTATTCAACACCAGTATATGGTGTATTATTGTAATTTTTAGTAATTTAAGTACATTGTCAATTTTCACTTACAAAAAGGAGAGGTACTCTCGTGATGGGTCTCCCAAGATATTTACTAAAAGAGTAAATTAGATTCAGATCTTAACCTAAACTAACTATGATTAGGTTATCTCTAGATCTGTCCATCAAGGGAAGTACCGAAAGTATTTCCGTATTTTAAATTAAGGAATCCATTTATCAATGTACATGTTATACGAGAGAAAATCGAAATGTTAGCTCTTTCTTGTATTTCATTCTCAGGAAACTTAAGTTAACAAGCGAAAAGGTAATATAAAAACACGATAGAGAATGAATTCTTTTAGAATGGAATAGAAATACATACCTTCATTCAAAACTTCTCAAATAAGTTCGAGCGCATTCCGTCAATAGGATGGCGTTTGAGTCAAATACTGAATAAGAACTCAGATGGCGGCATATCCTTCCAGCGGCGTCGGTGGTGTAATGGTCAGCATAGTTGCCTTCCAAGCAGTTGATCCGGGTTCGATTCCCGGCCGACGCACTTTTTTTCCTCCGTCTTTTCGTTACATAGATAATATTTTATTATAAGATTAATCTATATTATCATTAATTTATTTTAAATACAATTTTGTTATCATTTTTCCTTTATATGGAGCTTATAAACAACTAGCTGAAGCGCCCGTTGATTCTCAACGGGGAATATAGAAGTAGATTAAATTTAAGTTGCCGGTCGTGCAATGCGTAAATTCCCTTTAGAATAAGGTCTAAAATCCCAAGCTATTCTTACTATACAGGAAAATTCATGAGCTCGGCACAACATTCGCAAGGATCGTGATGAGGATTGGTTGTTTACAACCTCAACAATTTTGGATAATTCACGCGTATTTTATCAAAATTCTCGAAATTTCGATTCGGAAACAATATTCCACGATAAAAATTAGAACATTCATTTAATTTCTGTTCTTTTACTTCTTGTTTCGACTCCGCACGACTATTTTTCTGTTTTAATTCTTCAAAAGAAATATAGCCTGCTACCGATAAAAGTGAAGATTAGATTTATTCTTTATGCAAACCCATCTGAGCGATCTTGGTTCGAACCCAGTAAAATTATCAAATAAAATTGAGACAGTACGTCCTTCCTGGTCCCAGAAAACACGTACTACGCAAAGTTTGACGCGAATCTGGCAAACGGTTTGTACTAAAATCGAAGACACACAATCTCCTGACTGTAATTACGTACCTGCATTTGCTGGTTACCTTCTTACAGAAAATTTCTCGTTATCCATGTAATATATCGTCCTCTTCAATCATCAGCTTTATGGGCCTAAAGTCCAAGAGTATTTTATGGGATAAAACATGAGCTCGGATTCAACAATGGGATCGGTCGTCAGGGGGATGAGTTGTTTATAGCCTCGAATTTTCACAAAATTTTTGTATACTTTACCGATATTCTCGCAAATTCTAATCGAAAGTAAGATTCCACGACCAAAATAAGAATCTTTATTCAATTTTCTTTCTTTCGGTGTTTGTCTCGACTCTATACGACTATTTCTTCTAATTTAATTCTTCAAGAGAAATAAAGCCTGCAACCGATAAAAGTGAAGATTACGTGTTTTCCTTATGAAAATCTATCTGAGCGATCCTTGTTCGAACCCAGCAAAATTGTTGAATATAAATGCGACAGTACTTCCTTCCTGATATAAATGGACACGTATGCAAAGTTTGAGACAAATCGGACAAACGGTGTGGACTCCAATCCAAGACAAACAAACAAACCCACAAACAAACACACAAACAAACCCACAGAATTTCTGCTTTATATATATAGATTTCCTGAAGTTCTCTTATTCTCTTCCCTTCAGTATTCAATCTTCAATTAAAGTGTAAGTAATTTTCAGAAATTAACAAATTATATCGATATGTTTAATGTTTTACTTATGTCTTATTATTAGTATTTCGTAAAGATTTTAACACTTACTTTCCCGTTAATGCCGATGAAATGCGTGTGGCAAGATTACGAACATTGATTTTTCATAGATATACATAGGGACCGGAAGTCGCATTTCGGCCTGTGGCAGGAGGCTCGCAACATAGATTTTCCTTTATGTGTGTTGTAATTGGTTAACAATTCCATGTTGTTCTCAAATATTTTGACCAGTTATATTACCACTACTTTGTTATGAATATATGACGTTTTTATTGCCGTCAGTTGGCAGTTAGTTTTATAATTTATTGAAATGAGTTGAGATATTTTAGTTGCGAAAAGATGCATTATGATAATTAGTTAAGTTAGTTTCTCACAGACATGAATCCTAGCATACAATACAATAGACTCTCGCTAATCCGGTCTGCAATTATCCGGCCACTCAGTAATCTGGCATCCTTCCCTGACGTAAAAAAGAACCATGTAGTAACGTAACGGATGCAAGCGTGGAAGAAAAATTAGAAAAGGCACACGAGCAGAGGAGAAGGGTTATATATAGACCAGTAGACGCTAACTATATTTATATATAATACCGAAAACATATATTTATTCATCAAATAATAAAAACATGGTTACAAGAGATTGACTTTTTATAATTTTATTCATTATTTAAATTAATTTTATGTTGTTGATTTGTTGTTATATTTTGTTCTCATTAATTGTTGGTTTTTCCTTGCTTCTTGTTATTTTGTCATTTGTAATTGTGCCTCGTGCTGTTTGTTGATACTTACTGATAAATAAAACCTGAATGACTAAAGAAAGTAATAACTAATCTTCCATTTACATACTTCATTGTAGGTGCAAGCCTTAGCCTTAAATTAACTTGCCTCCTCATAGAATTATCACACGTTCTTATATATTAAGTTCTACATTACAATATATAAACTACATAATATATTTAAAGTATGCATTTCTCTCTATGGCTGCGCACCGAAAACTCGATCACGACACTATGGTCTTTTACGCACTCTCAGTGATCCGACACCACAATAAGCAAGGAATGGCCGGATTAGCGAGAGTCATGTGTTGTTCGCTAAATAAATGCAATACATTTCTATTCTCGGTTATATCAGGAGAAATACATGGAATAGAATTTTCAGTCGAAATTTGCAACTCAGGTGTCAGCCCTCGAAATCAATGCACGATCTCATTAATTGTTCTGAACTTGGCAATCTTCAAATAACAATCAAATTATGCAACGTTGCTATTCCTGGCTCTACAACTCAGAGTTGTGACGACTGCAATTCGAGTTACGAGTACGGAAAATCGAGCTTCCTTTATCAGAGCGCATCAGCACATGACTAGCAAACGCGTGTTCGCACACACAATTTACGAAATCTACTGGTACGTACACGTGATGATGGCCTAAATAAGGATAGGGCATTTCCGCCCAACGAAGTCCTCTGCGAGTATCAACAACACTGACATTCCAGCCTTTCTCCTCATATGCATAATTCACTCCCCGTTATTATAAACTCCGACCCGTTGATCTTACATTGTCATCTCGACGTTTTAATATTGCGCAGCTTTTACCTTCGCTTCTTTCCTCGAGTATGTTTTCCTCGATGAGATACCTTCATATCTTTCGATTTTTTTATGTTTTACTTCAAGGGAGCTCATCCAGCGTTTTCCTCTAACTTTTTTTTTCAGTATGTTGTAGTACATTTTTAATCACCTCATATCTATCTTAGATGTTAGCACTGGTAATATGCATTTGAAATATTTCATGGAAACAGAGCTATAGGAAAACTATCATCGTAACGTTTTTTGCTTTAGTAACAAGAAAATACTTTTCCAGAAAGAGAAACAAGCTTCAACTAACGTTTCCCATTAATTTTCGTTTTCTTCCTTTACGGTTCAATTCCGATAGGCTTTACCAAAAATTTGATTTGAACTAAAGATGAAGCAACAACTTTGAACATACTGCAATGTTTGGGATTTATCCTGGGTGCACGCCTTTATTTGCAAAGAACCTTTAACCCTTTCCGATTGACCAATGATTAATTTCTTATCAGTTTCTTTGTAGTATACTCTTCTGTTCTTAATATTAAACTTTCATGATTGTTTAGGAAACAGGTCCGCTTCAGGAAAATTTTACATGCAGAAAGAACTGAAATGTTCAAGCGTTAAAAATGTCTCTTTCTAATGAGCAAAAAAGAACAGTTTTAAGCCGAGAAAATAAAATTCTCTTGGATACTTGAAAGGGACGGAAATTCTTAATTACTTAAATAATTTACTAATAACAGTGCAATGTAATAATATAGTAAGCTCTATGCTTGGGCGAGGTTGAGAGTAACGGATTCCTTCCTACATCAAATATCTTTGATGATTTTAATGGAAAAATGTATATATTGCAAGTAAATTAACAATTACATCTCTACTTTATGTATTGATGCTAAAAGGAAGATTAGATCTTTAATGGAAAACACCAGCAAGAAAATCAGTAGAAACTCCTTAAGGAGAGCTGAAAAGTCAAGGCAGATAATTGATGTTCTTTTTCGTTAAGGTTTTTCAAATATTAAAGGATAATGAATATCAAATGAAGTAAAATAAGATGAAAAACATCCGGAAAAGGCCCATTTAATATGTTTATTGGTGAATTAAATATTAATTGCGGTAATGCTATTTGTTCGTTATGTCAATTGGGCCAGTTTCTTTGGAGTCCAAGAACAGCGAACGAGTACAGGTGGCATTTGCAGCTTACTTAAATGCAGCTATGTACTGACATTTAGGGAAACTATTAAGAGACTATGGATTGATCCCTAAAGGAAGCTCTCGATATACTTAGTATCGATATATTATCGATATACTTATACTAACCCATTCATTAGTATATTTATGGGAAAACAGTTCTTCTATGGACCAGCGCGTACCTACCGGTGTGCCGCGTTAGTGTAATGTGATCTGAATAATCTTTCAGTGTCCTCGTAATATCCGAGGGTAAAGTATTCCTCTAATTTTGTACCATCCTTGCGCTATAAATTACAAGATATTTGTTTCGTAACTGAAGCTTTAATTTGTTTAATTTTACACTTGCTATCCCTTTTGCAAATTGAATATGTATCTGAAACTGACAAACGGAAGAGTTTACTGTGCCGTGTAAGTCAGGGTGTGTGTGCGGTGGAAGACTTAAGCATTGGAAGAACTGCTGTTGACAATTAAGAAGGCAAATTGAGAACCAAGCGACTGAAGGTTCAGAAAAACCATCTTATTAAGTTTCGCAGTCGTGAAATGAAAGTATCGAGTCGAAAGCTTTTCTGAAACCGATTAGTACCAACGCTATTAATACCACGTCGTTTATGCATAGGTAATCAAAGATGAATTCCAAAGTAGTATGAAAATTGCGTTAAACGAATTCTGACTCCTACTAATCTGCCAGATATTTATTTCCTAGTCTTTGCTTCTATGCAAATCGGCAGATTTTAAAATTCCTTTCCAACGCAGGGAATTCCCTTTCGAACTGCAGAATTTAAATACAATTCGTCAAATTAGCATATCCAGATTCTATAACGCCGATAAATACATGGCTACTCAAGAGAAGATTAAAAAATGGTTGTAATAAGTTTTCGTAATCATTCATAAAGGTCTATCATTAAATTTCCGTACATACCTATATACCGATAAAATATATTCTATAACAGATAGTTGATAGGATTCTAAATGTTGATAAAGGGTGATAAACAAACCATTGATTGTGTTATTATCTTTTACTCGGATACTTTCTGTTATTAATTAAAACAGTCTTTTCATTTCCAATCTTATATATGACGTCGCTGTGTAACCTTGTAGCAGAAGCGATTACATCATTCGGAGTTACCGCTTCGTTTTCAGAGATGCGATTAAGATATGCCTTCTAGCCCCTCACATCTATACCGCTTGGATAAAAGATCGAATAAACTAACAATTATCTCCCGCCCTTTAGCGTAGGAGATTTTATTAAACTACAGCATAACTGGAAAAGAAGGAAAAGAAATTGATCTTTGCTCTCAAAGGCGTACTGTCTGGAATAAGCCATAAGGATGAAAAGTAGTAAATATTGTTTGGTTTATCTGGCCTGGTCTACCTTTTCGGTTGATTGTCACATATCCTTTAAAGCTGTAGTAGTAATGTTAAAAGTACTTTGATAGCTTTGCTCCGACTGGGAATCGAGACCGGATCCGCTTTCACTAAAGCCGAACGTGCCCACACAATTGGCTATTCCCCCCTAAAACTGACCATGCGATATTAAAACTATTGTAGTATTCACTTTTATATAGTTCCTTAAACTATTCTGAACCTAAAATATTTTATGATTTATTTCTGCGAATATAGGTCGATGAGATGAGCTTCAGAGTACGACTTGCTGGATCGATTATCATGATCACTGGTCGACGCATCTCGTGAAAATCTGCAGGGGATTGTTGGCTGCACAAAACACTGTTGAGGCTTGACAGGTTATCAGATCCACAGGACTTCAATGGAAGTTGGAGGCGCAATGTAAGTGAGAATTTATTTTAAATATTTTAATATTTAAGAAAATGAAATTACTGAACCTGTTCGTTAATTTTTGTTGACACTTTGGATTTCTTCTTAAAATTGCTTCTTCGCGAGGTTGTGAGAGTACACATATTCTTTACAGTCAATCTACTATTCGACGTGTGGGGTAGGGTGTATAATATAGACTGTATACACATAAACTGTATATATATATCTGCCGGTTGTTTTAGTTCATCTCAGTAATTTACGTTTCCTATCTGTGTAATCTGTCGGCTATATCTCTGGGATCTATCAGCTATTTTATGTTGATTATTGAGTGGAGAGTGAAAGCAATCTGCTTAAATACGAATTTGGCTTCGCTCTAACATGACAAGTAAAATGTTTCTATGTCAACTTAGAAGCTACGATTAGCAAAGGTATAACTAATATCAGGAAATTGAAAACTTTCGTAGGAAATAACTTCTGGTGCAAAAACCATTAGCTCTCCAACTTGTTTTAATGCTCCATTCTCTTTCTCAAATGTTTGCAATGTTCAGAAATTTCATTTATCTTACTAGTATTAGTTAAATAGTGTACAAGTGATATACATGTTTTTCTATTTGTATATTGCTGTATCTTCCTTAGTCGATTTAAGTAATTTATTTCAGGAGTTCAGTGAGCTTATATGGATGCAGCTGAGTGCATCGAAAACGAATGCAATTAAATTCACTCTTATTATATCCACATACTCTTTGCTGCATAATACTACCAGTGAAAATACATACGTAGAAGATCGTTTATTATCTACATAGCATCAAAGGTCTTTGAATATTGGTCCGGATTCTCCATCATTCAACCTTTGACGATCAAACTGTTGAGACTGATCTGCAGTAGGCATTTTCGTACTTTTACTAGTGAATTTCGTAAATGAGTATTGAAGTTGATGTGTTAAGAATTGAAGCTCAGGGGAGGTTGAATAATTGAATAGTTTTATTCGAAATGAATAATTTCATCTATCTTTCAAAAACATCCATAGATTTAATGTAACGAAAATTATCAACCTAAAATAATCCGGATCGAATCAATATCGTGTTCGTCAGCTACAATTTGAAATCCCATTTACAGAATGAGGCTTCTCCTACGATACTGGATATATCAGGTTCGGAATATCGGTCAGGCCCAAAACGCATGCTCATTCAAGGACCGGTCCTTCCTCTTTTTCCCTTCGCCTGTTGTAGAACTGTCATTATCGCCTGATTCGCGGTTTACGCTTTGCCAATTTTCGCGGTTACGCTTGATTAAGGCCCGCGATAGGAATTTTCGCAACTTCTCTTCGTCTCTCTATAAGCCCTTAAGGTCCAATCGAACTTGAATACATTAAGAGAGAGATTGGTTTGCAAATGGCCTCGGACAGAAAGGGTAAAGAAAAGGTAAAGCCGAGAGCTTCTTACCTTGGTACCCGTGTACTCTATTACATGGTTAGAAATTTGAAAGCTTAATTTTTTACGCTAATGCTAGAGTCATAGACAGCGTCGGAAATTTTATATTTGAATTTCTATTCGATACACAGGTAAGAAAATTTCTCCTTGGAAGGGAGAGTCTTTTATAAGGAAGAGGAAGAATTGTACTCATCAATTAAGGGTGGAGTTCGATAATATTTAAAGGTCGCAGAGAACACTTGTACGTGGAATCCAGGGAAAATTGCATTATTATAATATGTGAAGTGCATACTTTATAGTCTTTTCTCGACTTTACATAATATTAAAATGATATAAACGAAGATCTGACTTCCAGATTCATCCTGACACAGGTGAAGGTAATGATTACAATTTGATTGTGTATAATTTTTAATATAAAAGATCCGATATTTGATTTAAGCACGTATGATTTTTGCCAACTTTAGTGTATCAAAAATAACGTATTGGTTTGGAGTGTTTCTTTTCCTTTTCTGTTATCCAACTTTTCATCTAAGATTTTTGATTTATTAAGATAATAATAATAATAATAAAACGGCTTTATTCGGGCGAGATTGAGACTAAAAGTCTCCTCTTCCATCTAACCCATCGTCATACAATACATAAATAATTAATTTAAAGAGATAGTATGAAAAAGATATGAGAAGAAATTGTGGATGTAAAAAACCTAAGAAATTCTTAGGAAAAAAAAATTTATCCACTGCAGGAAAACACCCACTAAGAAGGGGGGTGTGAAAAACCTGCGCAAACCTACCGATAGTATTAACTAAAAAGATGGTATGAAACATGATTACATTTTATAAATACACTATCAATAGGTTCATATATAGTATACATCAATAAAATTTTAACATTTATAACATAACATAAAATAACATATTTTAAAGCATAAATACATATCAATATTACATAAAACATAGATATCAACACAACATAGGGATAGGAAACCGGTGAGAAAATACTTTTATTACTAAAATAAAGAAGAAATAATTTTATTTACAACAGCAATATATATATATGAAAATTGAAGACAAAATGTCTCAATTGTACACTTCAATGGAACACAATTTTTACATATAATATTAACATGTTCAATGCATACATATAGTATAAAGTCAAAAATATGTAAAAACGTGAATAATATGGTGTCAGTAAAACAGTACATGAAGTATATAAGTACAAATTGTAAGAAAGTAAAAAACGTAAATTTAAGGAAAAAACAAGGACCATAAAGACCAGAGACATTATTTTCATGTTGCAGTGACGTTTGTAGTGAAGGGTTTAAGAGATTTGGAGAGAACCAGTAGAGAAGAATAGTATATAATGGTGAGATTAACAGTGCTTTGGCGATTAGATTTAAAATCAGTAGGAGGATGAAATTTCTGTGCGTTGCCGCTAAGAGTAGAAATGACCCTTTAAATAGGGAGATCGTTTCCCATGAGATAAGTGCGACATTTACTTTTAAAAGCACGAGCTGTGACAGAGGACTTAATTTCGAGGGGAAGGATGTTCCAAAGCTTGCTTGCAGTCACGATAAATGAGTTATGAAAAATTTCGGATCTATGATGTGGAATGAGTAAGTTGTCGCAACCTCTTGTGTTGCACCTATGGACAGAAAATAAGTTCACGAATTCCGAAGCAATGTACTCTGGCTTTTGCGTAGTTAGAATACTATAAACAATAGATAGTACATGCAATTTCCTTCGAGATTCTAGCCTTAGCCAGCATAATTGTTTGTATGATTCAGAGACATGATCATACTTTCGTAACTTAAAAATAAATCTTATAGATGCGTTCTGTGCTCTTTGTAACTTCAGAGCTAATTCTCCGGATAGATCCTGGTACACTACATCTCCATAATCAAAATGCGGCATGATCAACGAATTTACAAGTTTGGCTTTCAGAGGTGGAGATAAAAAATATCCTAATCGTCTAAGAGAGTGAAGAGATGAATATACTCTTTTACATATTTGAATTACTTGCTCGGACCATGAGAGGTTTTCGTTTATGATAACACCTAGGTTTGTTACTGAGCTGCCATATGGGATTTTAGATCCATTTAGGATTGGTGTTGGAATGTTGCTTCGATCTAGTGAATTTAATAGTTTTGGGTGACCAATTATGACAGCTTGTGACTTAGACGGATTTATAGTGAGAAAGCTTTTCTTACTCCATTCATGTATTTTAGTTAGGTCATGGTTGATGCGAGTGATCGAGTCCGTGAAGTTTGACACGGGTGAATCTATGTAGATTTGCAAATCATCAGCGTATAAATGAAATTTGCAGAATTTAATAACTTGAGGGCCACTATATGATGCCAATACAAAATATGGTGCATTTTATGGTCATAGCACATTCTTCGGCATCTTTTATGAGTAAAATTACTCTTTCCGGACTCGATATTTTCCTATTTTATTTTTATGTTACCTAAGCTCGCGAATGGATGTGGGAATAATCAACGGTTAGGGACTCAAAGTATGTACTTGAGTGACATCATGTGGTTGAACCAGCAAAATTGTTGAGACTTTCACGAAATCCGTGAAAAATTTTCATGAAATAATACCCAACAAAGTGTGATTTTTATTCTACATCTGAACCTAGCCGCTAAGCGCGGTATCCCTACAACATTTTAATGCCATTAGGATCAGCGTTGTACATGTATGTTCCTCATGGCAACGAATACATTTTAGAGATTTCAGCCATTATACCTTCTCAATTAGGCGAACTCATCCAGTTTATTTTCGTCATATCTTCTATCTGTCTTTTACTTTCTCTTTTCCTTCAACATAAAAAGTCGTACATCACGACCGCCTACAAAGAAATCCTTAAATTAAAATTTTCCATGCCTTCATTTTACATTCATGTTAAGAATTAGTGTTTCACGTATTCACGAAGAGTGATCTACCAACTAAAGTCTACCAATTTCCATTATTCTATTATTTTCCATTCATACGTTGCTCAATAGCTTTAACATCAAATATTTCATGTTTAGTATTCTGTTTCCTATAGTTCTACATTTTCACATTGCAGTTTCTACTTCGAAATCTTTTTTATTCGTATAATTTATGTTCAATTTTTCAATCTCATCCTCCTCATTCCGGTTCACCTCCAGAAGAAGTTTCTCCGCCTGTCTCTCGCATACTTTCCTCTCATTTTCCTTATGCCGTCTGTCTTCCTTTGATGTTGCTCCACATATTTACGCTACTACTTACAATGTACTCACTTTGTTTACTTAAACTAACTCCATGCTTATTAGCCGCGGTATTTATGTCAAATCGCGCCAAATTTTGATAAATATGCTGATAAATGTTTGTTTTTTTTCGTTCCTTTGTCCAAAAACTGGATCATCACATTTTAAAGATAATAAAAAGGAGCTTATATCAATTTTTATTGCACCGAAGTTAAGGAACGAAGAAACATTATCAACGCTGTGCTAGCAAATCTTTTGTACAAGTCATGGTTATTTTTCAAACCCAGCGGAAAAAAGTCGAGGAGAACAGATGAGGTCAACTTACATCTTAGCGCTTGAAGGTGATCAAGACAATCTAAGGTATTCACGTTCCTTCATAACAACCTTTTGATTTATTCGTGGTTTTTATACTTCCTTTCGGTGAAAATTTTCGAAAATTAGCGTGACAAAATCGATAGAATAATGCAATTGCCTTGAGCACTGAATTTTCGCTGCAACAAAGTTCATAGGCCAATATGTAAGCAGTAATGATCTCCACGTACGAATTCTGCTCCCTGGAAAGTAACGTGTTCTAACCGATGACTGATTTGGTTGTAGACTCGTAGGTTGGGAATCCTTGAAAGAAAGGAGATTGGAAGCTAGGCTGCGATTGCTTAATAAATTCACGGAAACTACATTTTCGGAAGATACAATCGGTATCATGCAACCCCCCTGCTACCTCGGTCGATCCGATAATGACCGTAAGTTAAGAGAAGTAGATGCTAGGACGAATCGTTTTAAAAATTAATTCTTTCCACTAACGATACGCGACAATAACCGAATAAGAAACTAGTTTAGATTCAACTGGTGTTTACACCCCATGCCACACGCCGAAAGGCGGCTTGTAGGGTATTAATGTAGATGTAGATTTAAATCTCGACTCATCCTCCATGACAAACCCAAAGCCCTTTAGATGATGTTGTATTATGCAGGAGTTTTGTGTGGAATGAGTCTTACTAGGCAAGGTAAGGCAGTTTTCCCATAGTTTATACACTGGACCAGAATGTCATCAATAGAAAACATAATATAAATGAAGCAAACTTTTTGCTGGCATAAAACATTTTTTTTAGCATTCAACGGGGAGTGACCTACATAGAAGAAGAATGTATTCATGTAGATTAATGCCCAATACTTAGCATATTTCGTATTTTCAAAGCCATTAGCAGGACTGAGACAATGGTAAATGAGAGATTCATTTTCTAAAGAGATTTAAAAATCTTCCCATCATGGAGGGAATCTTCAACATGAAGTTCTAATTCAATCCGCATTACGAATAGTGTAAACTCGAAATCATGTTGTCTAAATTTATGGTACTCCATATATCATCATGGGTTGTCTGCTCGCTTAGGTCCTAGGTGTTTTTTCTCCAATTTTCCTTATCCTCCGCTCTTTTTTTCATCCCACTGTACCCTTCTTCATTCTTTTATCAGTTTATGAATTTCACTCTTCTCCTTCCTCTCTTAACTTGTCCCTCCACTGTGCCTTCCAGCGTATCCTTAAGTGAGCAGTTCCTTCTTATTGCATGCCCTATCCAATTCTTCTACCTTCGGATTATCAAATCGATCGATCTTCTTTTTTCATTTGCTCAGTACCTCTTCATTCCTAACTTTGTCCATCCACTTGATGTTTAATAATCTTCTCCAAACCCATATTTCGATCGCCTTTATAAATAAGACTCTTTCTACTCCATAAATAAGTGAAAATAATTTATAGGCCTTCCTAAATGTTAATATCAAAACCACGTGGTTCTGTTATGACGGTCATCATCAGGTGACAAATATCAGATTTATACAAATACTAATAATAAGGTTAATTTTTTTTGTTGGTGTAGATGGAACAGGGATAAAAAAGGACTCCCAATTAGGTTAGCTTGATGTAGATGACATTTCCATTATATCCTAACTCCACTATATACTGGCTTATTGATGCATAATTTTAGCCGTGTTGGCACGTGAATATAACTGATGATAAATACGATTGACTTTGAATGTGTCCTTCTTCTAAGGGATAGTTTGCTAGAGCAGTTTACCAGCTGCAGAGCCATTGTACATTTTCTCTCACTTGTTATTCATACATCTCCATAGTAACAGAATCTTCAAAGTTGTTCCAATGTATTCCTTAATTTCTACTCTAAGGAGTTTTTCTCGTGATTGATTGAGAGGATATCTCAATGCTGTGCCCACTCTTAGCGGGAAAGGTTACGACACATTCTAGTTAATCTCGTAATTAATCATTTCGTTCCTTGTGTTTAATTTGTATGGTTCGGCTTCTGTGTTTTTTTTTCACAGGCGATCGGAAAATTTCCCCTCCGCTTGTATTTGAATTATTACTCTCAGGTTTTAACGTGTAGCAGTGAATTTAATTATCTACTCTGGTGAAAATTTAACCAATATTCACGTTACGAGAGTTGAGCGAGAGTGACCTTTATGCTTCGGTTGTCTTGAGGCGGAATCAGGTACTCGTCCGTTTTTATTTTTTGGCTTTGTCGTTTTTACGTTTTTGTGAGAGAGTTGATGAAGACGTCCGTGTTTCGTTTTAACTGAATTGTTTCAAACTGCTTGACTGCGTCACTTAAAGTTTGCCGACTGAAATCGTAATCTGCGAAGTGAAGATAATCTCTTCAAACATTTTCGCTTATCTGTTAGAAGCGATCTATGTCATAGAAAATCACATTCCTCATAAATTCACGTATGATAAAATTCAACGTCTGCAAAGAAACAATTTTTCGTCGTGATTTATAAGAGGATTGTTTAAGAAATCGTAATTTACTTACTTTTTTATTCCCAGACTGTCTGTACAGTCCCTGAGACTGGTCTACACTTCAAATCATACTCTGTTAGACGCCAAAACATCTACGAAAGGAATGAGGCGTACTAGCAAGATGAGGAGTAAGGTAGTTTCACCTAATATCATCTCTGAGACGGAATGGTATGAGTTAGTTAGTTAGTTTGACCCTTTATTGGCGAGGTTAGGCCCAAGTGGGCCTATCTTCCACATATGCTCGTATGTCGTCAGAATATGAACAATTATAAATTAAATTAAAACAAAAAGACTCAAAAGAGTAGTATGATTAGTAGTTTATCTAAAAGCAACACAATCTAAGAATAGCAATTTCACAGCACTCAATCAGGAAAAAGCGAATGAATACCATTAGTCAGCATCATCAATACCTCAGTAACTTCTGTTGTGCCTCAGTCACGAACAATTACGAAACTTGAGTGGAAAAATATACAATTTATATATTCTGTTACCGAGTGTCGTACATTCAATGGGCACTTCGACTAATGCACAAGTATCCATTGATTTTTATGAGGGGATTCAAACATCGAGATGGTCTTTTTGAGGAGATAAGACGTTTCATTCCTATTTAATAGAGGTCTTCGTAAAATTTGTCTGCCTAAAGTATCCAAAAAGGCAATACTATACTTTGAATGAATTAAAGGAGGATTCATAATGCCCATATATGTTCTCGTTCCTTTTTTGTTTGATATACGACGAAATTTTAAAGCGTACGATAAAAATATTTCTACGTGAATGTGAAGCATCGTTACTTTTTATCTTATTTTAATCAGAGAATGATCAGTATTAAGCAGTCAATATTATATAAAACAATCTACTAATAAATTGGAAATTAGCACGCTACATGTCGATGAGTGGCAATAATTGAGGTCGTTTGCAACCATAGCTCAATTCTCCAAAAGGAAACAAGGTTTTCTGTTGTAATATTCCTTTTGGACGATTCCTTTCTGCGATGAAGACATCAAAATATAATAATGATCATAAATGAATACTAATTTATACCAGAATCGTTAAAATTTTTGATTTATGGGCCAGGAAAATGTATCGTTTATTGGACGAATCGCTTTTGAAACTTACGAATGCAATCGTTATTGCATCGCGTTTGTAAATTAGAAAATTGAATTATGTTAATCGCAAATGTGTGGCTAATTGAAGGTCAAGAGGAAAGAGGGTATATATTTTGCAATGTGATAACTGCAATAGATCACAAGCAAAGATTTAGCCATCATTTTCCTTTGAAAAGCATGCTAATTATGAACGTTGTCTTAGCTTCAGATATCAAAAAGTGATCTGCTGTTCTGGATGAAGGTTTGACGATGGATAAAGGGATAATATTATCTCTTATTTATTCTGAAAAGTTATTCAAACTGTATCGCAATTGTTATCAATCATTATCATTTTTGAAATAGCATTATAAATGAAATTTACTTTATGTTCTTTTCCCTTATTTTTCTCTTACAAGGAAGAAAGTATTAAATGAAGAAGACCACCAGTTATTTGATAGACTTAATGAGAATAATATGGTTTACGTTACATTTATCACACAGAAACAATATTCATAAGTATACAATCGTTAAGATGGCCGTCTTATGACGTGTGCTATAATGCTGATCGCAGCTATATTTTACCATAGATTGTATACATTTTTACAAATTCTCTATTTTTACTTCGAATTTTTAGTAATAATTTGTCTAAGTTCAATTTTCATATCTACAGCCATGTCGAAATATTTTACTATTTTACTTCTACACATCCTTGTGTCCATAAATTTTTAGTAGCAACACTTTTTTGGGTTTAACATTTTATTTGTATATGTTTTCGAATTTTTTCGCCTTATTCTTCACAAGAAGGGTAATTCCCCCAACGTGGGTATTTGCTATGTCAACCATATGTTGCCTTACCCACACCCTACTCTTTCATTTTTCCCTTTTATTAACTTCTGTCAACATTATAGGAATATATGAATGTAGATGATGTGGCTTCTACCTCGCTAGCAAAAGATTTATCTTTCTACAGTTAGTTTGAAGGCCTCTAGCAAGTATAGGCGCTTGTGAGAAATCAGTGTCATTTATTTTACAGTAAAAAAGGCTGTTCGCCGGTCTGTCTATAAGTGACTATCACTGATTAGAAAACCATGAATCTTAGGCTTCTTTAATGTATTTTTTTTGCGATTTAAGTTGCATTTCAAAAATCTTTTCGAAAAAATAAAATCTAGCAATGCTGCCGAGGATTCATATTGTCATTACGTCAACAGCAATGCTTCAACTGAAAACAAAATAAAGATTTTGCTTTTATACCTCTGAACATTTTGATAGCTGCCAATAATAGCTATACGTTTTCATTATTTAGAAATATAAGCCCAGTTTTTGTCGTTTATTCTTTATTTCTTTAGAATGCAATAAAACTAAATAAAAATGAATTTTATTGCGTCAAAACTAAGATATAAATAATGGAAACAGAACGATACCTTACCCTATCGATGACATTTTCAGAATTATAACAAAATTTTGCGGTTTTGTAATGATATTTATTGTTTTTGGAATTTCGAGCAAAACACGGGAACGGTATTGCAGAACAATGTTCGAATTATTGTTACCTTTTTAACTTGTATCGATATCTTGAATTGATCTTTAGTTTTTGACATTTACATTCTCAAGCGTAATTTGCCGTTTCGGTGGCAGTAACAACATAAACATGGAATTAATGCTGGATTTAAATAACTTACAATACATCTTTATTTATTAAAATATAAGTATAAAATAACCGGCCCATCGAGAGCTTGCTTTTTACCTGGTGTATGGTTTCATCCATTCTATTTCCCTCACCTTCAGTTCAAATCTCAGCATCTCATTTCTATCTTAAATCAACAAGTTCATGGCAACAGCTCTTGCGTCGCTGTCAGCATCTTTTTTATAGTAGGAGGAGCCTCGGGTATTATAGATGCGAAAGAATATATTGATTTCCTCATGGTTTGTTGTTTCCCCTGCTCCACACCGTGATCGGGGAAGAACGTTTTCTCACAATACCTTTTCATGACCGCTAACATTACTCGAGGTGATCGGAAGGGAAGTCCGTGACAAATGTGGAAACTTTCTTGGAAATGAGCCCCGTTTTCCCGCTAATTTTTTTGCGCTTTGCGAATTATGCAACCGGTAATCCGGTCGTTGCCACTTGCTGATCGCAGTTATCACAGATCGCTTTCCTTGTTTGCGGCACCCCAGGGCACTACGCTATGCTCGAGGATTATTATTCTGGCGATTGTCCAAAGAACTTCTCGCAATCGGCCGAGTCTCGAAGCGCAAACGATCGTCATTTGCGTGTCGTCTTTCGTCTCTCATAAATTATACACCCGCCATTGTTTTCCGTCTCTTCGGATTTTTCGAGCTGTCGCTTTTCTTCGAAATTGACTACAAATATTTTCGCTCGCCCGAAGTCTTTCCTGCGTGTGCGGTGAAGATCTTAACTGGGAAAATGCAAGGATAAATATCGTTACCAATAAAAAAACGTGTGTTCCGAATTCAAAAGCTATTTCCCACTTCCTCATAGCCTTGTATTGAAGTACTATTATTCAGTGAGTAATTGTAATAATAAAAATGAATTACTTATATTTCAAACACAAAGGTTCTCAATATATCTACATGTAAACATAGTAATTATGACATTTATTATATGAATAAGAATATGTATAGGTATACTAGATGTTTTGTCATAAGAAAGACATATGTATGTTATTTTTTGTTAATTATTCATATTATTATTACTAAAACTTTTAATTATGTGCAATCCTTGTAACTGCGCTCTGCACGTAATGAATGAATAAATAAATATCGAGCTTTAGGTTCAGTCTTCCGATAATTTTATGATTTTTTTATTTCTGATCTTGATACGTTAGATTTGTTCTTTGATCATCTTTTCAAGTGATAATCATGTTAAAATTTGTTTTAAACGGCAACCCCTCCTATATTAGCTACAGAAATTCCTGGAGAGGGAATGAGGGAGCAACTAGGTCAGCTGAGGAGTGAGGTAGTTTACCTTAGTTATCCTCCCTGTCCCAGGATTATGTAAGTGGGAAACTTCCACCTAAGTGCTGCACATTCCGCTATAATAACACATTGAATGTGGCATTCGAAGAGAAACCAGAATGACACCATCATCAGTATTACTGATACCTCAAGAGCCTTAACATCACTATAGACATGAAAAATAACGAGAAAAATTGTGTTAAAATTCACAATTTAGTCTATCCTACACCAACAAATAATTTGAACTCTTATTGCTATCTTTAAAACTACGAATACCTAGTAAATTCTTACAGGATGAAAGTAAAAACTGATACGAATGTATGGCGACTTGTGGAACTATACTCAGGTCATTAATATGTGGACGGTTACCAAATTTTTTTCATCTAAATAATTTCAACTATAAAATAATAATTCAAATGCAGTAAAAGATAATAATTTAATTAAAGGTAATTAAATAAGAGTAAAATATTTGTTTAGGTGTATAATTTCCCGATAATTGTTTCATGAAAGACCTCCTTTCGCATGGCACTTTCATAATTCATGATCGATGGAATTATTTCGTCTGAAATCTCAAAAAGATGGACTAGGACGGGATTCTGCTTTTAGGCAAATAAGACGAACATAACTTTCAATCCTGCTCTTTCACCAAGAGTAAATATTGGTAAAACTTTAGCCAGAGTAGGTAATTAAATCAACTGCTACATATCAACACCTCAGAGGTATTTTATCTCAGGTTCAACTTTAGGAGACAGAGTTGAGAATTATAGAATATACTTTGAGTGTATGGATCTAAAAAGTATTAATTGTCAGGAGTGTATTTCGCAATGTCGTGAAATTTATCACAAGAATTTCTTCTCCCGCACAATTATCTGATGATAAATATTTTCATGATAATTAGATTTTTTATTTCTATAATATGCTTTGATATTTTTCGAGTTCGTTCATAAGTAATTTTTCTACGCTATGATTCAAGGTAACTGGGAAAGCGACTTTCGGAGGTGATTTACATTTTCTCTCTCCGCAAATACAGATGCTCAATTGTTCGTCCCTTCTAGGCTTCTCTGATATGTTTATGCGGTGGAAAGCTAATAATTAATTTTCACAAAAGGAGATATGTCTTTGAAGTTCAAACTCTTTTCATATTTTCTTTGAAACAAAGTCATGTCTTCAGTTGAAAAGAAATGAAAACTAAGATTCTTATTTATTTTCCTCTACAAAGAGCTTAAGAAAGTTTGCGAAACGATGTTTTCCCCTTGAGCTTTCAAACAGACTAAGGTCATGCGTTATAATTTAAAACTTGGAAGAAATTAAACTTAAGCGTAGAACTTTAGTTTCATCATTAACATTTTTATGGTGATTTTAAGTTGGTGTATCACTCAAAATCTCTATGCACTAGACAGATCGATAAATGGTCTTACTTAGATCCATGGTGATACCATGAGTTTCGAAGTATTGGTGAACCATATTTGAGCGTTCTGGCATATTTTGTGCATTATAGCCTTAACAACATAACGTAAGCAACCGCCAATTTCCCCAACGCCAAGCGACCACTTTCATGAACATAACCGGTAAAAAAATCCGCTATCTTTCCGAGAAAATGCTTCTGAGATTTATTTTACTTTACTCATCGCCTTCCCAATGATGAGCTTCAATTTTTCTTTTGACCGCAAACAGTACGTCTTTCAAATGCAAGATGCCCATCGTCGCGACCTCGAACGTTTATTGATTAGAAAAAAGATCATTTGGAAAGGATTCTTATCTGCGGTGCGCGGATGGTCTTCGAGGTATTTGGTGATGCAGAGATGTAGTGGGACATAATGGGTGGCTTGTATGTACAAACTCTGTGGCGGCAGTTGCGTAATAAACAAAGACCGTCATTCATAAGGTTTGCATCGGGGTCTTCTGTCAGCTGAGACAGGCCCTCTCGAATGCAAATACCGCACAGGGCGTTTCTATGGGAACAGCAAGAAAAATAGAAGACACGCAAACGTGAAATTCAATCGTGTATTCGTAAGAAGATTGTATGCAGGTGTCAATGATTGTTTATCATCACGGGTTATCTATCTACAGGTTGTTTTTTTTGCAGTTCTCCATGCTATCCTATCCTTAGCCAGCCACCTTTTTCTCCAACATTTAAACTTTCTATTTCCTCACGTAATCCAACCTAAATCATTATCTGTTAATACTATTTTTGGCTAACCGTTCCAATACTGTCTTCAGAAGTCCGAAATTTTGGCATAATTCCTCATTTCAGGAAAGATCAACACTTAAAGAGTAACGTGCTATATTTAAAAATCTGAATTTTATTAGATTATCGATATTTAATGAAATTGGCCAATAAACCGTGACATTATAAAGAGACACGGTAATTCAGTTCCCAGCTGTTTTAGAAAAATTCAAGTTTCTGATTCTCTGTTAGAAATATCAAATAATTTCATTTACTTTTGTATCACAACCAAAATGATACGCTGCTACAATTACAATGGCATGCGTGATAAATGAAATAGCAATACCTAAGTTTACTTAGTGTCAGTTGTTATTACATATTTGCAATGGTTTGATTCTCACTTCACCATGACGTTGAATGAATCTAGTTCACAAACATATTACCTGAGCTTCGATTTACATTCATATCTCTCTTCTTCTAATTTTACAATTGCCCTGACAGAGAGATCATTCTATTAGGCCAACCTCTTTTTAAATGAGAGATCCTGGTTCTATTCCCGGTCTCATCACACTTTTTTTTCGCTGATCATTTGGACTTTGGCTCTTTAGAAAATATAAAACTGGGATCTCAATAAAATGGTGCATTCATATTCATGCGAATTGAATCCTTTGTCTCGAACGAATGCAAGATCAAATTTATGTTTTCCAAGTGCTTATATCCAATGTTTAAAGAGATAGTCCCACTACTTATTACAATATTATGCTTCCATATTACTCCCATAAACACATACATCGTTGCATCGCCATTTACCTATGAATATCTTTAAACTTATAACCATAAATTTCCTTCCCCTTTATTAGTTTCCCATACTCATGGAACTGCTTAAGCAAATGCCAGGCAATTCTTAGGAACTGGATGTTATCTCTCCTAAAAACAAACTGATTGGAAACGAGAAATTTCTAATTAAATGCTGCATAACTTGTTATCTCCGTTAGCACCAATATTATTACCTGCCCTTGTCGGTAAATAAATATACAGAAGATTTAAAATACATAATTCCTAGTAATATTTGTGTTTTCGCACGCTCTACGTTTTCATATCTATTTTCTTAGAAAGTGTTGGCAGTTTCTGAAGAATTGAGTGTTCATATTGACTCCTTTCTAAACTGTTAAGGTTATTTTCCATGTGGAGTTTGTAGAATAACTTATATAACCCTAGGAATCGAACATGTTAGAAATTAGCCCATAGGGCCTTCCTCATTGAAAGGTCATATTTAGACATTCCACAATGGGTATTACAGTCAAACACCGTTGTTGATAAGCAATATATAAGCAATTAAACCTAATTGGATAAATTTGTTAATACCATGAAGAAAGGATGATGCAATATATCAACTGTAGGCATATTGAAATCTTAGCTTCATGTCGCTGGTCTTGAATAGCTATATTAGACTCTAATTAGTTGATTGAAATAAGTTCGTCGTATTGAATATTTGGAATTGGTTGTAGTGCATTAGAGCTGCAAATTCGTGCCCACCAACAACGCTATAATTACCAAGTTATAAGGATTTTATTTTCAAGGTTTTTGTATTTTAGTTAATTTTCCATTTTATACTGGAACCCTCTCAAATTTACAACATGTTTGTCATATTTTTTTAAACATCCTTTTCTTATCTTCATGAATTTCATTCACTTTTCACCACAAGAATTCCCGTGACGCACATACACACAGATAATTCTGCTCCTGTTGGATATCATAGTCTCCTTCTATGAACGCACACCAGCAGAAGTGAGTGGGCCGACACCCCGCGTTTATCCCACTTTTATTCCAAAAGTCTCCTTCAATGTTTTTGCATAGATCAAGCGAACATGGAAAAAATTGATTTATCGTATATTCGGTTACTACTATGAGAACAAATTAATTTTAGTTTCATTTCGTGTTAGGCACAAAAATACGCTTTGCTTTACATTCAGATTATCGTAAAAATAAGTAGAAGCTGATAGAAAATAAGGAAAGGCGCTTCCTAAATCTTACTGAGTGAACTAAATGAAATACTCCCCTGAAAATGCCTCAGTATTTATCAGAATCGGATAAGATATAGCTTTTATTAGATGTAACAAAAATTACATATAACCTTTGAATTGATGGATTTTAACATTACACTAAATCTTATATCCGCAGAAACACAACCCAAACATACTCCACAAACACTTATACAGATTATACGAAATAACAAAACTCTATTCACAAATAATGTTTAGAATTATTACTACAAGACTTAATTTATACAACTGCCTCCTGGTAACAAGTCTAATAAATTTAAACCATAGATATTGCATAATTAAATTGACTAGTAATCTAGTTGTTAGCAAAATCTTTCGTGCAGCACTACTTTGATCATCATTGTTTTGCGTTTAAGTTTCTAAACCGTCTCTGGGGGTGCAAAAAACAGAATTAAAAAAAATCAGTCTACAGAGTTTGAGATTAGGAGATCAGTCCCATGTTTACAGAGCAAAACACCTGACATAACGCTTGGATAGAAAACAACGTGCGTGCTTATCTAGCGCTTCTCGGTTCCTCAAAATGAGGATAATAATGTCTGTGTTGTGTCAGTCAAGGCTCCGGAAGAAAACGCAGACTCATCTCTTCGAAAAAGATGCCTCATTCTCTAAAAAGTGCAGCCCAACGAAGCGGAAGGACCATTGAGATGGGAGTTAAAAACAGATGTTTGGTCTCGATTTAAATGTCTCCAGATGTCTTCGATGCACCATCAAATAATGGAGAAATTATATGAGGATTTATACTTGGATGATATCAAAGACGGATCGAAATATATTGGTGCCCTTGGCATTAAGTCATTTAGGCATTCGGTGAATGAATTCTTAAAAAAATCAATCTTTAGAACATTTCCAGCTATAGCGTTTGCCGTTTGTTAAGAATCATCTCCGAAGCATATAGGAAAAGTGAATTTCATTGTACGAGTACTCGTATTCAATTTATTATTGCCATTAAAACGATCACATTTTAAAAAAGGAACTTTTTGAGAATGAACGAATTTCCTTAAAAGAGGAAACAGTTGCAAAATATAACGTATTCGATTAATTCATAATATACAGTTTTCGAGATTGCATGAACTATTTAAGTCTTACTTATACACAGTTTTTATAATTGGTTGACTACTTTATTTATCATAAAAGTATCATGATTTAGATGTCGAATAAAGAAAAAATAAATACAACTAATATAATGACTTTTACTGGTCCACACAAGGTTTCATCGGCGACTAGTATCAGCTAATAATTGTCATCTTCAAATCGAATTTAAGGTCTTTTCCTTCGACGAAATGTCCATCAGCACGTTCCGCAATGCGATGGCCTCCTCCATGAATTTTATTAGATTTATTATCAATTATCCAAAAGAATTTGGCATTTAGATGAATTCCGTACGAGTTAATTGGCGAAAATGTGCTCGTAATCGACAAATTGTCAACACCATTCACATCCAAAATCACGTCACCCTGGGATACCGCTCCATCTCTCGCTCCGCGTGACATTCTTGCTCCAAATGAGATGTCACTCGCAATTGAGGCTTTTGATTCGAACTTCCTCTTCAATACGGAAAGTAGCGATTCGCAGACGAAAAATAAAGACTCGCAATCCGGCATTACGTGTTTTAAAAGGTCACTGGACCAGCATCCGGGCCATCCCGGATTCCTCCGACGTGAAGACGTAAGAAGAAACCGCCGATACACGATGCACACGCCTAATCCTCGTAGTGACGCAGATGCCAACGCACGCGACCGCCCAAACCGAAAGAGAGATTCCCATCTCGTTTGTCGTGACGCAGTTCGCACGTCTTGAGCTTCTCCTCGCCGCTCCCAGGCGCCGCCACCATCTCGCCGCTTTCCATTTTTCCCCGAATAGCTCCGCTTTCATTCCGCGAACTTCCCCTCTCGGAAGTGATGTTGCGTCACTCCGATCTCCAGCAGACGGAGGAAGTGAAGCGGCTAAAGCAGCCCCCTCTCATTAATGCCGGGCGTAAATCTTCGCGGACCCATTCCACGGATTTTGCGGCTTCCAAGAATCGCCCAAATTGTTCTGCATCGCACAACAGGTGTGGCCAAGGACGCAATCGGGAATTAATGACCGCCGAGAACGTTTTTCGCCTGCGCGTAGAAAGCTTTGGCGGTTGTTACATCATGAACATGTATCGCGCTGAGGGGTGGATTTCGGTTCTTCGAACCCTGCGTTGTTTCTTCTTGTTTCGGCTTTTGGCGCTGCGTAAGTTTAACGATGTAGTGATGTTGAAGTTCCTGCTGCCATATTCCGATGAATAGAATATTTGTCATTCGTCAATTGGCAGAAGATGGATAAAAATGTATCCTTCATTAGCATTTATCATCTTCTAGTAAAATATTTTTATTGTTAAGGGACGGTAGGTAAGTATTGTAAGGGACGGTAATGGACGATTAGGTGTAATTGGGACTTTTAAGTCCCATCTTCTATTTAAGCAAGAAATTTGCATAAAATATTAAAAATAAAAATTACAGAACAAAACAAAATACTATCTGTATACAATTATACAAAATAAAATGATATAAAAATCTATTCTAATATAACATACAAAACGGCTTCGGTGAAAGCGGTCCCGGGTTCGATTCCCAGTGGGAGCCCATGCGCGAAATGATCTAAGCTGTCGAAGCACTTTTAGCTATACAACTACCTCGATATGAAAGCTTCTGAGGTATGGTTGCACTGCTGCGATATGAAATATGAGGAATAAGTACGCAGAATAATGGCACTAATAAAGGTCTCGTCTTATGGAATGCCCTTAATAGTGTTACTCATTGAGTCATTGTGCTTCAGCTACGTGAACAAGTTCCACTTATCCGGCTTGGTGGGGAAAGCAGTACCTCACTCCTCATCCTGCCTAGTATGCCTCATTCCCTCCTACTAGGTCTTGGTAGCTACTGTTAGAAGGGGTGAGATCCTTCATGTTTTCAGGCTGAACATTTTACGTACAAATAATGTTAATTTGCCAGCTGGCGAATTCTCATAAGACAGGAAAATAAGGGCAATTTTCTTCGCGCGGGCTGTTTTTCGCTTTTTTTCGGAAAATGCTTTGGATGTGCTTTGGATAGATGGCGTAGAAACGAATCTTTCTCAGATCGCGTTTGAAGCCGCTGAAAACGCCCGATTGTCGGAAAAAATATCTTGAAGAAATTTTGACAAGTAAAATACGTAGAGGAGAGTATTACGGAAATCAAGTTTAAATGATTAAAATTGACGGTTCAGCTGACCTACATATGTCCTTTCTCGGTGTGTGAAGGCCCTAATTGTTATCCAACACTGGGTTAAAATGACTAAGCATTTTTTGCCAGGAAATATTTTTTAAGCTTTACTTTTCTTACTAAGCCATGCATTTCTACCAAATATTAATTATATAAAAATAAATATTTTAGTATACTAAGCTCTTCTGCTTTATAACTTCAACTCTGAAACTTCTATCGCCTACGTATATACGTATTAGGATTAATTTCCGATCTCGAGCTGGTTCAACGTAGAGTAGCAAGGTTCGTCAAGGGAGATTTCAGATTCGACAGCAGTGTTTCGGCTATGATAGAATCCTTCGGATGGAACTCTCTTAGTGGTAGAAGACTTGAGTATCGACGGAAGATTTTCGATAAATTTATCACAACCGATTTCGGGGAGGAGACAGCTGATATTGTCATCCCAGTTATATACTTACGCGACCTTCGAGAGAAAACAAAAAGCGATCTAGGGAAGAAGTTGCCAGGACAGATAGTTTGTTACTTTTGGTCGTTTTTCCCGCGAATTGTTAGAGAAGCTAATAGCTATCCAGATTAGATAGGTATTTCGGTGTCTTACACCCCCTGCCACGCGCCACTGGCGGATTGCAGGGTTTAAATGTAAATGCATCGCCTATTCCTGCGATTTTATATAGCCTTTATATAATAAATTACCCAATTCGTTTATACTCCAATTCGCACTTGTATATTATTTATTCGTACGCATATTCGTATACGTATTCTATATAATCCTATAATATCTATACATATCCGATAAATAACCATATTAAAGTTACGTTATTGCAGGTGCATAAACTTCGATTCTTTCAAATTTATCTGCATGAGTTATGATCTCCAATTATGAACACTGATATTATCTTGCTGTCGAAATACCATTTAACTCGCCTCTTTCTTTTATCATTTGATATGGTGTACAAAATATTGCCCACAGGCCAAATCCAGCTCGCAAAAGACTTTCAAATGGTCAACGACGGTAATTCTACCAATCTCGTATTATTGGTTGGTTTATCTAAGGTGTATGCATCCCTTCCAAATTTCATACTTTTCTATTTGATAGATTTCAGTACGATTTTTTACGTTTAAAAACTTCTGCATCTAAAATTGATATGCTGAAGCGTGACTTCGTGGAATGGAATAGACATTTCAAAAAATGAAAAACTTGTGCATCTATTACTATTTAGGTAACCTTACTACAATATAACTTCGTAGATTTCCGTGGCGTTCGGGTATATTATTCATGGTGTTCTTCATTTCGACCTGAAGACGCCTGCTGGAATTCGGTCGAAACGTCGTCCGACAAAAAACGTGGAAGAGAACCCAAAAACCATGAATAGTAAACCTTACTACAATTTTGAGGAACTGAAATTGATGTTCTCCTATATCTTAAAAACAATTCTCCATTATGATATGGTCCTTCTTCCGTAACATTTGATATTCCCATTAAGAATTAATTAATTAATATGTTTATGAATAATCTAATTAGTCTGCAACTGGATATATCACATCTGATGGCACTCCCACTATCATAGATACTGAGGCAAGTGTGGGGAAATAGTCGTTGCCAAATGTGTCGTTATTAATTCCTCCGATTTTTATTATTGCTTTATGACAACAGCAATTTATTTTTTTCGCGAATTATGATTAGTTTCTATATTCTGTTTAGAATCTCAAAGAGATCACTTGAGTGGGTGAGGCGAAGTTTATCCATCTATTTAATTTATCCTTAACTATTGCTGAAGTAGTGAAATTTAGATAGATCCATTAGGTTTTATTCATTTTAAAAATTCATGTCTATAATCATAAATGTAGAATTTCTCTCTGAACTTACTTAAGAAATATCTTTTGTGGATTTCGCTACTCAATCATCAACACAAATATTTTTCATCAAAATTTTCAGTAAATTCAAAGGGAAAATCTCACTGGAAAATAAAGATATAATTTTAATGACCTGGAAAACCTTAATAGGTGAAAGCTGTGTACCTAAACATAGTTCTAGCTATGAACCTTTGTTTCAATTGATCGATTTAAAAATATTCCAAAATATTTCATTTCCTCATATTCGCTCATTGCGTAATATTGCCTCAGATGAAGAAATAATCGTCATCTCTTTTATAGAAATTTAACCATACAAGATTCCGGTCATACATAAGTCATTTTCCCATCAAATGGGTGAAATTTTATGTAGCTTCAATACGGATTTTACTCATGACGATTTGGAAATGCACAAAAAACTAGTCGCGTTAAAAAGAACCAATCAATTGAAAAGGTCCCGTTAGAAGAATAAAGGGAAGTTTACAACTGTTCACATTGGTCAGTGCAATGGCTTTCGAAATGCGCAAAATGGCACTATGATAAGAAATATTTAATAATTTGAACGTAAATCGTTTTCCAACCCTTGCCTTAACCTTCGAAGTAAAATTAATTCCCTTCGCAGTTGTGTGGTGAATAATTTTGGGGGTCGCCTCAGCAAATAACATGAAGACCCTGAAACTCCCTTGCATCTTGGGGCTCTCTGGACCATAACATGACCCTGTGTGTTCACAATTATTCTTACGCATTAATCATAATCAGCTTATTTTCATTAGTAGTGAAATAGTCCATAAGCAAAGCCAAAGAGAACTTAAAATCGCACCTATTCGAAGCTAATTGTATTCCAAACTTAAAATATCATAGTGGAAGCATTGATTTACCTCCACTGATCAGAAGCCGCTCAGCTGCAAGCGTTTTCTCCGACCTGGAGTTACTGGGAACACTCGACGAGTAATGCTGTTTCCGATGGTAAATCATCAGCGATGATGTTTGAGGCAATTAGCAAATCTCGTTTGATCCCTCGGACAACGAAGGAACGAACGCCCGACTCGTTTGTTGTGGGGTGTAATCTTTCAGCGAAATCTCTCCCCAGCATCCGAGTGTGCGTTGTCACGAGCGCGATCCGCTGGAGCCAAGGACGGCGCAACCTTATCCTACTCTCCCCTACAGTGCCGGCGTAGATCGTCCCTGACCTTCGCATCAAGGGAGGAAAAAGAAAAGGAGTTGAATTTAATGTGATTTTAGCCGTCCCCCTTCTGCAGGCGGCTTGTCTTTTGCCGGTACTTATCTTGAGTCACTCTGGCGAGCCTCTCCTAAGTTATAGAAATCATCTCTGCTGAAGAAGGCGTTGCTGCATATCGTTGTCGATGTCCGACATCCTTTCTCACACTCCGATGTTCCTTTCCGCTTTTCCGCCCTAAAACAGCTGATCGTAGGGTTTGAGCTATTTCGCTGCCGCAGACGTATCGGAAATGTGACGCGTAATTTCCCGGAGTTCCGAGATGCTTCGAAAGTTACGTTACAAGAGTGCTAACGTTCGCGAGATGTTTCATCGCTTTTGGGTATCTCGCTGTATACTCGGAATTTTCCTCCTACGCTAAAGGGTTGATTTGAAAGTCGTACAGCCATTGATTCTTGGGCTGTTGACGCAGATGCTTACCTGCTACATCATGCTGATGAATGGAATACCTTTCACTGCTTCTTTGCTTCAGGGTGGAGAATAGTGTACCTTTAATTTATTTTAGTCTCAGTCCTATTCAAGGCAGCAATGAAATAAAATCCTGTGATATAAGGATGATGCTTTAATGAAATAAAAAGGAGTAACGAGTACTCCTTATCCTCGTAACTCCTTATATGATGCTATTAAAAGTGTTATAGGTAGGATATTTGCACTCCTTGTTACAAGAAAGTAATCGCTAGAACAGTTAGTTAATTCTTTTCGTTTTTCGCAGACTATTAGAGATACTAACAGATAGATCAGTTAAGTTGGTAATGCCATACGCCGCTGGCGGTTCGTGGTATGTGCATAAGTCTAAATCTAAAATCTATTATGTGTTTTCCACTCAAATTATTCGGACTCCGTGAGGAAAGCAAAGGAAAACTACGTTACTCCTCAACCAAGTGCATCTGAGTCCCTGTCTAGACGTTTAGTTAACATTGGTGAAGGGCTTGACGTTTAAACGCCTCCACGATTAATACTATACTGACTCATGAAAATTATACCAGCACCCTTTCCACGAGGATTTTATAATTTTAGAGCGTTGTCAAAAATGATTACTCTAAGTATACCCAGTTTATAAATTTCTGTTCTGGAAGAAGCGAGCTGAAATGTGGTTGCACGTTCGGTGAATTAATTGTGATTGTGCCGAAGAGAAAAAAGGTCGAGAAGTTCTGTATTGAATAAGGAAAAGATTTTAATTTTTGGATAGTTTTACTCTTCATTGATACGTTGTTTCGCTTATGCGTCTTTAATTGCGTAACGTTATTAACAAAGTTATGAGAAAATCACATTTTATGAGTCGATTATTTCTGTATTCCTTTAAACACCGCACGGATACTGAAACGTGAGGATTCCAATCGCTAGGCAACCGTCTCCAGGTATAGCCTTCGAATCACAAATGGAAAAAAACAATGAATAACTTCCGATAAGTCAATACTTGCTTTGTCGGTATTACGTTGAAGAAAGAGTCCTGATTCCATCTGTAGGAGTATTTCTATTATTTGACGTATTCATTCAGAATTTTTACGATTCATATCAAGGTCGACACACCAGAAGAATTCTTAAGCTTTATGAGGGTTAGCATCAAGTGCGTAGCGTATAAACTTACATGATGATGAGGGCCCTGATCGGAAGGGTCCTAAAACGAAATTTTGGATCCTGGGAAACTAGGAAATGAGACCCAACGTAAATGATTCTCATTAAAGTTCGGCTACACCACTGGGTAATAGGGTTCGCTCCTGTGTTCAATTTTCTTGGTTTGGAGGCGGATTTATAAATAGGCCCAATTGGTGTTAGCTGAGGGGCCCCAAGTATATGGGGGACCTCAATAAGACGCTGCTTAACAGCTCAGTACCGTGGACTACATATGTTATTAATTTTGTAAGAGGCATAAAGCGTGTTTGCTTCGTGAGTGAAGAAAGACTTTTATGGCGTATAACTTTGTATTGCAAATTAGTGTTTTGCATATTATGTTGAGTATACATCATTCATGATAATTATTATACATAGTACTTATAATTTAATAATCGTTGTTCTCTTCTCGGTAGGAAGCGAGTGAGTTTTGTATGGCGTGTAATTTTATGTATTTTATGAAACAATTCGAATCTTTCTCTCATAATATCTCATCTTTATGGTCCAGGCCACTGATCACTCAAATCTACCACAGTTGTTTTTATAGCTTATACGACTTATATATATTAATATATACTTATATTCGTACTGTTTAAAAATGGATTATTATCATCGGTAAATAAACCTTACATTTCTTAATTAGTTGTTGAAAGACACGATAAAAGTTTGAATTTGTAAGGATATAGAATGTACTAGTTTCTGATGTACGATTTTGTTTTCACCAATATTCTCCTTCAGCCGTAGATCCTCAATGCTTCCGAGAAATTCCATTAGTTATGCTGTATTTTTTTCGTCTAATATTTCGATATTGACGAAGAAGTTTATGCTGCATTTGTATCAGAGGAACATGCTATGAATTCGATACTATTATCCTATTTTGCGATCCGAAAGTTAGAACGAAATTCGTAGTTTTTAGTTTGAATTTACTTAAGTTTATAAAAATATAAAAGCGTGTTATAACTAAGTCGATCCCCTTTGCTAGATAACGTCGTCTAACAACCGGCCATAGTTTAATTCTCTTTTATATGTCGGAACGCTGACAAAGGCGGCTTTGGAGGATTTTTAAACTTTAATCTAACTCTTGAAAATACTTCGAAACTGCTTCCATCTTCAACTTTCATCTCACTCCCTCTCCAAAATCAATTATCACTTTTCTCAAGGTACCAAACTCCTCCAAGAGAGAAGCTGCGTGTAAAGTTCCATCTTTAAGCGAGTTTTCTCGGAAGATACACTCAGATGGCGGTATCTAGTCCCGTTTGTTTGGGAGAAAAAAAGTCGCGAGTAATTCCGAGGATTTATTTCGAGACGATGAAGTCACTCGCATGAAGAGATGATGCATGCGACTTGCCCGAGTACATGGCAGATACATACGCTAACTCCGCTGGATCTCTCTATGACAGGCCGCATACTATTTACCTTGGAAGCTATTCGAATTGCGAAAGCGGCTCTTGCGAGAAATGCTGGAAAGAAATATTAATACGTTGTTTTTTTCCGAGACGCTTAATGCTTTTTTAAGAGTTTGCGGTTTTCAAACGATCCACGGCCATATGTTTCTTCATAACGCAATGGCTGCTCTAAAGTTTTGCTCGCGATGACGTGGATGCCTCTGTCCAATCGAGAATGTTTGCGTGTGTTCTCATACCACTTAGAGTACCGCAGGATTCGATTCTATTAATAGAAATTGGTTACAATCATACGCAATAGATTAGTGGATTTTTTTATAAAGTGAAGAAGGTTAAATAAGGTAAGAGGGCTTCTAAAATAAAGGTTAAAATTATGAAATCATTTCCTAATATTTATTCGAAGAAAATTGAATAACATAAATTTTACACATGTATTACAGCATTATAACAAGCAACATTAATATTAGCAACTATTAGCAAATAAAAGCAACATTATATGTTAGATTGATTGGCGTTTGTATAATTCATTGGCTGTAATGGGATTTTCATTGAGTCTCAAAACGCAAAATTCGATAAAACTGCCCCACCGTTTTACCATCGAGAAAAATTGGCTGCATTTGATTTGTATATGGAATGTTCAACTCTTACTGAGATATTTTATTTCCAACAGAATATTTGTTAGCTAAATATATATTTTTTAGCTGATTCCGATCAACGTTAGGTATCGAGGATGTACGATCGCTTTCGAAAGAAAATTACGAAACGTAAAATAGTAACTTTAACTTGCTGCAAATTTAGAATAAGTTCAAATTCCTTATAAAATAGTATATAAGTGTAAAAATATCCAGGTATTTTATCTTACAGTAAATATAAAATTACATTTTCTATGCGTCTGTATGGAAGGAAGTTCATTGACCATTTACTGAGATGTGTAACCTGTTGAGTAGTGACGTGGAAGGAAAGATCTACTAGAGGAAAATGCTAGGGCGACACACAGCTAAATTGTTATTACTCTTTACTGTTATTTAACCCGTGAAAATCATAACTTTTCATAAATCGAAGGACTCAAAGTGAGATAGAGAAAGATGCTTTTGAAAAAAAAGCCTCAAGGGAATTCCTTTAGTTGACGAGAGCCAAATTAACAAATTGGGGTAGTATCCCAAAGTCTTTATTTCATATCACCAAGAAAGCTATCGTTTCCATAACAATCGTAATATCAGTGTTAAAGAATATTTGAAAAATAATATAGTTTCTGAAATAAAGGTTAAAATTATGAAATGATATTCGAGCATTCGCTGGTAGAACATTTATCAGCTTAACTTATATATTCGTATCTAAACGAATTTTTATTGCAAAACTTGTACAGATCCACATTAATAGATATAAACGTTTACCGGTTTCGGCATAAAATCATGCCATCCTCAGTTCTGTACAAGCGTTGCAATACAAATTCGTTTATGATGAAGTTCCAACAAGTATCGCTTAACCAAATTCTTTATATTTGTATATATTTCTGTTCGATTTCTCGGAGTTAAGTTGGATTCCAACGTAGATAAAATGATTATAAAAGGCAATTCCAATTGGAGCGAAGTTTTGCTTTCGAACGGCCATTTTTGGTTGGCCATTTAACAACTAGGTTGCTAGTATTATTATTGTGAGATTCTACGGTCTTTAAAAATAATAAATTTCGTTTTCTAATATTTGAAAGTAATTTCTAATGATAATTATATTCGTATATTTATGGGGAAATCAATCTCTTGCATCAGGAGCGTTCCGATAGGCTCCTGATGACGTCCTTTATCCCCGCAATGTGGGAATGCCCCCGAGATTCAAAGAGTCCCTTTGTCCTCGGAGGAACCCCTATCAACTGCGGGTTTCCCCAGATTTCTCAGTGCGCCGCTTCCTGTCAGAGTCGATTCCCACCATAAAGTAACACGAATTCTGCATGGTGATTTTTTGTATGAGATATTCATGTGCTTCTAAATTCGTAAAAATACATGCTGATGGTTTTATTTCTCTTCTTCGACCGGAAACTATCGTTGTCTTTGGTTACTTCAGACTGATAGGGTCCGCTATTAGAAGGTTAGAGAAATGGAAACTATAAAGAATCAGCCTCATGGGCAAACGGGAAGGAAGGCTACTTTGATGAACCTTGTTGCGGTGAAAGGATTTTCGTGTTCTTAGGACTTGTACGCTAAACTGTCCGAAGTTTCGTAGGGTCACTCGGGAAGGTCAATAGGTAGGTGAAAGTGAGGTCGCGCACAGTATGGGCCTTATTCGGGCGTCCGTGAATAAGTTACGCTGAATGTCAATTTGTGGATGATGTTGAGGAAGGCAGATGGCAAGTAAAACAAGTACCTAAATAAAAAAGCCAGACAAGGTGAAAACCCACAACGAAGAGTTTTTTTCATAAGTCCATAAGTAAAAGCGAACTTTTCAAAGTATCTCTTATTTTCCTAATTTATCAGGGTCCTTGATTGCGAGCGTCCTTGGCTATAAAATAGAATAATAGATACGAAGAATTTGACTGTAATTTTACTAATGATTATGCATTCAGATATCCTTATAGATTCATTTATGCATTAAAATCATTATAAATATTTTTATTTCATTTATTATTTTAAAACTCCCACAGTTTTTCACATTATGGTGAATTCGAATTAAGATGATGATATATTTGCTTCAGTGATTTTTAAGAAAAGTTCAATTTTTAATAAAAATATGTGTCCCATTGGTTTTCTGCCTTGTGTTCCTTAAATTGATCCCAAAAATAGTTTGATGTAAGTATGGACTGCATATTTTGTTGGAATATATTTGCGAGTGTAATTATACCTCAGCGAAAAGGAACACTAAATTCAAAGTTCTTCAAATATCTCCCACAAACGCCTCCTTTCGCTCCAAAAATTTCCTAATTTAAAAATATAAAGATTATAAAATTTAAATTGTTATATGTATGTATAAGGAATAGTTTTAATCACTTGTTATCCTTAGAATAAGAAAACAGTTCCATGTAGTACAATTAAATATGTAAATGCCGACTGTATCTGTGTTTGGTGGAGGTTATTGTATATTGTTTATCTGACTTGTTTGACAAAGTGTACAAATTAGGCCTATTGCTACTGTTAAGATGTGAACTGTCCACGGGAGCTTTTCGGAGGGGTTTCCCTCCCGTCCTTGGGCGAATGCCGGACATATTGTATTGTTATTCCCCTCAACCTTTGCCACCTGGTATTAATACCAACCTGCAGCGTTTGAATTAATAAATAATAATATATTACGGTCGAATAAAATTTATATTTTCTGTCTGTAAAATCATTGTCAGTCCAAAGACTGGTTTGAACTCAATCCCTTAACCATTTGTTTCGTAAGGATATGAAGAAGGAATAAATGAGGCTTATTCGGCTGGATACGGAATGAGGCAGTTGCCTTGTCTTACCCTCTCTTCTCTCACTGGTCCTAAAGTGGAGCAAGATACGGTTGAGGGAACAGGTTTATCATTCGCATGCAAAATACATTTCTCCCTCGTATCTCATTGTCATCTGGACAAATAATTCCCGGGGTAAAGTCTTTTGAGGTTCGAGAACTCAACTCGGTTTATGTTAGGCGCGTAACGCAGAGGATGAATTTCATCGGAAATTAGCATGTGCGTGGTACATACCATGATACCTTTCGATTATTTCTATTTCGCGTGTCTATCCTATTTATTCGCGCATTAATTCCAAGGTTTATAATGTTGAAAATACGTGCCGCATACGTTGCCGTCATCAGGGTGGTCGATGACGGCAACGTGAGAAATATAATGAATTATCGTCGAATCGCCAGGCGAAGTGTTTGGACGGGCGTTCCGTGGGCTTAACCGGTTCAATCCGAATCGGGAATCGGACGGAAGCGGATCGTAGGTGAGTGGGCCCTCGGATAGCAACCCGTTTCCCAGGTCAACTCACTCTTTGGGGATCACTGTGACTCGGCAGAATCCTGGTTCTTCCCCGCGGAATCACTTTTCGTTGTACGCTCTCTCGGTGAAAGTTGCACTCTTCTACGTAATACAGCGATTCCGAGTAGCAATCATCGCGGTCGCCGTGGAAACGATTGTTGTTTCCTTGAACCCATTCGGAGAGAGGTGAACGTTGCGATTACGTCTGCGCGCCGAGATAAATTATCGATGGTGATTTAGGTGTGTGAAATGCTGATTTACGATTATTATCAATTCTAATGGTGGAATTATAATCCGTACTGATCGATCTTAGCTGTGGGTTAGGTATATTATTATTATTTGATTAAATTTGCTGATAGGTATAAACCAGGTGGCAGAGTTTTCTACCATACAATGGCGGTCATAAATAAATGTACACACATGCTAAAACGGAAAAAACAAGCGGTAAAATAGAATATATCGTAAAAAGCTAAATCATAAACAACAGTAACATCATCAAAAGTAAAATACTAATACAATAGTACTAATCATTATTTTCTATCACTCATTCGACACTGATTCATCAATTAATTTATTCGCCATAATATTACGTCACTATAAATGAGTCTTTCAGAAGGTCCATTCGCATCAAAAACCCTTATTCAACTCTTTTACTTCTTGCCACATCCTTTAATTCATCCGACATCTTTTGTCTTTCCCTCTGTTTTTTCCTTGTATTCTACCTTCAATTACAATCATTATTAATTCACTACTGTTGTTTACCATAAAATTACCATTACTGTTCATTCATTAACTTGAACTAATTAGCTCTATTAATCCTCAACACATATCTCTTATTCACTCCTTATATACGTCCATAAACTTAGAAGGAATACTATTTTGAGGTTTGAAGAAATGAAAGTGCACATAAAACTAAAAATGGCGATGCCCAATTTCAAAACTCCGAACTTGGAATTCCACATAATCGCTAAAATTTTATTTCTCTCACATCTTGAAATGTTTCCACGATACTGAGGCTGGAATAGCGGATTCCATTACAGTACTTAGTGGAAGTATTGCTGTTAAAAGTGCTTCGATCGTGGGCTCCCACCGAGAATCGAACCCGGGATAGCTTTTACTAAAGGCGAACGTGGTAACCAATTGGCTATGCGAGAATATTGATTTAAGTTCTAATTCATTCCTATTACAATTAGCTGAATTTCCATTTTTTTCATAGAAAATAATCACCGCTCGTCTTTAAACGCGAAGAAGAGGATATAGTTTAAAAGATGACTTTTCACTGTTGGTGATGTTTTCTCTATGTTCCAAATTGACACCTGTAACAGCTTTCCCCGACGCCTCATAACGCAGATTTCTAAATTAAAAATAGAATCTATGAATATAAGGGATTGCGTAGCCTCAAAATTAATTGTTTCGACATAAACGTAATTATTTGAAGAAACATTGTCGTATTTGTCCGGAATAAGAATAAATAAATAAATAATAAGTACTTATTTCAAGTAATGCTTAAAATCAGAAGAACCAGGTTTGCTTAAACGAGGCGGGAAGTATATATATATATATATATATATATATATATATATATATATATATATATATATATATATATATATATATATATATATATATATATATATATATATTTGCAAAGCGTATTTGTGGAGATTGAAAGAGAGAGATCCCATCTTACACTTATGTATATATGTATCATGTACTTAAAGTCTTGCTTAGATGGATACTTAATAATAAAATTTCTGTCTATTACCGTATATACCTAGGTTATCTCAATTAAACGTCAACCTCTTGATTTGTGGCCACAAATTCCAGATTTTTTTGCGTTCTGTCGACCATAGTTTTTACTTTCTCCATATACGAAGTATAGAGAAAGTATTGTTTTCATGAAAAAATTCGACTTCGAGATTTCAACGGAAATACACGTTTTGGGGTCCCTAGAACACGTTTTGACCATTTTCTGAATGATGTCTGTGTGTATGTGTGTGTGTGTGTGTGTGTGTGTGTGTGTGTGTGTGTGAGTGTGTGTGTGTGTATGTGTGTGTGTGATAATGGGCGTTCTAACTCGAAAACTAAAAGTCGTATCAAAACCAAACTTCATATATAGTACTGTTGTGTGTGCTGTCAGAGTTGATTAGTTTTTGGAGTAAATCCGTTAACCGGAAGTCGAGCTTTATTCATTAAAGCTCATTTCCGGTTTTCAAAATATCTCCATAAATATGATATATACGTCTATTGTATTACTTATAAAAGTTTTAGATAGTATAATTTACTATAACTTTTGTATTTAACATATTTTTGTATCACCGGTTCATTAGGAGTTATTCGTGAAATACTGATAAACCGGAAGAAGATGATTATGTACTTTGTGGGCGCTCTAACATGAAAACTATTTGTCGGATCAACACCAAATTTCATATATAGTATTTTGGTTTGTGTCGTTAGAGTTGATTAGTTTTTGGAGTGAATCGGTTAACCGGAAGTTGAGCTTAATTCTTCAAAGCTCATTTCCGGTTTTCAAAATATCTCCATAAATATGGTATTTAGGTATATACTATTATTTGTAAAAGTTTTAGAAAATGTAATGTACTATAACTTTTGGTTGAAACATATTTTTGTATCACTGATTGTGTAGGAGTTATTCATGAAATACTGATAAACCGGAAGTTGCTGATTATGTACTTTGTGGGCGCTCTAACATGAAAACTATTTGTCGGATCAACACCAAATTTCATACATAGTACTTTTATTACAGTCGTTAGAGTTGATTAGTTTTTGGAGTAAATCGGCAGACCGGAAGTCGAGCTTCATTCTTCAAAGCTCATTTCCGGTTTTCAAAATATCTCCATTAATATGATATTTAGGTATATACTATTATTTATAAATGTTGTAGAAAATTTATTTTACTATAACTTTTGTATGAAACATATTTTTGCATCACTGATTGTTTAGGAGTTATCCATGAAATACTGATAAACCGGAAGTTGCTGATTATGTACGTTGTGTAAAGCTCATTTCTGGTTTTCAAAATATATCCATAAATATGATATATTGGTATATTGTATTCCTTATAAAAGTTTTAGATAATATAATTTACTATAACTTTTGTATTTAACATATTTTTGTATAACCGGTTGATTAGGAGTTATTCGTGAAATACTGATAAACCGGAAGAAGATGATTATGTACTTTGTGGGCGCTCTAACATGAAAACTATTTGTCGGATCAACACCAAATTTCATATATAGTATTTTGGTTTGTGTCGTTAGAGTTGATTAGTTTTTGGAGTGAATCGGTTAACCGGAAGTTGAGCTTAATTCTTCAAAGCTCATTTCCGGTTTTCAAAATATCTCCATAAATATGGTATTTAGGTATATACTATTATTTGTAAAAGTTTTAGAAAATGTAATGTACTATAACTTTTGGTTGAAACATATTTTTGTATCACTGATTGTGTAGGAGTTATTCATGAAATACTGATAAACCGGAAGTTGCTGATTATGTACTTTGTGGGCGCTCTGGGCTCTATGGGCGAAAGGCCAATTTCATCGTTTTTCATCGATCATGTCCCGTAAAAATTATTTATCATGTTTTTGGCATCAAAGATAATATATAATATTAATAACTCAAATTCCAAGTTTAGATGGAATATAGAGTTCGAAATTATTGCGGTAGATAAATATTTACATCTTATATATATGGAGAAAGTCATGTGCTGGCCACATCAGATTTTTTATTTATATTATCATATGTAACATGCAATCAAGTATAGAAAAATCTTACCTGGTTGGAAACCTAATAAATGTTGTTTGCAATTATGGAAAATGTGTTTTCACTAATTTGCCTTTCGTTACATCGGTAATTCTATTTTTCGGTTTGAGTGTTGGATACGTGAATTTTGTCCCTGAAAAAGTATTTTCCATATTTAAAGTGATCACTTAAATTCAACCATAAAAATTATCAGAAAAAAAATCCACTATTATTTGGGTATGTGAAGTGACTAATTTTGTAATAAAACGTCTTCCAGACTTTTTTATGACCTAATATTCATTTGTTTTCAAAAGTGTTTTGTGCCCCTCGTGCGTATCGTCATTATTATAAACGTGCTCCCGGATAGTCATGTGGACAGCGCGTTTGCCTTTGGTGAAAAGCGGTCCCGGGTTCGAATCCCGGTGGGAGCCAATGTGCGAAATGACCTAAGCTGTCGAAGCACTTTTAAAAATACTACTCTTATAAACGCCACCGAATCACTTCAGCACCATAAGCACTTTGGGGATTTTTACATGTCTCTTTGCTTATATGAATGCTAACAATATAATAATATTATGAAGCGACTCTTAATTGGGTGAGACCAATCTCCCTCACACCTAACCCTATGTTCCCATTTGCTGTTTTATATTTTGGTCCAAATTATCATTTACTTAGAAAAAGACATTGATGGCTCATTTCAATGCACCAGGTTGTATATTACCATTTTAATTATCTTCATAAAAATATTATAATTGATATTGTTATCGTCACAAAGTGATGGTGCAATTGAAAATCTCGATCGTAAGTCCTCGAATTTACTCGATTCGTATGCTTTTAAACCCTACGCCCCACTGCGGAACACAACTGAACTAATATATTTGATGTTTTGCTCTCCTCTTCCTCCAGTATTTACTCAATTCGGCCTAATCAGACTACCGGGCATATCAATAAGGAAAACGCAGTCGACACGCGCGAAAAAGTTCAGATCGGATCGAGAGTATGTGTTATTATCTCACGTGTGGATGAAATCGATAAGAATCTCCACATTTCATAGCATGTGAAGACCATTCGCCGCCGTACATTCCTCTCGTACTTCGTTATAAACTTATTGCCAATTGTGAGTAGGAAAACTGCAAAATATCGGCAATTCATCTCCAGTCGCGTTTTTTAAACGGCTCTGTGTAATGGCGATTGGCTTCACCTTGGAGAGGGGAATGACAACCACCTGCTCCCCCGCAGCTGCCTGAATACGAGGCAGGAATCGCAACGCGGTAATGCGTCCTCCAAACAGCCCATGCACTTCAATAGAGCCGACGTTGATACAGTGACATCTATGATGAGGTTATCGACGCACTGTACCGAGAAGCTTATCTCGAGAGTGAGAAGAGTTGGAAATGTTCCTTCGTCCTTCCGTGTTATTTGGCGTGGTTCAATTACGGAATTTGCTCGTGAATTTTATACGTGAGGGCTCAACTTTGTGAAAGCGTGTCTAAATACGATAAGAGGAGCAAAATTTGTACTTTCACAGGTAATTAACTTTTGAATACTACCGATTACGACTATACTACTATAGATACTTATATAGGAAAACAAAAGTCGATTCTCTTGTTGTACTAGTATTTATTTGGCGAGGGAATTATGGCTCGGTGTTCTGAAAATTTTACGTAGAGAATACCTCAACAAAGAATCTTCTTATATACGTTAAATTAAATTGTTATTAAAAATAAGATTGTAGTTTGGCCCAGTTATCTGGTTACAATCATCATTGTACGTGTTTACATAAATTCAGTTCCTTCTTTAACTGTTTTGATTTGTTTGGCTTGAGGGAATCCTTTTTCGTCCCACATTTCAACATATGCAGTGTCAATCATTTCTTCGTTTGGTTGTATTTGTTGCAAACTTACAGCTCTCGACTAGAGGAAATAAATGTCTGCAGTGATTATCCCTCCACGATCCTGCTTAAGTAGCAAAAATCATTTGTCATATCGTCAATCATGGATTGCAATGTTATTGACGGGTGTCACAAATATTTCTCCATTCAAAAGTTCATTTAGCATCTCGCTGTCATTATTGAGAAGTAACAGCATACATTTTTAGTGTTTTTTTAAGTCCTTCGTACCGCTTTCTGTTGCTCAAGAATTGAGATTCATTGCGCCTGAGGTCGTTGCCTCAGTGATGCGGGATGGATTTCTTAAAGATTCTATAAAAACATTGTTAAAGATATTCATGATCGAAGTAAGGAAAATGGCTAACTTATCTTGAAAATTATAGGATAGAATTGGGATATTTGACAAATAATCCAAGCAAATCTTTTGAGAAGCATTCACAAGGTTGGACTGAGATAAACCATTTTTCATTTCACATTTTTTTAATTGAAATTTTTTTGGTTAAGTTTAACTTTTTCATAAAGGATTGAATTTTTCTATCTATTGTTCTTTCCTATCATCTTTCAAGGCTTTCTATGTCTCGCCGATCATTCGATAATTTAATCAATGAATATGTATGAAAATCTTGCTGCTGGCCTTACCAAATTACACATGATTACCTTAAGTTTGGCTGGTGAAAACTCAGGGTAAACTACTCCCTTATATCAACATTTAATTCATAATTGAGATTTTTTATGAGTGATTAGTACTCTAAAGCGAAAGGAAATGTTAAATATGCTTTATCGTAAACCGAAATGATGCTAAAATGATTTTTTTATACCAATTGTATTTACTCTTTTTGTTTGAACTGTCACACAAATTTCTTTATAGCATGATTTATTCCATGGCGTTAAGAAATTTTCACCGGCAAAGGGTGTTGAAATTACTCAATTAAATCAGTGCTCCAAGAACTAGCGACTTTATGAAACATCACGTTTTCCCCTTAAGGGGTATTTAAGCTAGCTGTCTCTACAATTTACCTCTCCATTGAAATAGAGTGAATTAGAATATAAATTTAAAGGAGAATAATAATAGTAAAACCATTGGACAAATTAGAAAAGTAATACATTAGTATATAAGGATGTATAATATATTGTCACATAATTGGAAAATACATTTTTCTTGCACCAATATTTTTACTATTTAAGACGTAAGTTCTTTGCACAATATTTATTCTTCCAGCTTCCCATTTTTGTCTTTCTCAGAGAATCTTTTAATATCTTAACCATCGACTTCCTCACCTTCTTAAAAATTCTCAGTCGAAGTTCTTTTCTCTCTGAAGAAGTACTTAGTTTTATAATATTTTCAGATGATCTAATCACGTATATATTTACCGTAAGACCTCGCCATACGTCTTAAATTCACTCCGGGACTCGGATCGTCATTCAAAATTCTCATCTATCGAAACAAATATTCACATAAAATATAATGGTAACATCATTCATCGTTTCTTGGTGCAAAAAAGACCTAAAAGTATGCTTCACAGGAAACTAACACTTTTTAACGCATTGTGAGATACAGATATCCTTCCTACATGTGTTGCATTAAATATATGGAGGTGAAGCCCCAATATTAAAGTTTAAGTCATTATGTGGGGTAAAAGAATCCGAGAATCATTTGCGAGTAAACAAAACGCTTCTTTTCACTCGTGTATGCAGTCAATTGGTCGTATAGCGACGGAAAAATACAATCTCAAGTACGGTACGAGCGATTGCGAGTATATAGATTTTGGCGGGAGACGTTGCTCGCTTACGGAGTACTAAGCTTAAGAAATCTGAGCTTGTGTATCGAGATTTTCGGGTTTTGAGGCACTCTTATAGCAAGGAATCACCGTACCATCTTACCATGTTAAAATTGGAGCTAAAGCAGTCTTTGACTCAAAAATGTTAATTAAATAATTTTTAAAATACTTCGAAAATACATAGTAACATATTTTTAATTTATTCAATTATTATTAAGTATCATTTAAGATGAAATACAAGAAGAAACAATACAACCTCAGTGGATATGTTCGCTGTCCTTGGATAAGAAAATCTTGTATAATGCTGAGAATCATCTCGGAGCTTTTGATAATCATTTGTAATAACTACAAAAAGTTGAGAATTTTTTTCAATTCTTTATTTTTCAGCGCGACCATTTTTTCCTTTCAACGTGCATTAGTGCATCTCTCGCCTTAAACCGCTTAAGATTAAGATCCTCTTTAGAGCATCCATCACATGCATCAAATCTTCAAGGATTTTTTCTCTCCAAGGTCCTTCGTCCTTCTCCCAGAAGAGAAAAAGAGCTGCGCGTTCTTATAGAAATAATAAACAACACCAAGACGACTTCAACGCACCAAAAATTGAGATAGAAGAGTCTTAATTGATTTTCAAGTGGTCTCGACTATGGGAGAGAGTGTGAAAGAACTTTTCCGCTCACGAATAGAGTTTTATTTGCTTATTTTTCGATGTTGGCCACCAAGACCTTGAGATCTTCCGTTGATATGTTCTAGGACCTGTTACTATGAGAATCTCTTGGTGTAGTATATCTCGCCTGAAGCTGGAATCTGAGAATGTATCCGTCAAATAAAGCTATCGTATTGCATGGCAATTTAATCGCACCCTAAAAATCATAAGGTTGATCATGAAAAATTCCTTAATTTTTTCTTTGTTAGTTAAATAAGCAGAATAATGTACTGCAATAGTTAAAAAGTGAAGTACTCCAAGGGGTAAGTACATATAGGTATTCTATCTTTAAATCGAGAGCGCTCCGATCTTTTTGCCATTTGTGTATGAACTGCGGTGAAGTAAAAATCGGGATGTTTAGGGATAGGAACCTATTGTTTAAAAAATAAATAAAATAAAATAGCGACTCTTCATAGTCGTTGATAGTGTCTCTCGGAAATGGATAATTCGTTTTCAAACAGCTTTCCGGTTTTTTTCTCGGTTCAGCTGTCTTTTGAAGTTGAAGTGTCTCGATTTGTTGCCAGCGGAAAATAGTAAGTCTATGTATAAGTAGCTGACGTCCAAAAAAGTCTAGTTATCTCCTTCTAAGGAAATGTAATTTAATACCCAGGAATGTGAAAGAAGCTTCCGGTGAAAGAGTACGTTCGCAAAAAAATGTAGTTATTGCGCTTATTAATATAAAATTAATACCAACTGTATAAAAATATAATTGTTTTAAAGCCTTAATAAATTCACAATATTCTACTCTGCTAGATAATGGCCACTGAACGACTAGAGAGTGCAATCTATCTTTATGGTTGACATAAAAACATATAATTGTCCGAGTGGACTGCAAAATGGCGATGAATCATACATTACTATAAGAAAGTCAGCGAATCGGAAAAGAAGTGACCGCTTTCTTGATTGCCTTGAGGAGTCGCAAATGCTTTGAAAAATATACACATAAAATGGAATTAATCTCGTCAATGTTGGTAATTCTGACCACTCGTATTCCAAACAACTCTTTAACCATCCAATCAAACTTACATTCAAGTTTATTTTGTTGTTGAGTAATGTTTATTACCTTTCGTACTAGTGATGTAATCTGAATAATTAATGAATCATACGCTATGTTTATCGTAAGACAAAGGTTAACATTCCTTTGTTTCCGAGTGAATGAAGTTAAACTCCGTGCACTGTTTGTTTAAAGCTATTTCCTGTGAAATCTGGAAAAGAATAGCGAAGATCTATTTGGCATTGAGAACTTCGATGATTCAAACATCTCGCCTGCCTTGTATTCTAACCTCAAATCTTCGAGCATAATATTTCAACCCTGTACTAAATTTTTGTGCCCTCGAATTTGAGATTGCTGAAGAAGGAGTTGTCTAATACGATCGAATTGCTAATTAATTGTCCATGATTATCGGATCACTCTTCTCGCTTAAGCCGAATTTTAATTATGCTGTTTCAAAGAAGGAATTGCTCCTTATAGGAAGATATTAATTTATGTTCTGCAATTTCGGGCAGAGAACAGATGTTATTATTGCTTTGACTATCGTAAAGCAGTTTCAGATGATTATAGGCACCTGCAAAGGTCATTCTAAATTATCCCCAAGATAATCTTTCTAATTTAATTATGACGTCACATTAATTGAATTGATGAGTTGTTGCTGTACATGAATTTTGAAAATGCTAATCTGATAAGAGTAATTTATAGAAAATGTAGCGTAGATGCCGTATTCCGTTGTTAAATATTTAATCATTCTAGGTGAACATTTTAATACATTTTTGAATGCCTTAAAGGTAGTTTTAGAAGGTAGTATTATGTTCTAATTTTTTTATTATGCCAGTTTTCTTGATTTAGGTTCCGAAGATGAAAATCATGACGTTAATATGCTAAGCTTCTCTTTTTCACTCTTATGAGCGTCATTATTCGTATTTTCTTACAAAATCATCAAAATGAATGGGACTACAAAGTTTGTGCATCGTCAAAATTCAGGCTAATCAAAGCTTTTGAATTGGCCTTTATTTATTATAGAGATACGTAATAATTAGGGAAGATAAACATTGTAATATTATGATATTTAAGTATGGGTTTGTGTAAATAATCCGTAAATGTCATTGAACATAATGTATTTCTTTAAGGGATGCCGTTTTGCAATTTTCACGAAAAGTGTGATGTCAATGTATTTCAGAAATGGCAGAACGGTAATTATCAGTTCGTTCTCTGTGCCTGTAGTCATTAATTAAGGCTTCTACTTATCTTGTCTGTTTTGGATTTCTTCGAAGTTCCTTCCCGGAAGTACGCTAAATGCACAAGAAATCATAAGTATGTGGCTGCTGAATCAGCAGCATATCCCAATGGTAAACATTCAACATTGAATTTTATAATAACAAAATGTATTGATGTCCTTTGAAGCGCTTTGGCTGTCCGACCACGTTTTTGAATGCAGCTTTCATGCGTCTTCATGCTCTCTCCAAAATTGTAAGGCCAAATCACGGTCATGCAGCACTCTCATTACTGCATTCGCCCCAATGTCACCCTGGGCCGTTGATTCAGTTACAATCATTCGGAATGATAGGATTGTTTAAATTAATAATTTATAATTTATAAAAAATAATTAATTATAATAAAACAATTAATTTTATAATATTATTTTGGATTTAATTCGAATAAATATCATCGGAGTTCATATTAAGTGTTCAAAGTTTGAGAGTCATGTGTATTCAATTGTTTCTAATACTGTGTGGTCCGTTTCGGCATAATGTTTTCCACACTTAATAAGTCATACTCTACGGGAGTGATTTGAAAGTAAAGAAAATTCATCAATAGCGATGGATCATACCTAACGCAAAAGAGAATGTATTCAGAGATGTTTGACAATACCCAGATTATCCTAATAATCCCTTGATTGCAACCCTGTCGTGGTGGAAGGATTGGCTATTCAAAGGCTATGAGGATATTTTCCACATTCACTCTTTCGGTTTCTTTATTAGTTATTTGAAATATAATAAAGTGACTTTCGAAGTTAGGTGTAAGAGAGAGCTATTCGGACCTACACTTTCCAGATAAATAGCCAATCTATGTTAATAAGATGGGTATTACATTGTGGCGGATATTGTATTTTCACGGAGCAGTCACATGCAAAAGAACCTTCTCAAGGTACAAATATCAATTAGGGAGAATGTATTTGAAAAGTGAGTCTCTATTTACGTCATAACTCCAGAGACTGGTGGGATGCTCATCCCCTCCCCTAATAAAAGGTATTGGAGAATCAATGAGGCGTATAGGAAAGATGTGGAAAGAGGTACTTTGCCCTTGCTTTTCTCTCTTAACACTGAAAGCCATAAGCTGGAAAAGAAAACGTAAGCTCAACTTAATGACAACATGAATAAAACATTCGATCGATGGAGTAAATGCCGCTATTCAGTATCAGTCATACCTCAGTAATTTTCATATCATTAGAGCCACGAACTAAACGAAGATTGAAGTATACGAAACACTTTCATATTCCTTAAGAAAATACAAAGCAAAAGCATTCAACTCATCAAGGTATGTGTCCAGGAAGAAACAGAGTATTTTTTAAATATTACACATTGAATTGATGGGAATAAATATTGTTAGATGTTTTAAATCAAACTAGGCGTCGATTAACTACGATATATAGAGGGTGTTAAGAATAAGGATTTACAAATACTTTTTTCCACAAATTTATTAGAAAAACGACCGGTTTCGGCACAGATCGGCCATCTTCAGGTCGTGTTTCTAATAAATTTGTGGAAAAAAAGTATTTGTAAATCCTTATTCTTAACATCCTCTGTTATAGATTTCCACTTGGTAAGGCCTGCCACAATCGATTTTATATGATAGATAGATTAATTTTCTCAAGTGAGATAAATGTTTACGTTTTGATTGGAGTCTGCAAGACATATATTAATGATAGATTTTTTAAAGCTTCATCGTTGGCAATCTCTGCTTCTTACATGATATATTCACATCTAACAGAAAAATAAACAATTCGTCAAGATATGCTTGCAGGAACTGAAAATGATTAACGGCTTAAATTTGTTTGGTTGGTAATCCTTTTCCAGCTTCTTATTGTCAGAAGTACATATCTCTGTGGATAACCCGGCGATAGAGCAGTATAGAGTAGTTTGATACTTTCGTACAAGTAAATTTCGGCGTCAGGATTCAGCACTGGCGGCACACAAAGGACCACATCTGCAGCGGAGAGATGTTTCAAAGGTTCTTTCGGAGCCTCACTTTTTTGCTCCGATCAATTTCGGCCCGAGGTTGCCTCCTGGACGCCCTCGTCGCTTTTGACCCACTTCGCCATCTGTGAATTGGACGTCCTTGGAGAAGCTCCGCGGTCACCAGAAGGGGAGTCATCGGGTGCTTCCCCTTTTTACCACACCCAGAGGCCTCAACCTATCACCCGCAGCGCGGGGAATACCGCCACAGTCGTAAAAGGAGAGCCGCATTGTTCGACAACTTTCGTATGCATGAGTTTCGTCCGAAGGGACTTTCTTAAGTTTCCCGGGAATACGTTGGCTTCTTAAACGCACGCGCGGCTGCAATAATAAATGAGATTATAATTAGCCGCGCCCATATTTTGCGAGATATTTCGAGTCGATAAGGAGGCAGTCAAAGGGTGGGTGTAAAAGGCTCAAAGGAGATAACCGAAGGAGCATAGCACGTTTGTGTCCGCTTTAGTAATGGACGTTTGGAGTTGCCAGCCCATTGGCTTCTAATTCCACTTTTTCAGTTTTTCTCTGTCTTACTTGCTCATTGTCCGCCCTAGGAGGTTTCTAGTTTCTCCTAGGGCGTCTAACCGAAGGGGTTGTATATATATACGAGCGTTTCTTTGAAGCATGAATGGAGAGAAAGGTTTTGGTTTACGAGAGTACGCCGAACTGTGGCGATTCGAAGAACGGCGCGTGGCGAAAAATCCGTGATGAGGTTGTCTAAAGAAGCTATTGATATCCGAAGAATGACTCTTGGAATTCGGAACGGAATCTTATTTCAGCTTCTCCATTCAGTCCAGTCCACTTTTTGCATTCCTTCAGTATCGATCATGTATCCTCTATGTGTTTTCTTCATGTTGTCTTGCATATTATCTAAATGATATGCTTATGCAGTGTCAAGCTGTAAGAAAGAATAACGATTAATTTAGGTTTGCAGTTTAGGCAGCATTTACATTAGCTGCGAGTACGATATCCAAATGTGTTGAGGTTGAGATGGGTGCAGAAGAAATCATAATTCAACTGTAACTATTTTTATCTTAACTTCTGGCTATTCATCCTAGCATTGTGGAAAATTCCTTCGTAAAGTCTGCGGTAAATTTCCGTTGACACTCCGACAAATTCTCTGGCTTCAAACTGTTTGTGCTTTAATTTATTTTCTACTCGTTTCTTTTTAAAGATCGATTCTGTTTGACTCACGCCATGGTTCCGACGAAGTTCTTTAAGGTCCTTAAGTGCCCATTCGTAGACGCATCGCTGTATCTACATCATCCTTTATTTATGACTTCATTTTACTTAGTATTTTCTCAAAATTTCGGTTTAGCTACTCTAATAGAACATTTAATGGATTTCTATCATCTTTTTACGTTCTTTTTGAAAGGTAGAAAGGTTTTAAGCATTAACTTTCATTTTCCAGTTATACCCTCATAATGTTACATCTCGATTTTATTCTCCATTTGCAAAATGAGATCATCATAGTGTTGGTTGAAATTCTTGTCATTTACGTATTTCTGATGAAGTTCGAAATAATTAAAAATTGACCCAAATTGGCTAGAATGACAATATAAGAGGAAACAAAAAGAATATATAAAAAGGTATATTTTCATTAGTAAAAAGCAGAACAACAGTGCAAGAGAGAAACGGTATTAAAACCAGAATAATTAAAATATTCACCAGTTCTAATGCATCTCCTGTATTACCTTTCTGACTCCCATTACTTCTACTTCGTCATCATTTCGCCAGTCTCCCTGTCATACATTGTCCTCCTTATGAACAAAAGAGTGTGAAGAACTCACTATGATTTTCGCGTCGCCTAAAATTCTATGAATGCGAGTGAATGCAGATGCTCCTCTGAAGTTTAAACAGTAAATTAAGACATCAGAATGCAAATGCACAGTAATAGGATTTAAACACTGGAGCTGCAAAACTTCGCCACTGACTCCTCGATAAAAGATACCGTTATCTTTTCGAGTGTACTTGCAACTTCACGGTACGAATACATTAGCAGAATAAAGAGAACGCATGGGCCAATGTACTGCATTCGCAACACCGCTGTTCTGTGGAATGTTATGCCCCCATTTGCTAAACATATTTACTGGCTATGAGATTCTATAGTTTTTGTTCATAATATGTGTGTCTCTATCAATAATATGGTATAATTGATTCCTTGTTTTATAATTATTTTCTCGTTTTATATTTATTTATCTGTAATTATATCAGTGGAAAAGGCCATTCGCAGTTTTTGTATTTCTCTAAACAAATAAGTTACGGAATTAGTTGATAACTTCATTTGGGTAAAAAAACATTTGGTTGTTCATTAATAGAGGTTCGTGAGTTCTTCGATTTTTTAATCGTAGGACTAAATCAAAATCTTTTATAATATAATTCATGTTTTCAAAAGGTATTTTGCATCCTTATTACAGGCGCAAAATTTATTATAATAAATATATAATTATATATTCTCGTTGCGGTCACGAAAGTATTATTATGAAGTATACAACCAAATATTATTATTAGCATTAATTAGGATTATTGCTATTACCTGTTTACTGAAATCTCTTGGATTTGCAGTGAATTTAATTCCTAAGAATCGATGTTAATTAATCGTACAGGAAACTCCAATCCAAGATTTTTAAATTTAGCTCAGCTAGGCAAATTTAATATCGAAGGTTCTACTGTAGAGCGGATGTTTTCACACACAGTTATTCATTTCAAGTTGAATCGTTATGAGCTACAATAACTATTGAATGACGGTCATGCCGTGGCATGCATTGCTAGGAAGTCTATCTCGAATAGAGTATGCACTTTGAATTCCCTATCTTTCCGCTTTCTTTCGAATGAAATACTTAGATCCAAAATAAGATAATATTCTTGTTAAAATAATAGACTACATCGTTGTATCGTTTTTCTATTTTTTTATTATAAGAGTGATGCTTGATTACGCTCTAACGAACACCCTAACTACACAACTAACAATCGCTTGTATCAAGTCAATTTTATTATTAACACTATTTTCTCCATTTATTTCATCAGTGCGATATTTGCGTATCATTACATTTTCTTTAGTAACAACTGTTGCACCTTTCTCTCTCTTCGCTCATGTTTTATCAACTCTGCATACATTTCTCTGTGAAAAAACATCCGATTTTTCAATTCGAAAAATATTAAATCTTATTCTTTCTTATTCAACATTACTCGAATATTGAAAAATAGTTTTTTCTAAACACTTGGCTGGTTTTTCTTATAAAGATGTATGTTTGGATATAATACGTTATGCATTGTTTTCATCTCTCTTATTGATCATCGTATTGTAATTAAGTTATTAATTTTTGAATTCATTAATATCCAACTCTTTGGTTACGCTTGGATTAGTGGTTTGTGCCTTTGAAAGGCCTGCCTTGTGAAGCCATGCAACGCTAAGGCCCCGGGTTCGAATCCTGGTTAGGGCTTGCTTTTTCGTGAATGGTAAGATAATGGAATTATTATAAGAGTAATCCTTGACTAGAATATCCCAATAAATTAAGAGATATTATTATGATTAGCAAGGTTTAAACATCAATTAGGTGCTAATAGATTCAATGTTGTAGTTCCAAAACGTTTTAACAATCTGCCTGACTATATGCACTGCCTCAATACTCAGTTTAGTGAAGTAAAATAGAGTATGAAAAAATTCTTAAACTACTAATTGGTGAACTAGTTATACATTTGCAGTATAATTTTGTTCACCAATCACCCTCTGATGAGCTAGAAATGGATCAGGGGAACTCGAAGGTTCTATATTTTTGTTCTGTCAGCGATTTAATAGCAGATTCTGTGCATTACTTGTATTTTATTTTCCTTTTTCTCTTTGTACCTTATCATTTATTCTCTTTATGGCTAATAAAGATAATATTATAAGTAGTAATTAGTAAATGTAACTCGGGACTATTGAGTATTGGCTTAAAGCGGTCCTGGGTTCGATTCCCAGGCGGGAGCCAATATGCGAAATGACCTAGGTTTGTCTAGTTTTAATAGTACTTCTATAAAAGTATAAATTCGTCCGCGGTGATGTGCGTAAGCTGCAGAAAGGGCGCTACCGCAGGCGATCGCATAACTGTGTTATGAAATGCCGGAAAGAGGAAAATGAACGAAAACACGGAACACTCGTTATCACGCCCTCAAGCCACCGAAACTGTGTCAATACACGGCGTTAGGTATATTCAAATGCCCCGAAAACGAGTGGAAAATCAACTTATTTACTTCTGCGAGTTTTTGAGCCCTCGTTTTACCCTCCATCCGTGAATTCTTCTTTGATGGTTTTACGAGCGAGCATTAGCATATCAACTCGGCGTGCCTTTCCCTTTTCTGAAGCTTTGATAACGATTGGAAAACTTATTGTTGCCATCCCCGTGATAGAGGCTGCTGGGAGATTTCTCAACTCGGCGTTTGTATTCTAGAGAGCCTCTCTCGCAAGAGAATGGCGGGAAGGCTTGTTGAAAGTCAACTCTTGATGATTGACAGCAAGTAAAGTCTTATAATTTTTCGTTTTGTAAGGAAATCATACACATGATATTGCTCCATTTAGTGTTTAAAGTAGTTGATCGGACGAATTAAAAATACAAAGGATACACGTTCAAATGAAATGCATTTATAGAAACTTGGCTAACGTATTTTCCTTTTAACCGATACTACTCTTTCTAAGTGTTGAGTTCATGAAATAGAATTATTGCTTTATTAGGCTAACAAGCAGAAGAAGTAGAGGTTATGTTAATCTTTAGATGTCTCCTAACTCATATAAAAGTCGGTTCCTTATTGCAATGATAAAGAAGAAATCGTAGCTTAAGTACCGTTTGTCTAAAACATTAAGGCATAAATACAGTCGAGAGAATACTTGATCTTATTTAGCGAAAGAATAGACGAATATCTTAAGCGTCATGTAAGTTTTCTTATTGCGTACAATTATACGATAGCTACTGAGGAAAGAGAGGTTTCCTTCACTGACCGCAAATTATCACAGAAGAAATCTAAAACGGGATTTAAACTATTTGGTTGGTACAGAAGCAGAAGATGCGGTCGGTGATTTCAATTTAGCGCGGATTTTTAATACGTTCTGCACGAATTGATCACTGAGGTAACATTTTGACGAAGGCTGCGGGACTAAATCAAATGCCTGGAAATCGATGGACAATTTATTTAAGCCTTTAATACTGAAAGTTGGTATTTCTGGATGATAATTTGAACTTTCACTTAGTACCCCAATTAAAAATGATTATATAATGTCATGATAATAATATCATATAATAATAATAAAATGTCTTTTATTAGGGCGAGATTGAGACTTTTGAGTCTCTTCTTCCATCTAACCCATCGTCATATAAATTTTAAAGAACAGATTGCTTGAAAACAGTACACCGAAGAAAACTAAATTGCGGTTTTAAAAACTTAAGGTTAGGAAAAAATATATACTGCAGCAGGAAAACACCTCAGGAAGGGGGGTGTGAAAAACCTGCGAAACCTACTGATAGTTAAGTAAATTCTTATGGGAAAGCAGTTTAAGAGAGATCTGAAAGGCAAGCAAGACAATACAGATATATATTCACATAAATCAATGTGAAGGATGAAGAACGTAGCGGAAAGCAAGTTATAAAGTTAAAAGAAAAATAGCTAGAAAACTGAAATGACAAAAGAGTAATGGATATTAAAGTGTTCACTAGTTTAGTAAATACTAACTTATAAGATTAACAAAAATGTGTCCTTAAAACCAAGTTTAAATTTTAAAGTTTAAATTTAAAATTTTTAATTCCATCATCATTTCATTCCATTGAAAATATTTTTTTTATTCTCTATCACAATGAATTCGGAGTGTGACTAAAAAGGTTATAGTTTAGCATAATACTACTTTTTAGATGATATAAGTGTATCACGGGGGTAAAAAGGAAGGGAAATACTATTATCAATAGCAATAAACCATTATATTGTGATAAGTACGAATGTCTGCAGACTGATCTATTGTGTGTGCACTCAACATTTGATCATGTGATGTATTTCCTCGTACTGCTTCTCTGAATCAATCTGCGATGCTTTTGAATAAGGAAATCTCATAGTCACGGTCACGGACACTTCGGCGGAAGCACTCGGTCACGTTCAAAGGTTGCCGTGGAAGCGCGCCTCGGAGGAGCTCAAATTTAAGAGCTCAGCATTTCATAGACACCATTCACCGAGGAAAAATAACAACAATAATATTTACACGTTTATTCCAGAGATTTTATTCTAATGAGACCAATATTATAACTACACCATTTTAACAAAGAATACAAACAGTCGTTCTAGGAATCGAACCTATGATTTTAACCTTGTTAGGCTATGATACTATCTCCTAGGACACTTTTCGTTTTAAACAACCAATCTCTCTTGTTCACGAAGTAAACATACGTACACATTGATGTTGTTTAACTTTTGCAGTTTCTAAGCAATCCAGCAATATATAATTGATAATAAATAATAAATATGCACAGTTGGATATAGTTGAGATGTTTCCTAAATATTTCATCATTAATTATATTTTACGTGCGGTATTCTAACGTTACAATTTAAATATTCGTTGCAAAACAGAAGCACTGTCACTAAAATTAAATTAAACCTGAAATCGTTTGAGGGGAAAACATTTCACCGCTTGTAGACCTCCACCGAAATTCTATCGCTGAGTCATTTCTAATTAGAAGCTGTTTTTCCATTTTTCGTGGCACTCGCCGTTTGCTTTCCCCAAAAATATGCTAACTAAGATTGCTTTAGCGAGTATTCCGTGGACTGACCCAAGGTTTGTCACACTTGTGCCAGCCCAAACGCTCATTACTGTTACTTTGTTTTTTTGCGAATGTTTGGGAATCGTTCTTGAACGTAGGCACGAAATTAGCCGAGGAGTCACTAAAAACAAATAATCACGTAAAATCGGTTCAGAAGGTCCCGAAAAATGGGTCACCCGAAATTACATGACTAATGCACGGCCTAGAGAGCGAAAACGGGGTCACCACCTATGTATAATCAAAATTTGGTGCTAGAAGCTCTAATAGACACGAAAAGACCTTCTCCCATCAAAAGATAAATAAAACGTTCAGCCGTGACTTAGACAAGGTGAAAATGTCGTGTTGAGAAACTTAGAAATAGTCCACCGGTCTGTTATAAAACGCTTTGTCATAGTTGTAGATGTAATCTATGCCAAGGTTAGCTAGACAAGCAGACGGAAGACGGCAAGTTGTTAGGAAATCGGCGTAATCGGCTGCCAAAGCTACTTTTTCCTTTCATTAATAACGCTGAATATTCTCACAAAGAAAGCACTACCCGAATTAGTTTTCATGCCTGGGAATCATATGTATTTTACTATTTAAAATAAGATACGTAGATTGGTAAGGTTTAATTGGTAATCTAGCTTTTTGTACCTTGGAGTTTTTTCATTATTAATTGATAAAACTTGCAAATTTACATTAATATACATTATATAATGTAAATATGATGTGTATTTTTAAAATTCAAGGAAAATTATCATTAAGGTGATTAAATCCGTTATTGTTGAATTTATTTAATGCTATAAAAATTGACAATTTATGGAATTGGTTTCTCCAAATCATAAAATTAGTCTAAAAATAATTCAATAATAAGTAGAAGAAATCAGCTCATTGTTTTGAATTGTACTATCAGTGTTCTAAACACGAACAAAACTTTAACTCAAAAATTACTTTTGTACTTGGTATATCACCACAACGCGTTTAATAGAGAATAAAACATAAGCAGTAAAATATAAGCTATACTTTTTTGCTTCGTGAGAAATAGATTATTTGCGTTTAATTAACCACATCTGACTTACAAAGGATTTAATTTTACGAGATTTATGTTTATTTTACGCTATTACCATTTCTGAGCCACGGTTCTCTTCAATCGAGTATTATTGCATTTTAAGAACAAGTTTCAATCCGCTCAAGGTTAGTTTTTACCATAAGACATAAATAAAAATATTGAAAACGAACTTGATTTTAGACAAGAAGGATACTGCAGCATTTTTGTACCGTTTAAACACATTTCTGCCTTGTTTACCTGTTTATTTTTATCTCGAACCGAAATATGGCTAATATTTTTGTAGAAATAATGATGAACAATGTCGATGTGTTGAACAGGATTTATGAGACATAGGTACAAAACGACGTTTGGTAGATATTTTTGTGTGTTTACTTATTAATGAAGATGTTAGAAAAATAGCTAATTTTGATAAAATCTATATCATATAATACAGACAATAATTTTAAATTCATTACCTTTTACGCGTGTTATCTTTCATTTTAGTATGAATCCTCCATCTTTATGTATTATTGAATGGTCTCTTTCAACTCAGAATTTGTTTACCTGAGATAAAGAAGCATTTCTCTTGGAATTAACCGAATGCGGCCGCTTTTTTCTGGATAATGAATTGCTTAATTCGGATTTTATTGCCGTTTTACAACTCCGATAAGCATCGCGATGCGAATAAAATTTATTCGACGCGTAAAAACAGTTCACCTCGTAAGATACACAACGCCCCTCTTACTTAGATGCTAATAAAACGCGATTGAGTCTAGAAAATAAGGCGTTGGTAGAAACCGGTACGAAGCAGCTTTGGATTCAGCAACGTTTTCACTTTCCTTTCCATCACTACACTAATAACCCTTCTGGAAATAGGTCTTTGGATTAAGTTTACAAGCAATTTTTGATATTAGATATTAAGATGCCTCTAGAAACTGAAGTCATTTAGAATCAATTCACAGCCTGTGATAATTAAATACTAATTGAACTGTGAGAGCATCACGAATGTGCTATTCTGTGGGTGAAAACGGACTGCTGCCCAAAAATATGGACAGGCAAAAGGTCACAAAAGCGGTTTCTATTTGAGAATGAACCGGAGAAAGTTAGGGAGAAATTCCTGGTGGATAGATTGACTCATTTGTTTCATTATTTTAAAAGCAGGTTATTGCATACAGAAATATATGTGGTGGTGCGAAGAGAGTAGGCTCTTAGTATACTGACAATACTCAAGGACAACGTATTAAAGTTTTGTAGCGTTTAGGTGCTTTATTCTATGAGATTTATTTCGTCTAATGTGGCCCCAATATGATTTTAAGTAAGTTTTACGAGCCATATTTGATATTACTGTTTCACCTTGAATGGAGGCTAAATGCTCGTAAATTTTCATATTGGATGCATGATAACGGTGTTTTAGCACATTTAAAGTTGTTTAAATGTAGTTATTGGCGTGGTTCTTAATAAATATTACACGATTTCTTAACTCAACATTTTATAAATCGTTCTTTTTGGAAATGATTGAACATTATTGTTGATTTTATTCATTAAATGATTCCTTCTGTCAATATCGGATTGAAATAGTTCAGTTTTAAATGCATGAGATGACAAAGGCTGCAAAGAGCGTAATCTCTCAATACCATTTGGTAATTTTATTAGATGATAGTCTACTTTGGCGTGCATTACTGTTAATGATTTTGAACTGTTCAACAGTGGAATTGAACATAGAAGGTTTACTTCACTGCTCCGTAATCACACCTAAATCACAGCTATTCTAGAGGAAATCACGTGGAATCCGGAAGTAAAAGTATTTCCCGGTCCGCACTCGTTTGTGTTTACATCAATGTTTCCTCATAGCACAGTGGGGCACAGCGGACGTAAACAGAAAAATATAAACACACAGCAAATAGACAAGTGGACGCGTCACTGAGTGTTCAAGTTATCGCGAAGAATTTGCACGAAGATTTCGTATGCGTATTTCGTATACGAAGGACTGTATGCCTACCAATAATACGAATGTGCCTACCAATACGAAACGCAAGATTCCTCAAGTCTGTTTTTGCTAAATTTTGGGTAACTGGTTGACTGGGTAGTTTTGAATTTCAAATGAGTAAACAGATTCGATAAGAAATACTATTAAATTGGAAGAACTCCCAACTTTATTATCCTTTACAACTGATTGTGTGGATACAGTAGACTGGTAGTTTAGTACCAAAAGCTTTATTATAAATTATTTTTCGGAGGCAAATTTAATGTATCGAGAAATAGGTAGTAATTAAATTTAAAGATTGCTTCTTTCTTTGTTATCATACAAGGGAAATACGCTTTACCAATGCTTTGTAACTAATTACAATCAAAGTAAACATTCAAATTAAAGTTCCGTCTGCAAATAGACATCTTCAGGGTCCTCACAGCTATTCTTGAAAACCAAGGGCGTGTAAAACTTCAAATATTTGCTACTTGTCAATTTCTGGTACTCCGTAGCTAATGCTCCACATCGCGTGTTTCAGTTGCGTGAATTCAGTGTTCAGCGACGAACAACTGTTGTTATCCAGCAGCATAGGGATTCTCTCGCCTCATTAATTAGGGATTCCTCATAACCAGAAATTTTGAATATGGTGATTTCGAACATATTATATAGTGAAATCTCGTTCTAACATTTTTTACCAGTTCAAGACTCCAGATGCGGAAAAACCGTGTAGTAGGGCTGTAGTAGGGCTGTGTTAGGGCTGTAGTAGGATGCTGTAGTAGGGTGTAGAAATTTCAATACTCCAGATGCGGAAAAAACGTAAAATGCGAACAACCGTAAAACAAAGGGGTGTAGTAGGGCTGTAGTAGGGTGCAGAAATTTCAATCTTACAGCCGAGAAAACGTTGGAAACGCGAACGTTAGATCGGAATTTCACGGCATCTTGTATACAGCGGCATTTTGTTGGTGTACAGCAATGTTGAATATGTTAGGACAAGTATCTACTCGGAAAGTGAGAGTTTTATATTTAAGGGACGGATTCAATGGAAAATTTCGCATAAATGTTTTTTTATAATTTGAGAGAACGTTCCTACTATTTGCAGTAATAGGAACTTATTTTTTTCAATCAACGCCAATTATTTCGACTATCTGAAAATAAAACTTTTATAGAGTTCTAGTAAAGTCAATTCTTCAAGAAAAGAAAACATTAAACGCATTCCACTTCACTTTTCGAATGAAATCTTTCACCGTTCAAATATATTCCTGGACTAATAATATCTCACCCCTTTATTGTTGAGATCGAGTGAACCTCCATCCATGATATTTTCCAGATGTGATTAAACGATTGTTGCTCACGCTGCAATTTTCCTCTTTCTCATCTGACGTGTCTCATAAATGAAATAGATTTCAGTGCATAATATATTAAGAAAATATACAAATGCATTTACCCGTTCGAAGCGTATGGTCGTTGAAAACGATCGGAATTGATACTTCATCAGCTTTCGCCGCTGGCACTACGGCATGCAGATTCTAAGTGAGATAATTGCCAATTACTGCTCAACCTCATGAATCGATATCGTAAAATCGCTAGGTTTATGCCACTACAACAGCATTTTTCCTGTTTTTCATTCAGTGTTACTCTCCACCGAACACCAACTTCCTCATCGGCTACCGATTCCGCCATTAGAATCACGTTTTCTACATAACCTTTAATGATACGAAAACATGAATAGCTGTAGTAAAAGTGTCATTTAAAACACGGGAGGAATGGGGAGACCTTGATGAAGAAAACTAGGAGACGCCGCGTAAAACCTTGGTTCGGGTGTATGGGAGTGAAATATGGGTTGTAGAAAGGAAGACTTAAGATTTAGAAGTCGTGGTGTATGGAATATAATAATATTTAATTGGAAAAATGGGGGTATGAATAAGTGGTCACTTGAAAAAAATAGTGCTAGCATCTTGGGGGAAGCATTGCTTGTGCATGTATATGAGCTAGGAATGAGAATTGGAAACTACCCATTCAAAATCAATGATTGAAAAGAATAAGTGGAGCATAGTGACAAGGAGATGACACTGCGAGGTTAACCTTCCAGGAAAATAGGTCAACCTATGATTTCCTATGATTGATGATGCCCTTTCCTATGATTCATAAAACTTCGTCTCTTTTGGTACTCACAAATTTTTTCTCCACAAATCACTTTAAAAAATATTTTCTGACGGAAATTTTGACATTTGGAACCTGTTGGTCAACAGTCGAAAGTGGTGTACTGGAGCAATAAAATAGGGAAAATATTGACTATTCATCTATTTCTACATTGATATCACGCTACCTAACTTTCGGAGTGTAGCAGGTGGTAAATAGTGACGCTGCTTTCATACTGATATGACTTTAGAAGATAAATTATTGGCTTTTTTCTGATGTTTCACCATAGATTCAATGAAGAGCTTTTCAATCATGATAGCTGCATAAGAACAGCCCTTAAAGATTACTATTTTAAAGTTATTAAATCCCAATAAAGTATTTAATAGTATGCCCCTACAGTGTAAGAAGAGATCCTAAAAAAAAACATGTTGTAAGGCGAAACTTTTTACGCAAGATGTCAGCATTTTGGCTGATTTTTTAAAAATTAATTTTCTAAATTCTACGAATCACACACATAATCGTCAATTTCTACCTTCAATTGGATATACCTATCTTTATTTCATACGTCTCCTGGTCTTAATTATGTCTCCTAGTCTTATTATAACTAATGATTGGTTGCTAGAAAGAAGGGACGCCCTCTTTGAAATCGATTTCACCAAATTGCTGTAAATATCTCGTCTAAATAATTCACATTATACACTAGCATTTGTTTAGCTCGTATCCATTGTTTCATTCAGGGGAAATTTATAACGAAAATCGGTGGAAGAAACAGCTACTTCTGTATATCTTATTATTTTGCGAAAATAACTCCAGAGCAAATAAAAGAATTCATATTCATGCACGGTAAAATTTATTGCATTTAAATAAGTCGTATAAGTTTTAGAATGCAAAATTATTATCAACTCTGGAAATTATACGGCTGTAAGCAGCCCTAATTGTGAATCACAGATTATACAACTCAAACAGAAGTATACACAATTTTCATAGGGTAGTTTGACCTCACATCACCGGGAGATATTAGAGATATTTTAAGATAAAATATGATTTCAATAAAAAAGTATACGTTTGAATTGAATCACGCCATTTTACATACCCACTGAGTTTTCCATAGATTATGTAAGCAGGTGAAAAGAACGCGTAAAAGATTTTTCTTTTCAAGAATTAGGACTACAGCAATCTCCGTGGTTATAGAGGATTTAATTGGATCCCAAACAACTTAAAATGTATATTTTAATTATTTCGTATGCTGTTATTGTTTCTTTTGTTGAAATTATTATACTATTCAAATTTAACTACATACCTGAATTAGTGGTTAGAAATGGTCCATTAGAAAAAAATCGTATCTTTTACATAACCAGTCAGGCTTTCCAAAATCCGGAGGCCAAGGTTTTCTCGAAGCTGGGTTCCCAAGCGGACCTTCGATCTTTTGCAAATGCCTTCCAACCAATTCGTGGAGCGAAAATTATTTGTGAAGGAATTTGAAAGGTTTTAGTTTTATTTTCCATGCATTCATTGTTATTATATAACTTAATGAAGCTAGAACGGGATAATCGTTCATTCGCCTTATTAAAATCATATTTCTGCGGCTGCTCCATCACCAAGGTCCTTGGTTCGATCCCGGTTAACCAGATTTTTCTGGTTACGGAATGGTCGTATGCGTTCGTCTATTGTTAGTGTCTCTGTTGTAATTGTCTATAATTGGATGTTTGTGAGGGAACCAGCTAAATGAAATGTATGCTTTAACTTAGTGATAAATACTCGACCCCGTTATGTAAGCGTCCACTACAATTTTATTTCCGATTAAAGGTGAAAGAACTTACTATCAAGATGTGCGTGGAACCCGAAGTCGGGGCGCGGATCACAGTTTTTTTGCGCAGTCGGGAAGCTTCCTTTTTTCAATTACGATCCGATTAGGAAATATTTACTCCACGAACGATTGGCTTGATCAGAAACGTCTGCATCTTCGCAGATCCTTAGTTTCCCTCCTGGGAAGCATTTCGCCCACTTTCCATTCTATTTCCTCGGTGCACTCCGAAAGCGACGATCCATTAGTCACGTGCGATACTTTCCTATCTCTCGCACGCCTTTATTGCCCGTCGGTGGCCATAAATTACTTTGGGATAAGCAGAGAGATATGTGTTGCACTATTCTTCCGACGGTGTTTTTAAGGGAAAGGCGAAAAATAGAGGTGTTTACATCCCCTCCATGGCCGCTTCTCTCCAAGGCTAACACCAAAAAGACCTTTTAATTTGGACCTTCGAGGCCGCATTGTTCCTCCGATGTCGAAACAGCCCCGGCTTTTTCGTCACGCTTTGTGGAGGGGACGCCCAATCTGAAGGTGTTATGGAATAGATTTTTTCTTCTATTTGTTACCTAAACGCACACCATCGCAATCTTGCTGCAAATTTTCCGTTGATCGATTGAAGAAGTGCTTCTGAAAATTTATCGCTTCAAACCCAATCACGTGTTTAATTTCTATTTCGCAGCGGTTTCTTTCATTGGGTTAAATCGCATTCTTAATTGTATTTTATTCTGGAACTACTCTGTGAGTCAGGAGAATTGTATTTCTCATTAATACGCCAGCGATTAGAATTTCAATGCTACGATCTTATCTATTTTAAATTTTCATGGCCAATTAATTAATCTTTTCGACGAATTCATTTAAAATTGGCTTAATCTTATATTTACGGCAATGTTTACATTGTTTCACTTATTGGAGATTGATTGTTATCATAATCGCTGCATTGCGTCACAGCTACTGTATATGGACGGCGTATTTGTAGAAATATATATATTAAACTTTCATCAAGCATACTCTTAACTTGTTACAGCAATGTTTACAGCGAGTACCTTGTTTCCCCTTTTGGAGATTAGATTATCATCTATTTTTTTATTGCTTCCTACCTTATGTATTCTCAGAAATTGATCGACGGAAATGTTTTTTGAAATGGTTCATTTATTTTCATCAAGCACATCGCTGACTTGTATTAAATATCAATTAGACCGCTTGAATGTGTTTTTCTTCCATTTTCACCGATGCAATGAAACGCAGTAGTTTTCTGAAAATAATCGTATGTCGTTGAAGAGTAACCGTCTTTAACCATACCTTCAGAATGGAAAAAAATATAGAAAAAAAGACCTATGGACTTAAATATGCATCATAAAGTTACATTTTCGTATCTGACTAATTTGAAGGCTTCATATATTTTAATTCATACCATAAAAATCAAAGCATTAGCCTAATCGAAGGCAAGGTACTTAAATTACTGTGTTTGACGTAAGAAACTTCAATGTTTACCGAAGAGAAAATTCTGTTCCATTACCGCCGTCATTAAATTCTCTCAATGAAGCAATAGACGTTTTGCAACTTAGCAACGGAAGTTTGCTTATCGCCTAGTGAACTGTTATCTTCTACTACTGCGCTGTTCCGGTCTGTTTTGGAGTAGGGAAAACACTCCTCTTAAGTGCCGGTCATTTGGATATTGCTGACAATGTCACGGATTTCTCGATTACGAATAAAAGCAACGAATTTTTTTATTACATAAGTAAATTTTGCATCCTCAAAAGGAAATAACCCCACAAAATGTGAAATGGTAGTAAACCTTGCATTTTCAAGGCGAACTTTCAAACTATGGAGATATTCAGAGATTTTGGCATGTTGAATGTTCTGGCCTTAAAGTTCAATGGATTGAGAAGTAGGGAGATGAGTGTTCGAGTCTGTTAGAGTTATTCCCCGTTTCTCTTAGGTGCACGATTTTCAATGCTAAGTCACTGCTAACCATTTTCCTATCTGTCTTCCTATCTAAGGGTATTCCAGAAAGTATTGAGGAACTGATTAAAGTCGTACATCTATGCCGTTTAAATTTTCTTATCAGGTTATTTCGAATTATATCACAGGATCTTTTAGTTCGCCTACTTCATCGGCGTCTCACCCACTCGAATTGCTCAGTCCTATGTTTCTAAAAATAAACCTTTGCAAAGTATGGATGCATAGGGATGATGTTATGTGCGAATTCGCACATTTTCCTCATATAAATCTAGAAAAATGAAAAATTCCAAGAATTTATGCTGGAGAAATTTTCTTGAATTGTAAAAGGATGTTTCGAAATGATACTGTTATCATATGTATCCTAATTATCAATCTTGTGATATTTTCCCAGAAATAGTGAAATAATCCCTGAGCAAGAAAAAAATAAACGAGCTTAAATTCCTACAGAATATAGTTCTATTCTTGCAATTCTTAAGTTATGTACAAAGTGTTTAAAAACTGCAAGTTTTCTGTTCTTTGACTATATATTCATTTTGCGGTTCGCTTAGGGTCAAATTTATTTTTGATGGATTCTTTAGCTTGGCACCTTATGGCTTCTTACAAGTAACAAAAGTATGCGATTTAAATTCGCTGTTAAACTAACTTTCAAAATAATTCAGGCTGTGGAGATAAAATACTATCGATTACTAACTACAATTTGTTGGTAATTTTTACTGGATCCTGTATACTTGGAGAATATCTTAAAATATCGCTGATTAGCACACTCCTCGCCTTGCGGATAGCCAAGTGGACAGCGCGTCCAGCTTTGGTTAAAAGGATCATGGGTTCGATTACCGGTAGGAGTCCATGTGCGAAATTATCTAAGCTGCCGAAACACTTTTAACATTACTACTATTAAATAGTAGGTAATTCTTATACTCCCTAATTCTTCCAAGAAAACGATCTTAGAGAGCAGCAATCTTTTTAATTCATACATAAAAGTAAGATAAAAACGGAATTCGGTTTTCCAATCAAGTTTCTTAATAAAATATACGATATAATTTTACTTAAATTATCCAGGAAATAGTCAAATGACTATCAGGGAGCTGCAAAAATGTAGTAAATTTTGAAGACACCTTCCCCTTGGTGATAAAAGCATTGATTTCCTTGAGTAAGAGGATTCTGATACAGCTTCGTCGAAGACTAAGTGCATAGTAATCCATTCACTATTGCAGGGTTCGTTCTCTAATTAGGAAATTTTGTACGGCAGCTTCATGGAGACGATAAGCAGAAGATGGATCTTATATTTTAAATAGAGAAAATAGGCAGTTTTGCCTTAGAAAACGAAAGGAGGCCCACTTCCTTTCAAAGATAATGAAGTTGAAAAGAAATCCAACTTAAAGAATATCGATAGAATAAGACTTTAAAACGTTTCTTGGGAATCTGAAATTAATATTTAAAATCCCCGTATTTATCTTTATATTTTAATTTATCTACACTTTTATACAGTTTTTAACTGTAACTCATTTTCAGAGCTATAAATTAATTCGAACCGGTCTCTATGTACGTCTTTCGTATTATGTTTCCGGTAAAAATAAAATCCTCATTTGTCTGATGTATACCTATAAAGGTTCGAGTAAATATGCAGCAGTCACAAAGAACTTTCAATAATGAATTAAAATTTCGCAAACAGAAATAAAGCGTCTTCATAAAAGTCTCTGGGGTTACGGCATACCCGTCAGTCAGATCGAATTCAAATCCTTTTCTCAAAAGGAAATCAAATCACAAAATTATTCTCGCTTTTGCGGAGAGAGCTGTTTGATTAGTAGGCCTGTTATTAGACACTAGATATCGAAGGTGCCCATAGATTTTTTCATGGGGGGGTCGATTTATCAATATATGAACGAAATATTGAACTTCCATTTTTTCAAAATTTTTCGATAATTTGAGGTATTTTTCGAAAAGTAAAGAAAAATTAGTTCATACAGAGATTCATAACATCGGTGTATTTGATTAAATTTAATTTTTTGATTTAAAGGGCACCGAAAATCAGCGAACGCATAACTTTCTGGCGTATTGTTTGCCTGAAGAGGGCGGATCTGCTGGAAATCGCGATCGCTTAAAATGAAGATGACCTAATATAGAGAATGTGATGGTTTACGGGTTTGCTCGGTTGAGCTCTTTCGCAGTCACTGAGAGATTAAATTTTATAGTTACTCCGTGCTTTCTGACTCTTGTATTGCTATGGAGAAATGAAACTTACTTTTATGAATCCATAATTTAATTTTAATATAAACCCCCATGTCTTCCTTTCTGTGTAACATTAGTTAATTACTGAAAATATTTTTTAATTAATGGCTGATATTGCGAGTTCTGTCAGTGATTTATGAAGCCCACATGCCGGTTGGTACCCAAACCACTGTTACATTAGCTACCAAGAGTCAATAGATGGAATGAGGCTTACTAAGTAAGATGAGGAGTGAGGTAGTCCATGGTTTCCTAAACAAGCCAATAATGCTATTAGCGGAACATGTCAAAATAAGTGAAGGATTATGACTCTATGAGTAAATTTTGGCATTTCATAAGGAGGGATCATAATCTGTCCCACTACTAAGTATGCCTTAGTAGCTTTCATGCCATCACAACCATGAACAAGTCTGTGACAAAAGGAGATGAAAGATACAATTTTCTCTCTTCTGTACCAAATATTCAAAATGAGAAATCTTCCATTTATCAGAATATGGTAACAGGAAAAATTGCCTTACTCATATGGTACGGTAATTGTTCTCTTAAATTGTAAAACGACGCGTAAGATAAGTTCGCCACCCCTAAACCTGGCAATTCGCGATCTAATATTCCAATTACTTGATTATTAGCAGTGATCTGATGCACGGGCTTCCACACAATGGCAAGCCAAACCGCGTCCATTTCCAGACTACAATGCGACTTCACATATATTTGCGACGAACTATATTTGACAGCGGGAATCCCAATACATCATCGCTCAAAATAATCACGTTAGGTACCGAAAGACGAATGAGAAATATCCCATTCATCAGGATGTGTTTGCAGAAACGTTTCGCGGCTACAAACACATGCAGTTTATATTGAAATTATATTACGGACTCGAGAAGGCGAGTTATATTTCTGCGTGGCAATGGGAAGTCGATAAGCACGGCGTAACCATGAAACAATATGGCACTCACGTGTTTATCATTAAATTTTGTTGGCCTGGTGGTGTGACTTTCATAGGATTACTTCACGCATCGTACGATTCCTATTCGAAGAAAAAAAGCCGGCGATATTATGAAAGCGTCTTCTGAGAACTCCATGTGCTCTTGAGGCCGCACTTTCCTTCTCAAAGTCTTCGGTTTATTTTTAAACCCAAACAGCTTCTTCCCCTCCGCAATTGATCTCGACTCGTGAGTCACGGATTACGCTCGGATAAGAGAAGAAGGAAGCCGAAGTTTGTCGGCAGGAAATCCTAATTCGAGCCCCGTCATCCGAGTCCTGTTAATTGGTTCGTCTCCAATAGAAAATGTGGCCGAATCTGCCCCTTTCGCTTCGGGGGCGAGCTTCTCTCCTTCGGTAGGCCTTTGGAACTTCCGGTGCAAGTCCTTAGTCACCGGTGTCTGGGGGAATTTCGCTTCGTCATTAGCAAAGTGGGCGTTGCCAAATCTACGCAGATTTTGGAGTCGCAAACAGGTTGCGTGGGCACCGTTTTATTGTTCGCTTTGATAGCGTTTCCTCGAATGCAGGCCGTGAATCGGCGGTTGCCTTGGTCCTTTGAGCGGCGATGCAGTACATGTTACTAGCAATAATAATAGTAATGTTTACTGATTCAAAGAGGTGTACAAGGCGCGTTTGGGACTAATGGATTCACGAGATAAATTCATAACAAAACTAATATTGAAACAATCCTATAATTTTGGATTTATTGGTTTTTATTGAGTGCATGAAAATGTAGGTCATGAAAGAGATTCTTTAACTAAATGGCTTCAGATAGAACCTTATTACATAATATATTTATAGGTTAATTTCTACCTTAAATTCAATTTCATGGTAAGATGACGGAGCAAATTAAATTCAACGTTTACTAGCTGGCTAATTTTTGCGTAAAATTATTCTATCAATTCGGACCTTTTCCTAAAAAGTTAAATTCTTAGTATGATCAGATTCTTCCGTAGATCCTGGATTAGTTGAAGTTTTTGTGCCGTATGCTTTGCATATTTTTTTACTTATTGATGAATAGTTTCAACAGGAGATAAATATACCAAAGATATTTCTTACATTACATACTACCATTATTATTTGCTATGCTAATACTGGCAAGATAATTCATAACGTGTTTTGGCCTTACAAACATTTACAACACTTGATGTTAATGCATTGTATTAATAATAATCACGTATTAGCATTTGAGTTTCATTAGTGCGTATTGATTTGGAAAATAAATAAAGTAATAGATATTAAAATATTATTACGTTAAATTATCATATATAATATTTTATAGCAGATTGAAAAGTCGATTATTGTTATTTATAATACAATAATCGATAATATATGTATAATATAAGAATAATATAAATCTTTAAGTCTCCTCTTCCATCTTCCAAACGTCCTTTTTTATAAATCCCAAAAGGAAAATAAACGAATGGTTAAAAAAAAGAGTTGAAACAAAAAACAACACCAAATAGAATGCAGTTCAATCGTGTATTCATTAAAGGCATTTACTTTACCGTAGATCTTAATGGAAAAATATTTCTCTCATTCTGTAAGTTAAAACTACGGGTCATGGAAGATACGCAAGTAACTACTAAATACCTTCTGCTAGGTTTACACCTGGTGATGTATCGTTTAAATTGGACCCTAAGTCTCCCGATTGGCTTGTTAGATGTTCTGGCAGGATACCGAATAGAGTAACCGACTGGCAGTTAAGAAATAAGGGCTCCAGTCCGGGTCCTGTCAATTTTTTCACGTCAGCGTTACCTTGGTATTTTCCCACGTGCAAGCCTTTACCTACAAAAATTTACCTTTCCCCCTTTACCTTGATGTTTGAATATTACGTGAAACTCTCTAAAATGAAGCGCTACAGAGACGCACGAATTTCGGTAAAGGGTCGCATGGACTCCTATAATGTAGTAGAAACAAGCTTCCATGTCAATTGGTGAAAATAATCGCCTGTTATTAATTTAATCGAGTTTGATTCAGAGTGTTAAATTCTATAAAAACTAAGAAATAAAGTATATAAACCATGGAAAACTGGGCTGGAATCAACTCAATTGGAATTTTGGAGAGTAAATTTTGTGTAATAGAACAAGCAGATTTACTAAAGAGGAAATTATGTATAAAATGAAAAACAGAATTGGTTCGTCAGAATAGGTTAATATGACAGTAATGTTTCATTGGACCTGGAGAACTCTCGATGAGAAGAGAAAGGTCTACGTCTGTTGTTATGGGATACACAGAGCTCCATGTAAATAACACTTACTCTGTTACATAAAATACAATGTTTGGAAATACATAGGGAAATGGAGAAATATTGATGAAAAGGTTTTGTTCGAGGGCAGGAGGAAGGAGATTAACAACTTAGAGAAGAATAACAATCATGAAAAACATCCGCTAAGGGTGCAATATACTCATTTTTATGATTAGAATCATTATGGAAATGATACGTTTCATAGAATTTTAGAGATTAACCCATTTTTACGGACATCCATAAATAAATCATTTCCTCCTCGTCAATTCGTGTTTCACTTACCAGAATCGTAGCTCTTATTCGTTTCGGGCCCTTTTATCTCAATCCCGTGAATGGAATGTGGCCATTCGGCGGTCCAATTACGGGCAATGGCCCAAAGTGCTAAACGGTCATCTCGTCGCACTCGTGAGAAATGGGATTTTGACCTTTTGAGGAAAAGGTGGGTGAGTTTTTTTCCCTTTCAAAACAGAAGCGACGGAAATAAGAACTAACAAGGCAATCGATCCCGAATGACTCCTCCTAACGGGAAATGGAGCTCCGAAGATAGAACTTCCGTTCCCAGAATGATTTTCGTCACATAATTGTTGCTATTAATGTTGTCCGAGTGGAACTGGAAAGATTGGAGAAAGCAGGAGCCTCACGATATGTCATTTGTGTGATTCGAAAGTAGCTTAAAGAGAGTGAAAACGCTTCTAATCCTGGGATCCTATCAAAGGGATTGTTAGAGGTGATTAAAGTTACAAATGATAATTAATACAAGCGAATACATTTTTTATTGAAGAATATTCGAAGGAAATGCCTGGAATCAAAGATTAATCTGTAGTTCCTTTTTGCTTAGAATTGACATAAATATTTAGTAAAATTAGGATTCACTACTACTATATTGGTCAAAATTAACTGCGTGAAAGATGGATTCTTTGAGTTTGTTTTCATGTAGTTCTTTTCGTAATTTAGGGAACTACGGGAAATCAACAGAATTCAAACTGCGGACCAATTTTGAATTACGGCAGTATCATTAAAGTCATTGCCGTTTTTGTAAGTGAAAGATCTCCATTCTTAATTCTGACATAGTCTGCCATTTTTTTACGATGCTGCTTTTGATTTCCTCTGTACCCTCATATTTACAAGCTCCGCTGGGGTCGAAAAAATTAATTAGCTATAACAGTATTCATGTGTAATTGCATGCGACTCATAGAGGTGTATTTCAACTTTGGTCGAAAGAATTAATTAGTTATAACAGTATTCATGTATATTTGAATGCGACTCTTAGAGGTGTATTTCAACTTTAAGAATGCCATTTATAAGTGAATTAGCGCAAAGATTAGGTTAGCTTCATGTCTTCACTTAATGGATCGATGAAAAAGGAGCCATCTTAATACATCTTAATTTTACTAAATATTTTCGTCCATTCTAATCAAATTCGTACTGAAGATTAAAATCTTTAACTGTAAGCATTTTCTTTGAGTAATTTTGCTAGTATTTTTCGGAATGTAATTTTTATTTTTGCCAGCTTTTCCAAACATTACGCTTTGCAAAATACACATTAAGTTTTACGGTTAAAAGTACAATTTTTCCGAGAATATTATCTTAGTAACATTAACATCGTGTCATGTCTACGAGGAAAATGTTTATTTAGAGGCAACTTGGTTATTGAAAATCACCCAACATTACGATTTGTACATGTTTGCTACCTTCTTGAATTCCATTATAAAATATTTGAGAAGAATTTGATAAATTCAAATCAACAGAATCTTGTTATAGGGATAAAAATTCTACAAAAATATTCTCTGTAATGGCTGATCTGGTTCTGATATCATACAGTAATATTTTAACAAGTAATTAGTTTTATTATTAATTTATATTCTACGTTAAATACAGTAATTAAATCATCTGAAAAATATTTTAGCTTCTAAATAGAAGAGGGAGTTAGTATTACACTGTATTCTTGAAGCTAAAATCGATAAAATGAATTGCTATGCACGCAACTTGATAAATGTAACTCAAGCGAGTTGGCCACATCATCGCGTTTCTTTGCTGTCGTGATTCAAGCATCACCTGGGAGTTTCAAGGCTGTAAAATAAGAAGCGAGAGAAGGAGAAATAGCCCTCTGAAAAGATTGATATCTATAGAGTTTGTCCAGGAAATGCTGAATCATCCCAATTGTGTAGATAAAAATGGAACAAAAAGTCCTTAAACAATAGGGTGAGAATTTCTTTGATGGAGAGCTAATTATAGTTGGGATGCATTTAGATGTAATTTCAAATTTAATTAATAAATTATGCTATTGTTGAAACTATAGCGATTATGCTGTTAAGCAGGGTAAATTGAGGATCACACATTTCGTTGGAGATTTTTTATATTCTATTATTCATTATATTAAGAACTGCGATTTGGTCATTTGAACAGGAGCCAAGAATCGTACGAAACATAATTATCAACTTTCTTCCCGTTATACTCGTCCAAAGAGGAAAGGAACACCTCCAAAATATCCCGTTATCAATGAATATTCAGTGATTCTTTATAAATGTAGTAAAAAATAGAATTTGTGCTTTGAATTTAGGTAATTAACAGAGGCAATGATATGCAGCGTTATGATCGTTTTTATACGAAACGTTTATTCCCTTTGGGGTCCATATGTGCAAAGTCTAGCTGCCGAAGCCACTTTTATAAATACTAATTTATTTCATATTCATTTAGGAATGCGATTCACATTAAACTCTATAGGTGGTTAAGTCAGCAACTTTTTTATTGGAGAAACAACGACATAATATCAAAAAGGGATTATATATCTATAATGAGTGATTTTTAGCTTAATAACTTCACAGAGTGAAGAAGAAAGTTTAAATTTTGTGACGAATTTAACATTGTAACTGTAGACCAGTGTTTCCCAACCTTTTTCCAGTCATTTCTCACCTAAGCCTTTTTGAAATTCTAATACCCCCCATGCAACAGGCTTATAATTTTTAATATTAAAAAAATGAATTATTCACGGAATGATGCCTATACGACAACTTTTTCAGGACAAAGGCCTTAGGATTCAGGAATGAATCATTAGGGTATTGTAAGAAAAAAGTAACTTTTCGTGACATTCAAGTTATTTTTTATTGCCCCCCTTGACTATGAAATTCTCCCCCTGTGGGGTGTAGTACCCACGGTGGGAAGCACTGCTGTAGATGTAACAATCTTGCACATTATGAAAAGTATTTATCATTGTCATGTGACTTAATTGACTTTTTTTCAATACTCATCCGTTGGTACATACTGTACCTAAGCAAAGACTAGCGGAGTGGTTTACTTGGTTTTCTTAATGATTTATGTTCGTATATTGCGGCATAGAAAAAGTTGAGTGTTATCATGTTTAGTTGAATTTCAATGAATATTGAGCGATGATCATCTAATAAATAAGATGCTGCGATGTAGCTACCTGAATTCAAAATTCTAATAATAATATCGTCGAAAGGACTTTCTATTCCTTCTGTCTGCAGCATTGAGGAGTCACATTTATAAATGATGTGTCGCATCTTATTTATACCACTTCTCCGCAGAAGAAGAAGCTCAATTAGCAGCAGGGAAGAGGTTAGTCTCAGCCCTGGGATCGCCTATATTTGCTTTGGCTCGTCACTGCAAAAACTTTTCTCGTCCGGATATGGTGTTTGTGGCAGCATAAACACTGCGCTTTTGAAGAGATGAGCACATGACACGTAGAGGCGTATTCTTCTTAGAAGCGGAGGTCGTTTTTCTTCTCTTTTCACGGCTCGCCACGTTTTAACGAAGGCGTGTTAAATTCCTTGATTTAACGGCTCGAGAAAGCTTTAGCCTATGCAGAAAAATTATAAAACATCCATAATTTTTGAAAGTCATGAGACATTTTCTTTCACTGTTGCTGAACGATTTCCTTTTGCACCAAATATCCTTTTATCCACTCTTTCCCATTGGTCAACGTAACATATTTCAGGTCAAAATCAAGGGATCAATATATCAATCCCAGGTAACGCACATCTTCATCAATATGAATTATTACTGGAGTGACCTATTTCAGAGTGCCTGATTGATGTTCTTTTCAAATAGCATCTCAACAGAATGTTGAATATTTGATATTGAATTGTCATATCATTATTTTATTTCTATTGCAGTGAATCTTAAAAACCAATTCAATACAGCTGTAATATTTATATTTTGAACTTAGTTTGGTGGATGGAGTTTCAAAAGTACTCCGCTTTAAATTATGCTTTTACATAAATTTTGAGTCCACCTCACACCAAAAATACATTTTTTACTTGTTTCTTTATTGGGTGATGGCGAAGATCTAGAGAACCTCTCACTGATTTGTGTAGAAAATTGAATATATATAGAAATTATTTTAATAATGTACGTGAGATGCAATGGCTACAAAGGTGTAAAATGACAATACAGCAAGTGCTGTTAATGAATTCAAAAGTTTTGACGGCCTTACGTAATTAGGTCTCGAATTTTCAATCAGGATTCGCATTTTTTCACTGGATTAAAGGGCTCGAATAAGCAATCCCAAGAAAGTATCTAAATTTAGCCACGAAATGTGAGCTCATTAAAAGTTAGGCGCTATTCACTAAATATTCAAGGTATCTCTAAAGTAGGTATCTGTAAAAGTATAACCGGAAATTCATTCTGCTAACGATAATGTTATTGATTTAGAAAAACGCAAAAGATGCCAACTTTGAAGCTTTCATCAGAAATGATTATTTTCGTAACTAATCTGCAGGTTTTTTGTCGAGCTTTATCCAGAGATTGCAGTATCAACACTTGTTTTGGTGTACAATTTGGCAATGAGGTCAAGAAGAGTTTTGTAATTATGAAACTCAAGTTTTTTAGCGAGTTAAAATTTTGAATGACGAAATGATGTTTCTCTGGATAAGCGACAAGCTTTGAAATGATTTATAATTAGCCACAGCACATTAATTGACATAAAATATTATCAAAGAACATACAGTTATCAAACACGAAAGTCCTATTTATTGTCTATTTTACGGAGTCAATTAATCACTAATCAAGGAATCAATACAGAATAGATGCACTAAAACATTTTCAAAATTGTATTTTATTTATATTAGTATTGAACGAGAATTGAAATATATCTGTATTAATTACAAAATTAAAATGACGTAAGCAGCATCACATTTTTTTCCTTTGGGACTCATCTTAAAAGTTATTACTGATAATATGTTGAAAATTTTTGGATTTAATTTATGTGAAAGTAATAATGATAATTAGAAGTACTAAAGGGAAAGAATATGAACAATTCCTTAAATTAATTTATAAAATAACAGAAAATTAGGTTTATGAGGAAGTATTTACAGAATCTTTGGAGATTTTAAGCCCTGGCTGAGTTTTTGTCTCGTGCAATAGACTTTCAATGTGATAAATTAAATAAGAATGATTTCTTTTGGGAACAATATCATACTTAATTCCCTACGTTGGTGCTGAGTACTCCGAATGGAGATCTATTTTCAATACACAGTATTAAGGAATGTATGTAAGAAATAATAATTATGAAAAAAGAAAGAATAGCCGGAGGTGGTTGATTATAGCTGGTTAGAGTTTAGATGGTAATGGTACAAGATTCCTTTGTCATAAAAACTTTTGAAAGGAATGAATACTGGAAAGGAGAAAACAGAGTTATCGTGAGGAATAATTTGCACATAAGACGAGACTCGCGAAGATAGATAGCCAAGCTTCAGTAAGTTATCGTTTTGCGTATAATTAAATTATCTCATGACCTTGCAAAAACGAACTGAATCGACGAACCTGAATTGAAAGCACGATGAGGAAAACTCTGGGAGAGGAAAGGAGGGAAAAAAGTCCTTAGATGACCAGGAAATTACTAAATTATGTTGAGGAAGGTAAGGGAGAACTCGGGGAAATGTTGAAGCGAAGTTTAGGAGCAACGCTCTTGTCAGTATCGATATTTTTAGTACCTTTGCAGTATTCCTATCGTGCCTAAGTGTAATCAGATATTTTATTTGCTTTTTAAAGTTTTGTATACATATTTCCTCAGGGTATATAAACCTATATATCGAAAAATTTAATAAATGTCTGGTTGGGTTGATACGTTATGAAAGTATCAAACAAATATTTTTTAAAAATAATGAACGGTTTGAAAGTATCGTTAAATAATTTCTAGGTGTACGAATTTAGTAATCATTATAATATTGCGAAAAATAGCTATTTGCGCCTCCATTGGTATGCTTGTTGTGAAGAATATCCGCAGATTGAGGTTAAAGTGCAAACAAGATGGTGATCGTTATTACCTGCAGCTGCAGCTCGAGAGAGCTTAATCTTCTATCGTTCCAAGAAGTCGTTTGGGTGACAATACCTTATTATTTATGGTCGTATGACCAGACATGACGCCTTTGAAACTGATGTTACCAACAAGAAAACACTTTTGCTTGGTTTCCAAATGAAGATAGAACATTCTTACGAAAGATTAACTTTACATTTTCCATGTGCATGATAGATCAACGAGAGCTGTTTGAAAGAGTTTGCGACGTATTTCAATTGCTGTTTATAAAATAAGATTTGTGAAAATGGTTGATTTTATGGAATTATATTATATATACCAGAAGTTTTCATAATTTTCTTCATATCTTTGATGGAGATACTTATTTATTAGGATTAGAAATTTGAAGTCCCTGCCACCATATATTTATAAAACAATTTTAATTTTTCCATCGTGAGAGGATAGATATGAGTTATGTTACATTTACTTTAATTCATGTCTAGTATATAGCTGGAGTAAAATTAAACATCACGTGGTATGAGTGATGTTGAATGGCTCTGGTATTCAGAAGAGTTTGCCCTCATTGAATGTTATGAGATGACCTAGGGGTCGTAAGGTCACTGCGACACGCTTATGTGGGCGTATTCCGCTCGAAACATTCTGCCTCAATGAGGAGCTGCTTTACTCTACTCATCTCGCTTTGTACGCCTTATTCTCTCTCCAGAGATTTTGGTAGCTGATGATGGAGGGTTTAAGTAGCCTCCAGGAACAATATTTTACAGATAAACAGGATGGACGTAGAGGATTATGTACTATGAAGAAATCATTATGTATTATGTAGTTTTAAGAGCTATTTGTGCTGAAAACAGGACGTATGTCATTCCAAATATCACTTTCCCTAAATTAGTGATAATTAATCGACTCGTTCGTGTTACTACATTTTTAGGTCTTTTATCCTGTTTCCTACAAAAGTATTCCACGTATATTTTACGAAAATAATAATTATCTATTGCTTAATAAAATATTTTAATATTATTAATATATTCAAGAGTAACTATGTGAAATAAATAAGTACACAACTATAAGAAACTCACTTTGTTACTTCCAAAAGAGGTTTTAAACATTCTTCAAAGAGTTGACAATAGGATGGAGAGATTTAAACTGATTTTACGGAACCGATCGGATTAAAAGCTCTCGTAAAAGTTTAAAAGTTGTTTATTTCAAGATGTGTCCAAAGGTTTAATACAAATAGTACGAATTGAAATATTAAACCTTTGGACACATCTTGAAATAAACAACTTTTAAACTTTTACGAGAGCTTTTAATCCGATCGGTTCCGTAAAATCAGTTTAAATCTCTCCATTTATTACAAAATTTGATATTATGATTATTTTAATGTTGAAATCGGAATGCAGACGGGCGTTAGTAAAGAAACATTCGAGGCAGAAAAGATAAATACGCCTGACGATGTGTTTAACTAAGTTTTATTTTGTGCAATTTATTCTCTTCAAGACTTCTCCTCCAGTCCCGTTGGTGGGAGGGAACGCTTTCTGCTCTGAGGTCACGGTTTCGAACCTCTCAAGGCCATGGATTGTTTGTGTTCGTTTGCAGAATTCATCTTCTGTCGCCATTACCATTTCTTAGGTGCGAAATCCACTCATAAGACGCTTAAAAAGTCAAATAAAAGCACATCTTGAAAAGTTCTCGAGTTTTATACGTCATATCTGCGCACCACAAGGCAAACACACTTTCTCTTAGTGAATCAACTTGTCTAAATTATATTCACAATGTTTGTTCTAGCAAATATGAAACTTAATTTGAAAGTCATGCATTTAATTGCAAGGGAGTTAACTGTTGATGTTTTAAGCACTAGATTTTTCGCAGATGTACGATGAAACCACGGAAATATAAGGGTTAGATGGAAGAGGAGACTTTTAGTCTCAATCTCGCCCGAATTAAGCCGTTTTATTATTTATTAAGATAAAGATATTTATTTATCTATATATATACAAAGTCAGTTACAAAGTTGAACAAAAAATTGCGCTTGAAGGTATTGGTTTCCCTTCTCCTGAGCCAATAATTGGCTCGTCAGGAGGCGCACAAATAAACAGACAACCAGAATATAGATAGAATAATATTGGCTTCGAACATGTCAAAAAGTATACTACCCGATATTGGTCGAACAGAGGATAATTGTTCGTGAAAACCATGAAGCGTAAATAAAGGAGCATTCAATTCGTTGAAGATACCTACTATTATGCTATTTTATAATATTCTAAGAGTTTCTCTGAAGAGACATTGCAGTTTTTTATGTATTTTATGTTGAAGATGATAGTTGGCAAATTTCTTTGAGTTCTCAGCTCTAAAAATTTCGTCATAATTGATCGATAAACGAGGTCTACTTAGATTGAAAATTATGAATGGAGGAAAATTCTGCACTACAATAATCTCATGTGGATTAATTTAGAATGTTTACCGTGAGATTTTTCAAATTAAATTTCAAAGACTGATGAGCATGTTTTAAGTAGAGCTTGTTTTATAATGTATGACGAATCACGTATTGCACACATGGCAATTAAATATTGTAGCTAAGGATTATTATGTATTATTTCAAATATGTACCACCACGATCGCCATATCAGCTGCCATTGGCCTTTGCCATAGCATTGTAACTCATTGTAAGACGGAAATCAAGGATCGTCTTTGCAGCTGTGATTTTCACTTTTTCTGAACTTATGTAAATATAGTATGCTATTAATATCTTTCAATACTCCTGTGTCATAACGTTAAATATGTGAAGTTGCAATATTGAATTATCTGTCATTTATTTTATGGAACTGATTAGATATCGTATGGAACATACAAGACACTTACATGTTCCATAAAACGGAATTTTATGCATATAAAGTGCACTGGATAAGACATATTGTAAGTATATTATAAACAAAATCTGGTAATTTTAACCTATAACTAAGAGAAATTTTAGGTGTTCGAATATCCATCAACAAATATACGCAGGAAGGTCGCTATCGATAAATTTAGCGCAAATTACTTAACTCTTATAAAATATGTACTGCATTACTCATATTACTCACATTTAAAGGGAAGACACATTTTATAAAATATACACATTTTAAAAATTGTATAAAATATAAAATATTTCATCAAACTAATAAATAAAAATAGGATTGTTTTTAAAGACATTTATCTTGCCTAGAGGACTAAAGTTTTAAAATGTTAACATTGACAGTGCATACCTGAATATTATAACATTACATATCCAAATAATTTTATCATATTCAAATATCTACATTAATACATTACAATAATCACGTTTTTATTTTAGTTTCCTACATTTGATATATTTAAATATAATCGCTACGGTTAGGATTGGCTATTTCAAACGCTACGCACAAAATTAGTTCGATGACGGTTGCGGCTACGATTGAACCTTTGCGTCTTTGATCGTAATCAGCGGCGATATTTGACACTTGAGTGCGAGAGCATCCTAGGGGAGATGTGTTTCTGTCCGTGCAGTCATCAGACACGAGGCTGCTGGATCTTCAACCCCTCATCAACTGCCACAATCCCTGGAGAGGGAACTAGGCGGCTAGTTAAGATGAAGAGAGGTTACTCTTAGTTGCATCACTGAGACAGGATAATTGGAATAATAGCAAGAAAATTACTCTAAGAATAAAAATTTTCGTGGAGGAGGCAAAATGATTACCATAATTCAACATCACTCATATATCAGTAACTTAGAGATAGAGATAAAAACAGTAGAAATAAAAACTGAGAAACGTTGACGTAAATTTCTAGTTGGCCAAGTCTTGGATATTGACAAATGAAAATATTGATCGATTCTTTTAAATATAATTTCTGTAGTTACAGTACTGCTTCCTAGAAATAGTAACATTATTCTTTATTATTGTTATATAAAAATATTGTAACTTTGTGATAGTTACAGGTATTACTTTCTTTAGAACAAGTGTAAACAACACATTTGTTTTATTTTACTGTTAAACCAATTCCCTTTTTTATGTTTTTTTGTAAGTTAAGTATTGTATCTGCGCCAGATGCCCCCTTATGTTCATTTTAGTCGATGGTAACCCCTAAAATACTTATGGGGTACCTAATTCCCATACTGATATCTATTTTCATGTTGTCTGTATTCTTGCAAGATGGAATAAATTTACTTGCTTTCATGCTTTCACTGCCATGAGACAAAGATGCACTTTCCTCCTGTACCAAAGGAGGGATTCGTACGAGAGAGTGAAAGTCCATCCGAAAAACTGCGCGTTAGCCGAATGCGCCGAGAACGTTTCTTTTTTGAGGGCACCTTGCCGATGGGTGAGAGCCGAAAAAGAACGAAGGTCAATCCTTCCCCTTGCACCTTGAAGCGCCTTCATGCCCTTCAAACCCCTCTGCCCCTCCGGTCTCTCCTTAGACCCTTTCCCCACATCCTGTCATAGATCATAGCAAAGACTATCGAAATCAAAAGTGGGCCAAATCCAATATTTCAGGGCCCTAACCTAGATAGATCTAGGATATCTTTTCGGATCGTTCTAAGCCTGCTTTATTGACACCTAACCTTATAGGCTGCATTGTCGTCATAGGCTGAGAGGAATTGGAACAGAAAGACGTCATAAGATGGGGTGATGTAGTGGTTTGAGGTTCCCATTTGGAAGTATCAGAAATTCAAATTCATCCCTAGTGAGTGGAGATTTGACCAACTTACGAATTAGGCCGGCTAGCTCTGGTTTTTCAGACCTAGATTTTTTTAAATCTACCAATAATCTCATTATTTCGCGGCCTCGGTGGAGGGATAGCTATCCTCCTTGCCTATCAAGTTCCCAGATTCTGTCCCCGGTTATTTAGCATATTCTACTGCTATATGTTTCACTTTATAAATGTATATCTCGCTAATTGTAAGCAATGAACCTTTCATTTTCCGCATGAATTCAAGTTTTACAATTTAAATTGTCTGTTTTGCATCCCCCTATATCCTAAATTAATAAAAATGAAAATATTCCATTCATCAAGATATACGGTAGTAGCATAAGTACGAAGATATAAATAGTATGATGTATAATAACTCCTTCCTTTTGCAATTTTCAGTCTTTCGTTTATTATGATGCTAAAAATATTATATTCTTGCCAATAATATTAAATTTCGATATTTTCTGAGACATCGTTTTAACTTTTAATCATCATCATAGTAAAAAGAGTTCTATTACGGAGATATATATTCATGAAATGATTTAAATATTTCATTTGTGAAAAGAATTATCCAAAATCTAAGTAAAATAAATAAATAAGACGAGCTAAGTGTTGTGTCTTATTATATGTAAAAGTAATTGGAATCAAATTCAAGTTAAATTTAATCTTATAAAAAAACTTCCATCTCCAAATATGTTTAAAAGATGCCAAAAAATTAAATACCATAATATTAGTACAAGCATAATGTATTATATTAATTTTTATGAACTTTGTTTAATTGATATCTATTTTATGTCTCGATGCTCAAGAGCAGTATTTCCTGTTCTAGTTAGGCTAAATCATAAGAGACAATGATATTTCTTACCAGTACTTCCTTTCTACTTAACTTAATTACGTTAGATAATTTATTTTGAAAGAGCTAGAGAAAGTCAATACTATTATAGTACTACTATACAAGTCAATATTATTATACTAATACTATACAAGTCGCTACTTGTATCATAAGTTAAAACCAAAAAGTTGCGTTGGCTTAGAAATGATTTATGAATATGTATTATTGTAAATTTTTATAGTTTTATTTACGTATTATTGATTCATTAATTGAAGCATATTCCGTAAGAATTTGTATAATAAGTAAAAAGTGATAAAAAATTACAAATGACGCACTAAGTCCAGCAGTAAATAAAAAATGAATATTTTACGTAATTTGCACATACACACAAAGATATATTTACTTACATAGATTACATAACCTACCGCTGAGTTTTGAAGTCACTTATCTCATTCTTATTTTAGTTAATTGTGATAGCTATGTTCATACATACGAGACTAAAGGATAAACAATGACTCGATAAATGTATGCCGTCATATGTATTGGATATATAATCAATTCGGCATGGGGATGGTAAGAAAGGGAGTGTGAAGGGCGCGTAGTATTGAGTCGACCTTGGGAGTATCACATGGTCGAGGAGGAGAGGAGGGAGTGGGTAGCGCTCGAAAGTCCGAACGAAGGATTTACAAGAATCCTTTTCCATGCGTAAGATCCTCTGGAGCCAAAAGTGCACCTTGAATATAGCTCCTAAAATCTCCAAGGCAGCTCGACGAAAGAAAATTAAAGGGGTCCCTACGTAAGGAAAAGCATTTACCTTCAACTTGTGGAAGAAAAATTAGCGGTATATCTCCGTGAAAGTTTACGATAGTGCTTATTTTCTTTGACTATTACTTCGGAATTTTGAAGATTTATTTTTATGAAAATTTTGATATGTTGCATGATGATATATTAAGTATATACATCAACAGTAGCCACATGATCTTAAAAGAGACATCTCATAGATATTTTATCCTTTATTATATACCTTTAGGAAACCGTGCTTGTTAGCCAATATAGGCCAATATACCTAAAGAATACCACAACGCAATAAGCTTACTTTTTAGCTATATATTTCGTTATCATTTAAGAGAATTGCATTACAATATCTAAAAGAGTTTGAAATTTCTCATTTTGCTTTCCAAGTAAATCTACAGAAAGAGGCTAATAGAATGGTTAGAAATTGAATAGGTCCTCAGAGAGGGAGTTTTCTGTGCACAAAATCAATTTTTTCTCATCATTTTGAATGAAATTACCGTATAAGCTTCTTGGTATAGCATCTTACGTAGAAGTAAGCGATATCTAGGCCACGATTTAATTTAGTAATATTATAATTTCGATTTATTTTTTTAATTACTCTATACAGTTTAAGCTGCAGCGTATGATGTTTTTCTGTGGAAATAATTGAACGAGTTTGTGTTACAAATGACCGTCATTTATAATGAGTCAATTAATGGCCATTAGTTTTTATAAATACGACGTTTGATGACACCACATCCATAAATTGGGACTCCATTCACGGTTCACCGTACGGGTAAAACTTTACTGAACAGGATTTCTGTCTCAAAATTTATTCCAGCCAAGAGTGTCATCATTATTTTTTCTTTTCTCGTTATCAAAGTATGTTATTAAAAGCAGCGTGTACAGTAGTAATTTGGGAGACGTTCTCCAGAAAAAATAATCGTCCATAAAATCTTTGGTTCAAATAAACTTCTACAGAATTTACTCCTCAGTAATTTCGCCTTTCATCAGTCCGAAGTCAGTCATCGACTTAGTGCGAATACTATTTTCACATGCAGAGATGAAAATCAAGGAGAGAAACACCTCGTATAAAATCAGGATATAGAAATGAAATGCCGCAACATAAGAAAATAAATGCACGTCATATGCATAAAGCAAACTATAATACACGTCGCTCGCATCTACCATGGTGTTAAGGTTCTTGTTTCCAGAAAGCTCTTCAAGATTTTTTCAAAATTGAGAAGTCGCTTTCATATGAGACTTCAGGGAACATCCTGTTCATTAGTCAGACTCACTTGCAAATTCAACCATTTGTTAGATTATTACTCGCGAATCTAAAGCTGCCAATCGTCCCGGGTTAAGAGAGAAAATTTCGTATTTTAATATCTTTTCGCCTATGTCGATGCACAATGTCCCACATTCTAACATTTTTTCAATTTTCCTCTCAAAATCGCAGAAAGATTAGAATTTTATGTAGGTTAAAAATGACAATCACTAGGTCTATAGTGCTTAATAATTACCTTTATTTTTTATATTTAAAACGAATCTTAAAATGCTACAAAAATAGTGGCTCATCCACTTGCTCCGTTAGTTAGTTAGCTATGAAAATTTACCAAAATGCATAAACTAGTTTGTCCAGCATGTTTCGAATTGACTGCAGAGTAATCTTGAAATGCCCTGAATTGGCACCCTAAACATATATCTGCTTAGAATCAAATCACTTATTTATTAAAAGTAAACTTCGGTTGTTTTTACCGAAATAGCATTGGGCTCAGATGAAGGGCATGCTTAGAAAGTGTTTTTCTCATCCAGTAGGAAAAATGCGACGTTAAGATGTCACAAACATCAATGTACACACAAACACGGGATCTCTGAAAAGGAAGTTCAAGGCTGTATCCATTTCAATGCCAAGGCCGTCGAGGTAATGCGAAACGTGATAGATGATGAGGCGCTGAGCGTGGGAGTCGCTGGCGATGAAAAGTTAATCAGAAGAAAGGTTTACGCTCACTCACTGCGCTTTGCGATATTCCATTTCAAACCATATCTCTAATAAATTAAGTTATTTGTAAGGACTTCAAATATAATATGCGTTGTCTACTCATTTAATCTTTTTAAATATTTCTGTACAGCGAAATAACCTTTCGAAGGGTAAGTTTTCCTGGAGTTAGTTTTATTGAATGCTTCTTCCTCTCGTTTCTCATTCTTTTCGTCCTCAATCTAAGAGATGCATCTTACTTCAAACACGTAATCGACTGAGGTTTTCGCTTCCTTGCAATCGACTGTGCGAGCTTCATAAATAATCGGTAATTTTGATATGGAACGGGATCATCGTGCCATGATTATGATGCTGATTCTTCGAAAGTATAAAAGAAATTTGAACGAAGTCAGGAACAATATTCTCATATCAATCCTATGCCCTAGTTTGTAATAAAAAGTTTTGCATCGAATTCCAAATATAAACGGGTTGAATGCCTGTATTCCACTTCAGAAAAAATGCCTCTTCTACGGGGAATTCAGCATCAAAATATGGTGGAAATGATAATTTTATATCAGTAGCGTTCACGATTAGTAATCTCAAGTGTAATAAATAAGTGTTGCAGAACCGTAGGTGGGATAGCTGTGATAGATTAACTCTACTTTCTACCAATTGAATTGGAGTTGTTGAAAAAAAGCAAAATTGAAAGACACAATAAATCATGGAATCTTGTGTCATTCTTTAAAAAGGTTCATTACGAAATTTGCATCATGGCAACTCGCGCTGAGCCTCCGCAGAAAATCGCAAAACAGGTTAGTCCTGCGTCTTATCAGAATGAGTGTGCTAAAACGTGTAAATGCCTTTTGTGTGCGTCGAAAGCGGAAATGCGAATTGGCCCACGCCAAAGGTCTGCAAGTTCGCACTTAATTCTGTGAAGATTTAAACCCTTAAATAGCTTCACGGTGAACCCTCTAGACAACGAATACATGGGGAATTCGTTGCGTTGGGCCTCATTTTTGCGTATAATCAAAACTGATTAACATAAAAGTAATTGAAAAAGCTTAATTTTCTAATAGTCGCATTATTTTTAAATTTTATTTTGGATTACCTCTTTACGTGTCCAATGTGAATAGAATGCCGACGAAGTCATTAATGATACATTTTATTTATTTATTAAAAATACTGCAAGTTGGTATTAATACCAGGTGGCAATGGTTGAGGGGGATATAACAGTACAATCTGTCCGGCATTCGCCCAATTATAATGATAGGTACGGAATATCTCGCAGCAATTTACTAACCACAATATATGTTGAAACGCACCTTTAAAATTAATAGTTGCTGCGAAAGTTCTTGGAATCTCAGATGATTTTCTCTCAGAAATACTAGTAGAGAGGTGGTAATAAATTAGTAAATACAATTGAAGATATTTATGAAGTATTTCTATCAGAGGTGTTAATAGCCAATGCAAGAGAGAATTCCCAATTAACTAAAGATTTTGAGTTATTGATATTATTAAAATCCTTTTATTTGGTTATACGTATCTTTTTAAAATTATTTTTTCAATGAAAATGATTTCTTCAACTGAAATGCTCTTCATTACTCGCTGTCCACATATACTGCCATTAATTGCAAACGACTTGTTGAGCGCATACAATATGAATGCGGATACAGGTTAGTTCAAATATTTTTCACTCTGTGCTTAACAAGTAATTTTTATCCATTTTTATACATTTTCGTTTTTACTAGCTTGAAGTGGAAATTAAAAAAAACAGAATAAATTGATGCAAGGAAGTCTCCATCTTATGTCACTCATGGAACTAGAAACAATTTACTTTCTTCTCATGAATACGTAAGATATGGGAGCGAAAAAACTTTGAACATTAGTCATTAGAATTACGATTTACAGTGCGTTGAAACGGATTAAGATTTTGCAGTGTTTGGAGGAGTTTTGTATACAACTTTACTCCTGTTTTTCATTCTTTAGTACTCGTTCCTCGCAATTACGAGTAGTTTCTGTAGTAGAATGGCAATTAGAATCTCTACCAACCTTAGATGTTCCCAGAGTTAACGAAATATGTCGGGACTAAAAATTCGGGGTTGTTTTTGAGTTCTTTAGAGCGATATTTCTCAAAAGGTTGCGTTATGGAGGCGACTTATATCAATTATCTTTTTCAATTGGACATCTCTAGGTAATTGACATACCCATGGGTCCACAAAATCCTGTTTCTGGGCGAATGAACGACCTCCCCCTAAGCACCTGAACAATGTGTTCAAACTAGTAACTGAGGGGATACGCCGTGGATATCGAGGAGATGTCCCCGCCTACGCTTTGAATTGCGTTTGAGGAGTCGGCTCACGTGTTTCTGACCGATCGTGTCCACTGAAATCGACGGAGAATCGCCCTATTAAAAGGGTATGGCTTGAATTTATATTTGTAAAATAAAAATATTTTTGCGTCGGCGAATACAGCTGGTGAAAATGATTTACTATCAACCACACCTTACGAGACTTCATTTCGCGGCATTTCACAAGACAGGCAAATATTAGACAGGTATAAATACACAGTAAAACTAAAAAATGTATTTCTGAAATCGGGGATTGGATTTTTCGGACTAGGTTAGGACACGCAGAAATGACTTCAGTAGTCTTTTTTAGTAGCTCAAGTTTCTCGTTAGTTATACGAATATATTATGTCTGGTTCAGTCACTTCTATCGATAAAAGTTCCCACATATCTATTTCGGAAAAGATATATACTTAGCAAGATTTATATTTCCTAAAAGCTTTAGTGCCACTGTGTGACAGTGCTTCCAAATCAGTGTGTCATGAGTAACCTTATTGTGCCCTTGAAATATTCAAGAGATAAAAATAATACAATTTTCCTAATATATTTTGGTTTGTATTCCGAAATAGTCTATCGTTCGATAGACTATCTCGGAATATTTCTTCGAGTAAATATTTAAACTCTCCAGTGGTGTTCATTTCCTCAAAAACTTGTTTTACTTCTGAAGGTACCGAACCTATTTCTTAGAGTCGGGAACTTTTAATATATACATGGAGGCAGAGTAGAGAATAATAGTTTGGGAGATACAACTTCATGAAACTCCTATTTGATCTTTTGAATATGATTTTTATTTCATCACTTGTAGTTTCATGCAAATTATTTCGCATCTTCTACCCTTACATAAATACTTTGTAAGAGAACATGAACTAGCTTTAGAGACGGATTTTTTCTCTTTCTCGAATTACTTTTTTACAAGTTTCTGTCAACATTGGAGAGAATGCTTCTCAAAATTTATTACTCTCACGCTGAATTAATCTAACTTTATCATCACCTGACGATAGTGATACCGTAGCGGTACAACAGTATCAAAAGTTGCAATTGGATACTCTTTCGGAGCAAAGACCTTGCTCTACAGATCGCTTTTCTTGATTGGACGAAATTGGCCCTAACATTCTTTCTGCTGATAAACCGTCGTTAAAAGAGTAGTTTGCCATTGCCATATGCGTTTAAGGAGAAAGACGTTAGGGATTAAGTAGAACATGATCGGTAATCGAATCTCTATATGTCACCAAAGGGACTTGAGGTTTTATTTGTCAAATTTTCGTTTGTAATATGTGGATTCGTAAAAAAATGTTCGATTTTAAGCATTTTCAATAGATTTCTTGATGAATTGATATTTTTGGGAATCTTGGCGACAAGAATGGACTATCGCTTCGTTGAAAATTCACTGATTTATGTTTTTGGTATTTTTAGGAGGGATTAAGAGGGCTTAAAAACAGATTTTTCAAGAGTAATGGAAAATGCTATTAGATTAATGATAAATCTAATATTAAAATAGATCATAATATTATTATTTCATATATTATATACGTTTGAAACATTTCTTAGAACTAAACCAAGTGTAATGAATGTAAATAAATTCGATACTGGATTTTTTGGGGTCATACAAAAGAAATTACTGATAAATTTCCCAGGTGAATGGAACGAAACGTTAGCTTTAGGCCTTTAATTATTATTATTTCACTTTGATTTTATACGTAATAGATCTAAGTTATCGATAAAGTATCCAAAGAAAAATTAAGACGGAAAGTTGAAATGGTATAATTGTGAGAAATTCTTATACTTAAAAGTTTTTCGTGATTTCGGAGCTGCTGTTAGGGCTAAAACATTTAGAGAAACTCATTTTTGCACATCTTCACTTAAAATAATTTTCATAAATTCACCGATAGGACTTATTCGATTAATAGTGTATCAAGGTTCCACGAAGGGAAGGCTGAGATAGTGGAGTCTATTATTTTTATTTTTTACAAGTATTTCAAAAGATAAATAAAATCTCCATAGCAACGGAAAACTTCACAAAGTGTTAACAGAGGCTTTTATGAAACGAGAAATAGTTCTAAGAAGAACTAAGTTATCAATTCGTATCAACCGCTGATTTATTTCCTGGTGGATGTTTACAAAATCCCTGAAACGAATATCTCACGATCGATTCGACCACAGACGCTTTGATATCAATTTTCGCAGGAAATACTGTTTTTTTCAGCAGAAAAGAACTTGTTTGGGGATGTTGGAAGGTTTTATTTTGCGAAATTATGATACAGATGGCGGACAAATCAGCATTGCTCTTGATAAGTTTTGTGCTGATATCTCTGCTGCTTCTGATTGGTCACGAAGGAGGAAAATCCGTAAACTTGTAGTCTCCGGCGATAGTTTTCTTTATCTGAAGTGAATTGGGTTTGATAGGAACTGTTCGATATTCCGCTATTTTATGACGGTTCAACTCTGAGCATCAAACTGAGCATAACATCAAATCTTATCGAAAGGTTAACCACAAAACAACTAAAGATTACTCTTTTATTGGTAGACTTCTCTGTGATGAGCTACTAAAATAAGCTATGATTCGCCATGAGGGAAGATACTAGAAAACAAAAAGCCCTTGCCCTATTTCGGCTATTTCACCCGCCTCAGATGAACGTTGGCTTTGAAATATGGATGTGCCATTTTATGCTATAAAAGACTCATATATGTGACTTCAAGAGAGGACTAATGCGAAATTCAGAGGAAACATTTTTGGGAGACTGCGTTGAATACGACTCCCCAAATTTCCTCGAAAAGATTCCGCATCTGCCTGAAGTGAAACAAATACTCGATTGAGTACCAAAATTTCTCGTAAAAGTTGTTTCACTTTGATATCACGTGTAATTTTAATTCTTAGTACGAAATCCAAGTGGAGCAGAGTTAAATAATTAATCCATTTAATTAATATTAATATTAACTAATAATAAAAGGACTTTATTAGGGCGAGATTGAGACTAGGAAGTCTCTTCTTACATCTAACCCAGTTATCTGTCATATACATATAAATTTCAAGTTTTAGATCCTTATTTTCGTAACAATAACTTTAATTTATTGCAGATTTAAAATAATCTTTTCAATTTATGGTTGCTAAACGTACATATTTTGGTCACTTTAAAATATTTATTTTTGGAGGGAATTTTCAAGGTTTCCTTTGGTTTTGCTCTCAAGGTTAGCTGAATATTTCTGTTATTTTGAAATTATTCACATTCAAACCAAGTATGTATTCAAACCAGCCTTCGTATCCTTCATTTAGAAAGCAGAATTTTCATTTTGTATGTTAGAGATAATATGGGATGATATCACAAGAAACGTAGATTAGAATAGTAAAAATGCTATATTTTTCTCTTACTTTGAAAAGGAGGCAGGGACGGATCTAGAAAAACATTTTTTGGGGTCCGTTCGAAAAGTTTAAAAATAAAAGATATTTCGGCTTTCACAAAACGTGACGTTAGAATTGTGTTAGACAAACTCGAATTTTTTCGCTAGTGATTGCTTATTAAATTGAGTGTTTATTTGCGTTATTTGAGTTTCATTTTCGAAAAATAGGCACATGAATAAAAAGTTTAATAAAAGTAACCGTAGATTGTGATCATAATTTATCAGAATATTTTTTATTAGATGTTAATAACACACAATATAATATTATAAAATATCGAAATGACTTATTGACTGTATATATTGATAGTATATACAGTATCTACAAATAGTCTACGGACATTCGGAGCAATCCGGAGACCGTCTCCAGGTCTGGACCAGGTCCACACTTCACCGCACCGTCACCATGCCGTGGCTCGGCCGGGTGTCGGCCGACATACGGGAACGAATACTACAGTGCTATACTATGTGCTAGTCCACACCTCTCCGCACCGACACCGGATCGTCACCTCCGCGCCATCACCGCGCCGTGCCCGACTAGTTTGTTTTAATTTTTGACGGGCACGGAGCGGACACGGGAGAGAATTATCCCAGTTCTTTCCTTTCGAGTGAAACAATTTTTAGTGAAACTTTATTAACTTCAACAATATTTAGCATAATTATGTTAGACGCGGAGAAATTTTTAATTTCCTTTTTCGACTGGTATTGTTTTTTATATTATTATTTTCTTCTTCCTCTAGTGCTAGCGCTATCATTCCTAATTTACTATTACTGAAATTACGGAGCATCACTTCTACTTAGTAGTCGAAAAGAATACTAAACTGCTCCCTCCGCAAAGTGGAGATCGAGCCAGAATACGGACAAGGTACAGGCGCGGCGCGGAAAAGTGTGGCTTCACATAGGACGAACCGTGACACGGCCGACTCGCGGCCTAGCTACGGCACGGTGATGGTGCGGTGAAGCGTGGCCATACTTTCCTACGGTTGAAGGACCCTGTGCCGTACGGGTATTGAGATTTGAGGGAGTCTGATATTTCGGGGGGGTCCGAACCCCCAGGACCACCCCCCTGGAACCGTCCCTGAAAGGAGGTATATTTTAAATCATCGATAATCACGCTCCTTCTTGAAGAATTGGTTAGTTCAAAAATATTACTCAAACTCATTATTTTATTAATTAGTTAGTTAACTAGTTTGACTCTTTGTTGGGAAGGTTAGGCCCAAGTGGGCCTCTCTTCCACCTATCCTTGTATGTCGTTAGAATATGTGTACAGCTATAAATTAAATTAAAACAAAAAGATAGAGTAGAGTGTGGGAAAAAATTTTTGCAGCTGACGGTTGACAAAGAATAAACCAACATGAAAAAATAAACACAATGTATTCAATTCCACAACTTTTTAATTCCAGCACACACACGACCGGTTTCGACTAGACATAGTCATCATCAGGTGAGGAAAACAGAGGGACAAGAGTATATGTAAAATTCTCACTTATAGAGGAGATAATGGTACCAAAGAGGTGCACATTTTGAACATTGGTGCACTTTTTTATAGTTTCTTTTACATTATTATTGAAACCTAATGTGGGATCCTTTAGAAGCTTCAAAATTCCGTTCTTATCGAGAAAATCCTGACTTTTAAAATATAGTCAAGTTTAGCAATAATCACAATGGATTTACCTTTCTCAGCTTTTGTTTAAATGAGATTGTTTTTGTCAAGATTGAATTTAAGTTCGTTGATAACTGCTTGGGTGGGGACTGAAGCACGGGAAGTCGTATCCTTGGATTCCATTGAGTGCAACAATATTAATTATCCTTGGATTCCATTGAGTGCACCACCAAAAGAGTGGTAATTTTATAAAGTGTATGTGCTCAACCCCCTTCCTCCTCGTTCATATGGTTTGTTAAAACTACATAAACCTAATATGCCCATTAGACCAGTGATTTCGTGTGTGTCATCTCCTACGTATAAACTTGCTTCCCGTATAAACATCTAACTGAATAATGTTTTGGAATTTCAACCAACTTATAGTGTAAAAAATTCAATAGACTTTTCTGATAAGTTAAAAGACCATAAATTTCTATATAATTCCAAATTGGTTTCATTTGATGTGAAGATATTGTTTCCTTGTATTCCAAAAGATGATGTTATTTGTATTTAAAGGAATTGTTTGCTATGAAAAATGTTCCGGAAAAAATTCAGTCTGAGATTTTATGTATGACACAAATTTTTAATTCTCAAAATTACTTTGTATTTGATGATTTGTATTATACCCAACCCGAAGGTTTGGCTATTGGTTCGCCCCTTTCCCCTTTGTTAGCTGAGATTTTCAATGATAGATTCGAACATAATCTTTTCAAATCAAATCTTCGCAAACCCAGGAAATTATAGTATATATATAATTATATCATTAACTTCGCTGTCCGGAAAGGTAATGGAATATATCGTCGTAAGCTCACTCATGGGATTTTTAGATAGAAATGAATTCCTCAACGCGAACCAGCATGCTTTTCGAAAGTCCCGATCATGTGAAACTCAACTTGCTCTATTTGTACACGGTATCTTAAAGTCTGCCGAAAGTAAAAAGGAGGTGGACGCTATTTTCCTAGATTTCAAAAAAGCATTCGATAGAGTCCCCCACTACAAACTAATTTACAAACTAAAACTAGCGGGCATTAACAAGGAAGTAGTCGACTGGGTTAAGGATTTTCATATCGAGAGGGAACAACAAGTTGTACTGGATGGCATTAGCTCAAATAGAGTCAAAGTTACGTCTGGCGTACCTCAAGGCAGTGTAATTGGACCTCTTCTTTTCCTGATTTATATCAATGACTAGAGTGACGAGATAGATAGCAATGTGAGGATATTTGCGGATGATTCGGTTATAAATAGGGAAATAAAATAACGAGGAAGACCAAACATCTCTCTCAAACGATTTAGTCCTCATCCAAAGGTGGTGCAAAAAATGGGAATTAGATATTAACGTAGGTAAATGCTCCGTAGTTAATTTCTTCGAAAAGAAAAAATTGCGTCCAAATCACCCGTACAAAATTAATGGAATTAATATCAAAGTAGTAGATTCAGTTGAATATCTCGGGATCAACATTACTAATAACTTAAATTGGAGCACGCATATTCGAAAAATCTGCGGCTAAGCAAGTAAAAGACATGGCTTTGTAAAGCGTATTGTCGGTAAATGCGATCAAAAGGTGAGAGAGCGATGTTATTTTACCTTGGTCAGACCCCTTCTGGAATATGCGGCAAATATATGGGATCCGGCGGATGAAACGTGTACTCGCGAACTCGAGAAAGTGCAGCGTAAAGCGGTTCCTTTTGTTAAGAAATGCTACGATAAAAAAGCAAGCGTTACAAAAATGCTCTGAGACGTAGGTTGGGAATCCTTGAAAGAAAGGAGATTGGAAGCTAGGCTGCGATTGCTTAATAATTTCAGGGAAACTACATTTTCGGAAGACACAATCGGTATCATGCAACCCCCCTGCTACGTCGGTCGATCCGATAATGACCGTAAGTTAAGAGAAATAGATGCTAGGACGAATCGTTTTAAAAATTAATTCTTTCCGCGAACGATACGTGACAATAACCGAATAAGGAAGTAGTTTAGATTCAACTGGTGTTTACACCCCCTGCCATACGCCGAAAGGCGGCTTGCAGGGTATTATTGTAGATGTAGATGTAGATGAATCTTAGTCTCCTTAAGCATGTGGGTCTTTGGCTTATATACGTTGACGACGTTTTTTGTATCTGGAATGGTTCACATAGACAGTTAAATTTGTTTTTAAACCATTTAAATTCGCTTAATTCAAACATAGAATTTACCTTTGAACTAGAATCAGATAGTAAATTGAAATTTTTTAGATTTAATACTTATAAAAGATAATACTCATTTGAATTTTCTATTTTTCGAAAGCCGACCCATACAGACCACGCTATTCACACATCTTCAAATCATCCCAATCATCAAAAACACGCAACTTTCCATAGCATGGTACATTGCATTGGTATGATTGCTTAATATACCTTTAAAACCTGTTCATTTTTTAAAAGAGTTGAATGTCATCAAAAAATTGCGGTTTCAAATGGGTACTCAGAAAAACTGATAGATAAGATAATGACTCGAAAACAAAAGATACTTAATTTGAGGCGGATTCATTAATTTAGATTCTCCAAAATGGGTGAAAACTCCTTTTGTAGGTCCCATTAGCTATACTATCGCAAATTCCCTTCCTAAGAACCTAAAACCAGCATTTTATACAACTTGGAATATAGGTAATAAAGCTTATTAATAACAAAAACAACATTCACCACAGACTTAAATCCGGCATATATATACTGATTTGCAGTGATTGTGGGGCGATATATATCGGTCAGACCGGGAGAAATTTTCATACCAGGGTTAAGGAGCACAAACAATATTTTATAAACAACAACATGCAAAATTCACATTTTTCACAACATCTCTTAGAAGAAAAACATTTTTCTGACTTCTCTCCACAGATATTGCATATTCAACATAAAGGACCCAAATTAAATATTTTGGAACAACTTGTAGTGTTACGACATAAGCAAAACAATTTCAACTCACAAATATACACCAATTTGCTACTTCTTCTCCCCTTCTGGGATTAGTCAGCCTTTTACCTCCTCTCCACCTCCCCTTCCTCCTAACCCCTCTTTGGTACCATTACCCCCTCCATAAGTGAGAATTGTACAAATACGCTTTTCCCTCTGCTTTCCTCACCTGATGATGCCTATGACTAGTCGAAACCGGTCGTGTGTGAGGTGAAATTAAAAAGTTGTGGAATTGAATACATTGTGCTTAATTTTTCCAGTAATGGAATTCCACAAAGTGACGGCTGCTACTATTCAAAAAACCAACGTTGTGGAAAAACACCCACAGATTAGGGGGTGAAAAATACCCGCGAAAATTAGAATATCAATAATACTGACAACTGGTGTATGTGAACTTTTAAATCCGGAGTAAAAGGCTTAAAAGGGTCGATGAATCTCATCTTTGAAATCGAAAATAAATCAGTTACTGAAATTCCATTTGCTAGCGGAACGTAAGCTCTAAAAGAATTCCCAAAACCTATTTACTTATAAATGCTTCACATACAGCTAGACGCCAATTTACAGTGATGGTATAACATCAACAATAGACGAACACATACGACATTCCTTGACCGGAAAAATCCACTTAGCCGGGATTTGAACCCAGGACCTTACCATGTCAGCATGCTAACCACTCGACCGTTAAATTCCAGTAAGGACTCGTTTAGTTTAGAGAGGTATACCTGGAACTTGGCATCGAGAAGCTTAACTGCAGATCAACAGAAGTAAGATAAAGAAATAGTCACAAGGTACTCCTAAACACCATCAAAGTTAAGGATAACCGATAAGCTACTAAGGACCATTGCAACCTTGATGATGCTGTTTCTCTGACAGCGAAATGTATATCGGTTGTCCTTAACTTTGATGGTGTTTAGGAGTGCATTGTGACTTTCTTAATTCACAGCCATCAGCGGAAACCTCAGGTTAGAAGTAAGATAAAATAAGCTTATAAGAATATTTTTTGAAGTTTGAAAAATGAATCATCATCATTATTGTGCTTCTGTCCGCGGACAGGTCTCAACGAAACTTGCTCCTCCAGGCATCTCTATCCTGAGCATCCTTTTGCAGAGATATTCCTTTCCTCTCTTCAAATCAGTTAGCATCCCAAAGTTCATTCCCCTCTTCCTCGTTTTCCCTTGATCTTTCCTTCAAAAATCGTCTTCTGTAGGCAATCTGCTCTTAGTATATGGCCTATCCATCTTGCTTTCCTTTTCCTTATGTTTCCCAAAATTACTTGTTCTTCTCCAACCCTCCTCAGTAACTCTTCATTTTTTATCTTGTTTTTCCAAATTATTTTCTCCATCCTTCGCCATAGCCACATTTCAAAGCTCTCCAAGTATTTTTCTTCTCTCCTTCTCAATGTCCATGTTTCGGATCCATATAACACAATACTCCAGATAAAGCACTTAGCAAATCCTTTCCTTAGCTCCATCTTGATGTTTTTTGCTGTCAAAAGTTCTTTTATCTTTTGGAACGTTGCCTTTCCCTGAGCTATTCTACTTCTTATTTCCTCTTTACAACTGCCATTAGATGTGATGGTGCTTCCCAAATATTTCTGTTTCTCGACCTGCACCAATTCCTTCCCATTCAACTTAATTTGTACTGGGCCAGCCTTCGTTGATGCCTTCATCACCTTCGACTTTTCAATGTTAACTTTCATTCCATATTCCTCTCCTTTTGTCCTAATTTTTTCTACCATTTCTTGCAGCATTTATTCACTCTCTGCTATCACAGCCTGATCGTCTGCATATTTAATGGTTTTCATACTTGATGATTATGATTTCCATAAGTCGAAATGCCGCTGATATTTTTGTAAGCCGAGAAATTTAGAGAAATACAAGGGAATCATTGGCCATATTTTCTTTAAAAATTTTCCCATTAGGATATCTGAATATCTAAAATAACTTTAGCTTTCACGTCACCATAGCTAAGTGACGTGACTGTGACAGAAGTAAATGAAAGATACATTTTCTCTATAGGGTACCAAGTAACAAATTAAGGATACTCCATTCATCAAAACATGATTGCGGAAACTTACAGAATAGTAAACATTCAAATTAGGTGATGAATAAAACCTTTTAAAACAGGACACTAAGATTCAGGGTGCGGCTCTGCGCTTGTCGTTTCAGATGTTCGTGCCGTATGTTTACGCCCGATTTAGAATTTGGATGACGAGCATTATGCAACCCGCGATACGGGTGCGCTCAGTTGGTGTCCGAATGTGCGTAGGCAGGGGCGAAATTTAAGCCAAGGCTCGCTAATTGAGGACATCGCCGTTCAGAGGGCCCAAATATTTCCTTTTTGTAGTTTTTGCTATTGAATAGCATTCTAGTGGAGGCTGCAACAGTTCATCGTGCTATACTACCATGATTGCCGCTGTGTGCTAATGTAAACGTCTTTATTTGGGCGAGAAATTCCTCGGAAAAGGATTATCCAATGAAGGAAAACGCCCATAAAGAAGTGATGCGACAAACCTGCACAAATCTACCGATAGTGATAGTTAAAAGATGAGAAGGAAAATATCATTAAATAAAAACATAATCAATAAGTACAATTAAAATGAAATCTCTATATACCACTTTTATCGGACCTAGGGAAATCGAATCTAAATGCCGAAAAACATGAGTAGCGAAAAACAAAGGGTGTAGTTGCTGTAGTTTGGACCTCAAAATTTCAATCCAAAAGGCAGGAATACTTTAGAAATGGGAACTTTAGATCGGGATTTCGCTGTATATAGTACGCAGATATATAGAGATGTATAGGATTCTCTATCAAACGAAGTAAGTCTTATTTCAAGGTGATAGGTATAGTGGCTACTCGATCTAAATGTAAGTAAATGCTACGTAGTTAATTTTTTCGAAATGAAACAATTGAATCATAATAACCCTTTTAAAAATAATGGATAAATTTGAACGTAGTCGATTCCCTTGGATATCTTGGGACCACTCTTATTAATAACTTTAACTGGAGAAAACATGGGTCCCCCGGCAACCTAGCAGGTAATGCGTTTGTCTTTGATGAAGGAGATTCCAGGTTCGATTCCCATAAGTGGAAGGCCATGTGAGGCTACTAAAGGCAAATCGAAGCTTGCTTTTCTCTCTAAGAATGAATGCTCTAAACCAGCGGCTCTTAACGTTTTTAACAGTCAGAATTCTCTTGAATCTGAAAATAAGTTCTCGTACCCTCTTGAAAAAGGGTCTCTATTTTTTACTTAGAGAACAACATTTATTGCGAGATTATTTATTTATTGAACATTTATTAATTTACTGAAAATAATTGTTGTTTGCAATGGATACTATATTTTTAAATATAGAACAATCTCTAAATTTTTAATAGCCACGTGTTTCTGATAAACGGTAAGGTGGTAATTTCATTAAGCATTTAGAAACTTAGTGTTCTGGCCGAACCTTCGCTAAGAACCGCTGTTTTAAACAGATGCAGATGTATCAACCCTAATGTAAATGCGTAATACTAAGGCACGAATTAATGCCATTATGTCTCATCTTTCCTACCTCAGTAGTTTTCATATTCCATCCATGAACAACTCTGAGACGAAAGTAGATAAAATATACATTTTTTCTCCATATTATGATAAATATTTAAAAAATTATATTATTTAATTCCATTCTTCAAGATATTGTATCAAACTTTTAAAGGAAACTGAGATGGAAAATTCGGCAGCGAGTTAAGGGGTTCAGTTCTTTCTTCGTGATCTGAAATCACTGCGAAGGGAACTTAGAATAACATTCATTTTCCCCATAATGCCGGGTTACCTTCCCAAATTGTCGGGGACCGTATCCTCTCCTGAGATGAGGTAGCCTCCTTCAATACCTCTGCTACTGATCATTCGAGTCCCCTCAGAACGGGTTTCTCTCGTGATGGACCTTGGATTTATTGTATCTGTTAACTGGTCTTAAAAGTTTTCATACATTTTTGAAAAAAAGTAAATTATCGTCATCACAATTATAGTTAATAATCAAAATAATCTAGAGGGATCAAATCGTCGGTACAGAAATGTACATATTAAATCAGATATTTTTCGATGGAATTTCATTTGAAAGTTATTCGTAATCAACTTTGAATTGAAAATTAGGATATCAGTTTAGCTATTACTATCGGTAGGCTTGCACAGGTTTTTCACTCCCTCCTACTTTAATATTTAATTGCTGTACAAAGTATGACGAATGATTAGATAGAAGATGAGGTTTATAGTCTCAGTTTTACCCAAATAAAGATGTATCGTTATAATAAAACGATGATAATTACTCTGATCCGCCTTGTGTATACTGCCAAAACAGAGCAATGCATTCTTTCCATACCATTATTTTTTTGAATACTGCATGATTCCTGAAGTTTCATTATAGATTTCAAGCAATAGTGAATACATTTTCTAAGGAATGAGTAGAGCAAATTTCTGTCCCGAAAAGTTGACGACTTCCAAAAAGAGGGAAGGCCTTGCCTAGAATTTTGCAATAAAATGCGTTTTGGTAAATAATTTCATTAAATAATAGTGCAGATAAGCTAAGCGGTTGGATATGTTTTTTTTCTAATTTTCCATTTTCTGCGGTTTAGATTTCGTAAGCGATGTGAGTTTTGGAGGAAATGCCCAAGGCCCGTTTGAAGGCGACCTACTCGTTTCTCATGGTTGGAAAATGATTTACGATGAAACAGGAATCTTCGCTGCCTATTGCCGTAGATCGCAGCTGGTGAGTTCGATGTGTATGACGAAGAAATTTACGAACCTCTGACGTATGATCATCATGTGCATAAATTGAAAAAGCCGTTTCTGCACTAGTTTTACAACAGCTCCCTTGACGGCAGTTTTCAATGGAAATTATTTTTTGAGAACTACGTCATAACCATTTATTCGTGAATAAAATTAATATGTTCGAGCTTCGTGAAATATAGGAGAATAATACTCTCAGAAGGTTCCACAATTAAGGGGGGATTTCATTGAGGAACTTACTAAGTGTATTCATCTTCCAAGATGACCATTTACTTATAGCTGTGATATGCTTCCGTCTTTCCGCAACGGGACTTTCTCTTGTTCTACTCATTCTTACAAGTAACAGTATTTTTTACCATTTCATATTTGTTACCACGTTATTTAGGAAAATAGATTAGGCTGATTAAAAGAAATCTTCATAGGATTAAAAAAATACCAATTTAAGATGTCCTTTAAGTGTCCAAAGTCCTGGGTTGTAGCGGAAGGGGAAATTGTTTGTTTTACCTGAGTTTCAATGAGAATTACGTAAGGAGGAATACATCTGAATCCGCCGAAATATACTGAATTCTCTTGTTTTTAATATCATAAGTGACTGGAATGCTTTTATGAAGCTTTTAGGTCAATCGGTTCTTCATTTAAAATTTTTATATGGAATTTTAATTATTATTATTATAATCACTAGTTGACCATTGTCCGTTAGCAACGCTGTAATTCAAATTAATTAGTACACAAATAGGACGATGATGCAATAATACTATAATATAACATAAAAACAATAAGAAACTCTAATAGGAACTAAACAACAAGAAACTCTCCTCGGTATTTGCACGGAATAGAGCCCCTCGTAAACCTCCCGCAGGCAGGAACAAATATCACCATGTTCCAATATAAAAACTTTCCTAAACATTAAAAGTTTGTCTGTCATAATCTAAATTAGATTTTACTACTAACTAGACATAGCATTAAAATTAACCACATCAAGGCAACATGAATTCATGTCAGAAGCGTCCCTCTTCGAAACTTTTCATACGTATGTAGTTGGGATGGAGTTTAAATGCCTTCAGGTATTTCATTACAATCTTTTGCGGTTCTGTTTACGTAAGAGTATTTCACAAAATCCTTCTTAGCTGGCTGTGTATGTATTTTATAAGAATGATAATTTTTTCCGATAAATTTTGGTTCAGTTAACCTATTTCGAATATCTTTCGTTAGATTTATGTGTAAGCCTATTATAATCCCACGACTCTTCTAACTTTCCTACGAGATCTTAATTTCGATACATCTCGGTTCTATTAAAATCTCAGTTTTGTGCAAGTTGTCCACGGAATAGTGAAGGAAATCATATTAACCCTTGTTGAGTTATCCGGTGCAGAGTTTAAACGACTTTCTTCAGTGGAATTGACTTCCACACCGTGATTTCCTACTCAGTGGAATATATATTTACTTTGTTTTTCTTTTTATTTCCATGACTGACCTCAACTTACGCATAAGAGCAAAATATCTGGGACGGTAATAAAAGATACGCTGTTGTTTACTTCCCTCATTTATCAATGCGGTGTGGGTCTTCACCCGGAAATCTTTTGCATCTGCCGGTGGTGTTGGTAAACCGCTACAAGTTTTTCCGCCTTCAGACGTGAGATTTGCTATGTCAATACGTTTCTGCATTTGTGTCATTAACTTTGCTTTTGAAACCATCCAAACGGGGTTGTTAAGTTCGTGTTTAACATCTTTCACTTGCTTTAGCGCGGTGCCAAGTTTTAGTCACAAACCTTTCATAGACCTTCGCTTAAAATTTTTTCCCATACGCCCTTTATGAGAAAAGTAAACTTGTATTTTTGCTTTTAGTATTTTAGGGATTGCTTTTGAAAGGTTAAACCGAGGGATTATCCAACACTTGTTTATTTCATTCTTTATTACCTTGAGAGTACCCAAACAATTGAAGTTATCGTCCAAACGAGCTTTAAAAGGTAGGTGGGTAGACTTTTAAAGTGCCCGTCTTCAGTAGGTCATGTTATTTGCCAATAGCAAAGTTACTCGTTGTTTTGCAACGATTTTATTCATTGTACTTAATAGTTTAAATATAAAGTTCTTCTCTTTTTCTCATCTTTTAGCCATTACTATTGATAAATTTGCTCAGATTTTCCACAACCCTTTCTTCGTGTGTGTTTTCCTGCAGTGTATATTTCTTCCTAAGGATCTATTAGGTTGTTGATATTCACATTTCTTTTCAATTTCTTAAACTGCATCTGATTACTGAGTAAAATACGACGATGAGTCAATTGTAAGTGGAGACTTATTCCATCAATCTAGTCCAAATAAAGACGTTTTATTAAAATTATTAATCTTCGTATCATATGAAGGAATAGTTCTCGGGTCTCCAGCCGGGTGCAGGCTTCGGATAAAAGCGACGTTTCGGCCACATCCTTCGTGGCCATCTTCAGGAACGAAGTGCAAGTGCTCGAAGTTGGTCCGCTTATATAGGGGGGACTCAGTTCCCCTTCACTTCTGTGACCGAAAGAGAGAGTAGGAAAGGAGAATTGATTTTGCAGTTATTTGTATTATACAGGAAGGAGATTTCGGAGAAGAGGCTTTGATAGATTGAGGTGATTTAGAAGATGAGCTTTAGGCATGCTTATGCAAGATGGCGCTCGAAAACAGACTACTTTTAAAAAGAAGTTTAAGACACGATTGAGAGTGGAGAGGCTCGAATCGGAAGACATGGTCCATATCGGAGAGCAGTAAGAAGAGGAAGAACACAACTTGAGAAGTAGGTGCGAAGAAAGACTGGGTCCCTGATGTCGGTAAATCTGTACAGCATCCACAGGCGAGACATTGCTCTTTTTTAACATAGTTTATATGCTCAGAGAAGTTTAGCTTTTCATCAGTAAATACCCCTAGATCTTTGCATGAAGTAACTTTAGGAATGCAGCTATTGTTTATGAGGTAGTCATTACATTTATTTTTCTTTTTTAAAGTGATGGAAATGACTCAACACTTTTCTGGATTTAAATTCAACTTCCAGGAGGAGGACCATGCTGTGATAGCGTTAATAGAGTCTTGGAGAGCAGAACGGTCACTTTTGGTATTGATATTTCTAAAAATTTTGCAGTCATCAGCAAATAAAAATACCTGGCTTTCATTTCTAATCCATTAAAACAGATACACCCTGCCTACCTAACGATACAAGAGTTAATTCTGACAAAATTTTCCTGAATTACTATATTAAATACTAAAAAACATAATTCAAACAATTTACGACGATCCTATTGTTTTCCATATTCTAATGTTAAAATTTCTGGGAATCTTAGTTAAAGATTAGGTTATGGGTTAGAGATGGCCGTCATTTGTCGCATGCGCCAAAATTCACGTAATAAATGATTATAAGTGACGCGTAGATCCAGAAAATAATTAAAAATAAATATATTACTCGTATAAATTATTTTTATATACTCGAAAACACATTTATTATTTACTAACTTAGATGAGCTGCCTCTGCATTCTAGTGAATACTCATAATACTTGATATTGTAATTTTTGTTATATTGCATTACTATAGTTAATTTTTCGTACAATAAAAGATTTAAATCAATATCGCATGGAGGAGAAAAAGTTAGTCATCCTTGCTCTAGAGATTTTATTTTAAATCGAAAGAAAATAAACAACATAGGCTTCATTTCATAGTATTCAGTTACACAAAACTGCTTCATACGAAATCTATTCAATAATTCACTATTCATCTAATCCCACATGATAAAATAAACGCGACCTAGGGTTTTTAGCGAGGCTACATCACCAGGTGAAGATTATTTGACCTGATCTAGTTTATTTTATAATGCGGTGCAGTAAATAGGTTTGTTTTGAGCAGTTTTACGGAGAGAAAATAAGTTGCCACGCGTCTGTAATCTGCGTATGGGGTGATCGCATGGAATTGCAGATGACATCCATATTATCGGGGAATGGTCTCCTGAACTTGAGCGTCCCTGTCTAAGCGGCTGTGGATGTGGTCTCGACTTCCCTCACCGATTTAACCAACGTCATCTATGTGTGCGTCTGAATCTAAGTTCCGGCTGGTTATCCAAAATATTTCGTATCCTCCAGTCCTCTGTGGGGGGAAGCACATCCTCACGCCGCACCGAGCGATAAAGCGTGGCCGCAAAATGACCACGGCCCATAATCTTCATCCACTGGTGCAACTTCGTCACCACGTGCCTCTCCCGTCAAAGTGGAGACACAAACACCTCCATCCGTGCAAGGAATGAAATATTGGAACACGGCTGTTAATGAATTAGAGGTTTAAATCTCCAAAAGCCGTCTTTGTCGACGTTCCTCCTCTTACTTAGAAAGAAATGCCGCACTTGCTTTCTCCGACTACCGGGAAGTAAGAGGAGGAACGCCGCACAGTGGTCCCAAATCGAAAAAAGCTGGCCAAAATTAATACCGCTGCTATTATAGCTTACTTATTCGATTTAAAGGTTGATCTCTATCCGGTCATTTCGAATTTGAAGTTATTTTTTCTGTATTTTTGATATTTTTGTTCTTATCGCACTATTTGTTTAAATAATGAATTTAAAAATCCTAATGACATTTAAGGATACTTCCACAATCCTAAATACAAATTATACATCCAATTAAATTACATTAGTTGTTTTAATGCATATTTCTAGTGATTACTATTGCTTATTTGTACAATTTTTAAACAATTAAATTTAAATTAACCAAATGAATTTTTTTAATCTTCACAAAAGTTTTAATGTATTTTATATCTAAGGAATCTAATGGAAGTTAGTATAATTTATCTAGGATTATTATTATTTTACTTCGTTAATTGTTTAAACAATTTATCATTACATTGTTTAAACAATTGAATTTCCGGCGCGCCGGCAAAGACTGCTTTTGGAGATTTTAATCCTTTAAGTCCATCCGTACTCGGACAATTCCTCGCCGGTATAATATTTGTTGTTTTAAAACTGCTTCGTCGGCTTAGGTTATTTCGCACTTGGGAATCGAACCCTGGACCGCTTTCACCAAAGCCGAACCTGCTGTTCACTTACTAGTAATTCGGGAACCCTCGTACACTTGCGCGAAGGAGCAATTCCTCGCTGGAGAATTCCTTGCTCACTTCCCAATACATGTATATATGACTTGCAGAGTAGAACTGATTGTCTATGCATTTTCCGGCGAGAAGATTTGATAGATGGAAGTAGATATGACGTGTTTCTGTTACCATGCTTTGATGATGGTATATTTTCATCATTTGGTACAGAAAAGAGAAAAATGCATCTTTCATTTTCTTTTGCCCCAGTCTTGATCATGGCTGTGATGAAATGAAAGCTACCGAGGTATGAGTGAATAATTGCAGTAATCAACATCTCTCCTTACGGAATGCCAAGAAAAGTGTTACTCGTAGAGTCATTCACTTGAGTGGACATGTTCCACTTATAGCATTCTGACTCAGTGAGGAAAGCAATATCAAACTACCTCACTCCTCAGCCTTCCTAGTGAACCTCATTCCTCTCTGCTAGCTTTTATTAGCTTACGCCGGAGGGGTTGAGGTACCAACCGGCCTTCGGGCTGAATACTTACGAGAGATATTACGTTCATCACTTGTTTTCGCACTAAGCTTCCCATAAACCAAACAATCAAATGTTAGCTAACGAAATTCCGACCGGGTCATATTCACTCGATGCGAGTACTCGAAGGTTAAGGAAGTGTGAGAGGTAATGAAAATAAGAATGATCCCGAGGAGTAACAGACATAAAAATGTCCGGGACCGGGACTCCTTCTCCAATGCAGTCAATTACGGGCTCACTCCCGCTCCAGTGAGACTTTAATTTACGCCTCTTCGGGATCTTTTATTTATTTATTCTTAAAAACTACAAATAAGCACCAAGCCAGGTGGTAGTCATATCTTTGGAAGGAGGGATAAATTAAATAATCTGCCTGGTATTCACGGGAGGAAAGCCCTCCCAAAACTTCCCGTAGGCAGTATGAAATCTATATAATTTCAAAATATCCTATAATATTAAGAAAAATACAACAATACTACAAAAAATCACGAAACCCCTTTAATTTTATTGATGAATGCATTGTAGGAAAAGGGTAAAGGTTCTAAAACTTCTCCAGGTAAATTTTTCCATTCCACTATTCCCCGATTAAGAAATGAACGAATTTTACTAACTGTGCATACCTTAACGCCCAAAAACACCTTTAACCCTTTTCCTATATTTAGCATTTATTTTGACCCCCAAACTTTCGTCAGCCTATGATTTAAGTTAATATCGGCGATCATCATCCGTATACGTATTGCAATAATAAAACTGTATGGCGTATTCGGAATTATCTCATTTTCGTAATTTTTCGAATGAACAAATTTTATTTTCTTGCATTTGGCAGCACTGCCTTGCGATTGCAGAAAACATTCGTACTGATTAGGGCAATGAACTTGACTAAAAACTGCTCAATAAACGTAACTTTTAATATTTATCTTGTTTTAAAACTGTTTGACCATCCACAAATGACTAAATAGTTTAAAATATAAAATTAAAATAGTTTTTATATAAAAATGATTATAATTTATATAAGTTTCAATCTGAGTATTTTGTGTCTGTCCTATAAGGCGACCCCTGATTTTGGGGCCCTTTTTATGATTCAACCATCGTCCTATCCGCGGAACTATTCGTTAAGTTTTACAGAAGGCCAATTTGGGTCACATATCGAAACAGCGGTCATTCCGAAGGACCGCTCGCAATATCTGCAGCTGAAATATGGTCACGCAATCGTCGTGCTCCATACAGCTCCTTGAATCGTGAATTCGTAATCGCGAACGGAAGCGATAACCAAGTCTCGAAATAGATTGCGCAGTTATACAATATCTAATGTGCTCATTAGCATTCTCGATGATAGATACCACGTGTGCTATCTACAAGGCTATCCATTGCACTGCGGAATGTTTAACGAGCTGACTAAGTTTTAGCGCGATGTTAATTAGTTCTAATCAAGCATTTTGTGCACTATCGCATAAATGAACCCTAAAAAGATTATTTACGTAAGGAGGCGTAATCTAAGACGTTTTTGAATTGTCTTACTTCCACTCAAGTGATAAGAGCAAAGCCGAGCAAATTATGCTCGGAGAAAAGTGGGCGCAGACATTGAAAAAAGGTTTCCTTTCTCTAAGTGTCGAGGTATTTTTGAAAAATATTTGCTCTTAAAGTCAATTTTCCAGTCATAAATATCGAAATAATTCTACGGAAGGATTGCTAAATTATTGTTATTATCGAAGAGTAAGAATGGACGCAAAAAATAAATGTTCCATACCAACTAAATATTGATTATTTCATATCTAAATTATTCCTGTTATACTTATCCTTTCGATTATCGATAAATATATCGTATATAACGTTTTGTTATTTAATCTACAGATGAATAAATTAAGGATACTAGCGGAAGTGCCCGTTGAAATTCAACGGGGATAATAAGTAAACATATATGAAGTTATACTCTCTCACGATTTTAGCAGCTAATGGTTGACCGGTAGAAGACCCTCTCAGCCTTTAGGTGGATGACTTTATGGTTTGTATATTGGTTCGCATTAAAGATTTTATCTAGGAAAATGGATTGAGAATGAAATTTATGATGTTTGGATAGTATATAAGTATACATATACTTGTAGGTATTTCATTTGTATGCATTCAATATAAATGAGTATACAGTTACAATGGCTCTTATACGATTGTAGAAAGCCAAGAAGTTTTATAGACCTTTAATGATACATTCCAACACTACATGCCTCTCATTTCTCCCATTCTACAGATACCGTACATTACTTATGAGACAATATTTAAATTCACTAAAGTTTAAATCTTCTGTACGCGTACTTAGTGTCATTTTGGAAAATCTCCAACGCTTATATGTGCGTAAAGCACACACACACTATCGTCATAAAAGGTTGCAATAATACTAACTAAGGTACGTAACCTAACGAACGTACTGGTAGAAAGTCTAACATACTAAAATATTGAAATTTTGATGGCCAGTTTTCAAAAACACGGTTATATCTAAGTGAAACACTTCAATTAAAAACATAGGTAAATTACATTATGCATTCATGATTAATTGTACTAATAAATAAGTTAATGACAATACTCGTATGTATGTTATTAACTATGTCCAATTCGTCTATGTTGACGTAAAACTGAGTTCTGCTTATACTTCATCAGTAATAAATGCAATAATTTAATCTTTATTAACTTTAATCGGCAGTTCTAAACTATATAAATTCATTTCACTTCCAATGTATAACTAATTATAACACTTTTGAAGTGTCTGAATCATAAAAAATACTTCGCAGCACCTAACGTCTGTGATATGATTTACAATAAAGAAAAAGGTAATGTCGCGAGAAATATCTGTTTAAAGGAAATAGACAAATTTATTCAAAATATTTTGAGGATTTTCAACCGAAAAAACCACTAACAAACTTATTTTTCAGCGATAAACCAACTGAGGCGAGAGGCTAGCTCTTTAAATTTCCGCCATATAGTTCGTTTACATCCATGATGCATTGCGGTTAAAGTTACTTTTGAGAGTTAAATACCAATTAAGGCTTAAGTATCGACAAAAATACGTTTTGTTAGAGTTTACGTGAAGATTACAGTCAAGGTCGACTCTAAATATATGTTTTAATACCAGACCTAAGTTTAGAAAATCAGTTTTAAGTTAAATATAAATCAATACTATGCAATTGATAGTGACAATAAGTCATAATTACTATCGCATTGATATATTTTTAATTATTTACATTCTCCAAATAATTAGCTGGGCCCGCGCAAATATTTGCGCACATAGAAATTAAAGATTTGACAATACTTCATAAAAAGTACATAGTTCTTAATCAACTTTCCACTAGTGTTATTTTAGGTACCGGAAACTTACATACATCTTATTAGACGTCCATTGACAATATTTTAAATTTATACTGTTCCAGGGGTAAGAAGCCATGCTACAGTAAATTTCCTTCTGTAAGGAATATATAGGTAAGGTGGGACGTGAATTGAGGGAGTTACAGGTGAGATTTCAGCTTGAAATCGTACGCATAATTACAGATGGTCATTTTGTACTGACCTAGATATCTAGAGATATTTCTTAAATGCCCAGGGTTCGATGCCAGGATGGACCCGATTCTCCCATGTGGAATACATGGGAGAAATATTAAAAGTAATTCTTTACTTCTAATTGATGAGATGCACTACTATGCACCATGATGATGATCAATTTCTTGCATTTTTACTTAAAATTTTACCTTTAGCTCGCAATAAGTAAGTATACCTTACTTGTAGTAACATAGTTGATCGTTATCATACAAAAAAAGTTATTTTTCTTAGTAGTTTATATTACTACAAACATTAAGATACTTCATTGATCAACTTATTACTAAAATAATCATAAAGTAATAATTTTGGGTGTAACAATGCAAAGAATTCCAAAACTGAATTTACAATTGTGGAAACTAAAATAAATGTATATTATTTATTAAGCTTTTCGGTACTTCAGACGAAAACGTTTCCTCAGGAGGGTTTAGTTTAAAATCAGTCAAAGTATACCTAGTTCTTTTCTTCTGAATGCATTAATTAATAATAATATATAAACAGACACATTAATGTAATTATTGATGACCGATTCCATTTCACAAAAAGTAATCACTTTCAGTCAATCTATGAAAATTGTCATCGGGCCACCTAATTCAATTGCTTCCTGGTTATTGCTATGTGGTTACACTTCAATTAACTACCAATTTAAAATATTCACTCGTCTTCGCGAAACGCAATCACTGTGAAAATGGCGTCTGAATGGTTCACTACTGCCTAGTAAAAGTTTCTCGTAAATTAAATAGTTAAAAGCAGGTCAGTTGCTGAAAATAAAAAAAATAATGCTGTGACATCGTCAGCAGGTAATTGTCTCGGAGAGGAACACTAGTGTAAAAACCATAGCATTTAAACCAATAACAGTAGGATTTAATTTATGCATCACTAAAAAGAATAAAAATAGGACGATTTAAAGTAGGTTTTTTGTGCTTGTAATTTAAATGGAAACGAATTATGGGTTCCGGATTTCGATCCCGGAGACTCCGGAAATGAAACTATTAAGATCACATTAGGATAAGAAGACATTTTAAGAAAGGCACAAAGTGATAACGGAAACGATGATTATATAGAAATAAATTCTATATGCCCCTAAAAACCAACAACAATTTTTTTCGTGGAAAGTAAGTGAGTTGTGTAGCTAACTTTTACCCCAATACTAAAATGTGTAACATAAACACGGAAAACCATCTAATAACACAAACTCAATCACAATGCCAAAACAGAAACGAAAATTAAACAGCTCACGATAAGATAGTAAATTTATATGGAGTGAAAGCAATCAAAATTGCCACAAATGAATCACTTTTTGTATTCTGCATATAACAAAACATAAAATTGCTTTACCTTTTTGGACAGGTATGCGATGCTAGCGATTTGCTACATATTGATCACTGGATGTTCTACTCCTGTGAGAACCCGAACATCGAATCAAGAGAAATCTTTACGATCTTCACTGACTACATTTTTGTCTATCTCTAAATATTCATCGTTGAAAATATATTAGATTTAATACTTAATTCAGAAGTTTATATCAAAAACATCCGCAACGTACCTGTTTATTTATATGTATTCAGTTGAATTGATCGAGAGAAAGCAATTATAAGAAGCACAATACTAATAAAACTGTTTTATTTCACGGAAACACTGTTAAAAATTACGTTGATATAAACAAAGTTCGTTTGCTACAGAGAAATATACAAAATTTGAATTTTTTAAAATTTTGGTATATTTTTCGCGAGATTTTTCGGAGAATATTGTTTTTATTTACCATTATTTGGGAATAACTCCTAAACAATCAGTGTTACGAAAAAATGTTTTCTACAAACGTTGTAGTAAATACATATATACAAGTTTGTGTGTAAATGTATATACCTAAATTGCATTCTGACAGAGATAAGTATGAAAAACTTCAATTTCTGGGTAAACAACAACTTCCGGTTAACCATTATTTGGGAATAACTCCTAAACAATTAGTGTTACGAAAATATGTTTGCTACAAAAGTTGTAGTAAAGTATATTATCTACAACTTTTGTGTGTAAATGTATATACCTATATTGCATTCTTACAGAGATATTTAAGAAACAAAATTTTGTTCCGGATAAACCGTAACTTCCGGTTTAGCGATAATCTCAAAAAACTAATCAACTCTTGGCATTGTTAGGAAAATTCTAAATATAAATTTTGAAAATGATCGGATAATTACTTTTTAAGATAGAGCGACCACAAACTTTTTAACCACAGACAGACACACAGACAGACATGTTCGGGAAAATAGCTAAACATGCTCTATGGGCCCCAAAACATCTATTTCCGTCAAAATCTGGAGGTCTTCTCTATACTACGTATAGGGAGAAAGTAAAAATTGCTTAGGTCGTCATGGAGATGAGTTGTTTACAACATCAAAATAATGATAAAATATTGGTGCATTTTATCAAAATGTTTACAATTTCGAATCGTAAACGATATTCCACGACTGAAATAAGAATCTCCATTCAATTTCCTTTCTTTTGGTACTTGTCTCGACTTGGTACGACTTGTGTTACTAATTTAATTTTGCGAAAGAAACAAAGCCTGCAAGCGATAAAAGTGAAGTTTACGTGTATTCCTTATGGAACCGTATTATGGACTCCTGGGTTCGAACCCGGGCTTTCCTAGTAATGGGAATAGTTTTCCTAGGGGTTTCTAACTCGTAGAAACACAATGCAGTTTGTTTCGAATCTCTAAGTCAAACCGTTTCTGAAATAAAGGGGGGGACGGACGGACAGACGGACGGACGGACGGACGGACGGACGGACGGACGGACGGACGGACGGACGGACACTTCGGAAATTATATATAAAGATACCCCGGAACGCTTGCTAACTGCACTTTTAAACTAATAATTATATCAAACTTCTGTCAAATATGTATTTGCAAAGGCGTATTCGCAATAGAAAAGATAACACCGAATTCCGCATCAAAATAAATCGGCAAACGATGTAATTCCTTACCATAAGTTTGTTACAATTTGAGGAAATCGTTGCTCATAGAAACCACACTTACTATAAATAATCGACAGTAAAAATATAACAGACGATATTGGCGTTTCTAGAATTTTCTTCTTAATTTTACATCGCAGTTGCCAAATTCCCTCGAGGATCCTTCCTTTCATCGGAAGGAAATTATTTTTCTGAAGCAATCAAGATTCGCATCCGTCCATTAATAGAAGGAAGCAAGCGATTGTATTCTTCAAATATAATTCTCTCATCCTATTTAGCTGTGTTGTAATTCGATTATAGGTGTTATTTAATACTTATCATTTCTGTATCATTCTGTTCTTTCTGTAAGGAGTTCCGTTATAACCTTGAGTGCAAGAATAATTTTGAACTGGAAGTTGCACTAATTGTTGTATCGATATCTCTCTAAATATGAAGTCGATCTTTCGGAAACAATAGTCCTAATTATGATCGAAGAGCCACTGATGGTTATATTAGTAAGTAAAATTAATATCACCAAAATTCCTTTTAGAATTAGCTTATCGCTAATGTAATTCACCTTCCAAAAGGGCATCTTCAGGTGGAATACGACAGGATAAGACTGCACTGGGGCGCAGTCAATTGGCATCCTAAGTCGATTTTTAAATATGTGTAATATTTCTGAAGAGTTCTAATAAGGCTTGGAGTTGTATACTAAATTCAGATCTTGTAAATAAATATGATGACAATTGACTTTAAAATTAATGCATTTTTTGGGTAAATTTTCTCGATACGCCTGAAGTTTACGTATAAATATCGCCATGCATTCCTTCATCCTTGTGTACCTCTCTATAAGTTTATCAGATAGATTCATGAATTTACTCAATGCTATGTCAACACAGATTTCTCTCTGCACAAATGCTGGGAAATTCTTCCCTATCTCACAGTTTAGTTCCTCATTTCATACTTCCTTGAATGATAATCATTTTCCCTCTTCCTTAATTCTTTTGGAATCAACTTCTGATGGAACCTTTGGTCCTTTTAGGTGGAAGTCGCCGCTGCTTCATCCACTGTTGAGCAGTCTTCAAGTTGCCCGCAGGACTTGGCTGCCGAGGGTGAGTCATTTTCGTACTTACTTTTTCTTACTTTCTTACATTGCTTTGTGTATGACGTGTCTTACCTTTCCGGGGAGAGCCTTCACCTGCGAATCACGTGACTCAGAATGATGATGTTCTTCGTTGGCCATGTTTCGTTGATGCTAATGTTCTCCCCCTACTAAGACGTTTGACTCTTGTAAAGGTGATAACGAGATAGTTAACGCAATTCTTTCTATGTCAAAAATATAATTTTTTAAACTGGCACGTTTAAGTTGAGGAATTTAACCAGTGATTCCCTAAGCGGGTAATAACGCCCCCCCCTTGGGGCGCAATCCAAGGGGGCGTTTGATGCTTAGGTATTTTATTCCCATTTGATCATATTTCCATTTCTAATCAAGTTTACTGGGCTGTTATGAAAAATCAGGTATAGTGATCTGGTGGACGTTTTAAACATTGTAGCTTTTATTTCACTGTTTATTTATTTTTTGGATTTGGTCTAATGGAAAATATTTTTATTTATGTCGGATGGGGGCGGTGGTGTGGGAATTAGGAGGCGGTAGCATGAACAAGTTTGCACTGTATTAAACAAACTACTTTGCGTAAATTTTATGTAGACAGAAAGGAATGCAAGTGAAAAACTTACCTCATTTTTACAATATTTAAGCTAACCAAATGTTAATACAATTATTCTAGCTTTTTTGTGCAGTCGTAATAATGTTAAAGACGTAGTATCATCTTTGGTACCTTTATGAAAACATGTACACTCCTGGCCAAAATTAACGCAGCACCTCCCTAGCGATCCTTACGGCTGGTGCTGCGTTAATTTTGGCCAGGTCTGTACATATCTTTCAAATTTCCGTAGCATGTGTTTATTTATTATGAGAAAAGCAAAGACAGACTACCTCACCCTGCCTAGTAAGCCTCATTTCCCCCACTTGCTCTTGATAGCTTAAGTTAGAGGGGCTGAGGTTGCATCCGGCTTCTGGCTGAATATTTTTACAGACAATCATTTATTCATGTATTATAAGTACACAAGAATTTTATCCATATAGGGTTTTAATTTATTTTCTTACCGAAATTGCCTTATAATATTGAATCTCCATCTAAACTCATCGATATTGGGTAGGTTTTGTTGATAAACAACATCTTCACATTCACCATGCAAACCACTTTCCAGCGTTTGGCAGGGGATTCATGCACCGCTGCTTCCATAATCGATTCGCGTATCGTTCGCGGAAAAATAAATCCTTAAATCGATTCGTTCTAGATTGTTCTATTTCCCTGATCTTCCTCGCATTGTCTGAACGGCCTATACAACGCGGAGGACTCATAATATCGGCTACATCAACTGAAAACGTATGTACCTTCTCTGAATTTTAAAAGTAAATCAAGTCTTTGTTTACATCTTGTGTCTTCTAAATATTCCTATCCTGCAACGTTAAGCATCTAAGTAAGGTTCACTGCTGTGTCCTAACAATTTTTTACGAACAGCACAGCCTTTCATTGTATTTTTTAAAATTTACGAATACAATACTTTTCAGCAGTATCCCATATATAGCATAAATACTTTAGGTGAGGCTTCATTAATGCAAAGTAACATCGTTCGCTTACTACTACTTCGCTTTTACCGCCTATTCTCTTTACGAACTTGAGTTTCTTAAGCGCTTGTCCACAAATATCATGCATGTGGGTTTTTTCGTGAAGGTTACTCCGAAATATTTCACCAATTTTGCTATTTCTAAGTTTTTTCCTTGTAGTCTGAACGAATAAGCATTACCAAAAGATTTTCTCTTGGAGAAGTAAGCTACAGAATCTACAGAAAACACTAATTGCCACTCATCTTACCATTTTATAATTCTATATGAATTGTTACAATATTAGAAGACACTTCATCTTGAATTTAATGAAAAATTCAAGGGTTTTTTATTTGTTGGTTCGTTAATTTGGGTTCATTACCAAGGCGGAAAGGGCGTTAAATAGGAATGAACTTACCGAGAGATAAATGAATGTAAACTTCAGAGAAAGAGATCAATTTTCTACAACCAACAAATGCTTTGCCTCTTTGGAATTTGGAATACTTTTGTATCCTATTGTTAACCATATATATTACAGGTGAAAACGATAATTATTGAGGGTCCCAGCACACGATTGTGAAAAACTATTATTCTTCCCAGCTTCTGTAATTAACCTGTTTGGTCAAATATCCCGTTCCTACTACCACATCCTGATGACTGGGATATGTTTACTTTCTCCATATACGAAGTATAGAGAAAGTATTGTTTTCATGAAAAAAATCGACTTCGAGATTTCAACGGAAATACATGTTTTTGGGTCCCTAGAACACGTTTGCGTGTGTGTGATAGTGGGCGCTCTAACGTAAAAACTGTTTGTTGTATCAATACCAAAATTTATATATAGTACTGTGGTGTGTGCTGTCAGAGTTGATTAGTTTTTGGAGTAAATCGGGTGACCGAAAGTCGAGCTTCATTCATCAAAGCTCTTTTCCAGTTTTCAAAATATCTCCATAAATATGATATATAAGTATATTGTATTACTTATAAAAGTTTTAGATAATGTGGTTTAATATAACTTTTGTATTTAACATAGTTTTTTATCACCGGTTGATTAGGAGTTATTCGTGAAATACTGATAAAGCGGAAGTAGCTAATTATGTACTCTGTGGGCGCTCTAACATAAAAATTATTTTTTGGATCAACACCAAATTTCATATATAGTATTTTGGTTGGTGTCGTTAGAGTTTATCAGTTTTTGGAGTAAATCGGTTAACCGGAAGTCGGGCTTCATTCTTCAAAGCTCATTTCCAGTTTTTAAAATATCTCCATAAATGTGATATTTAGGTATAAACTATTATTTGTAAAAGTTTTAGGAAATGTAATTTACTATAACTTTTGTATGAGACATATTTTTGTATCACTGATTGTGTAGGAGTTATTTGTAAAATACTGATAAACCGGAAGTTGCTGATTTTGTACGTTGTGGGCGCTCTGGGCGCTGGGGCGAAAGGCCATCTCATCGTTTTTCATCGAACATGTCCCGAAAAACATTATTTATAATGTTTGTGACGTAAAAGGTAATATGAAAGAAATTAATCTCTTATCTTCCAAGTTTAGATTGAATATGGAGTTCGAAAATACTGTCGTAGATAAATATTTACATCTTACATATGGAGAAAGTCATGTGCTGGCCACATCAGATTTTTTATTTTTCATTTGTTACAGGATATAGGAAAATGTATCATTAATTCAGTTTTGTCACAGTACTGTTCATTGGTGCGATGACGTGAAAGTCGCTAAGTGAGTGCTGCAGGATTAGTTGAGTATTGCAGAATTATAGCACTGATTAAGGTCTTTTCATGTTGAATGTCGAGAAAAATGTTGCTCGTAGTGCCATTGTGCGTTACTAAATGGATCATCTTCCGCTTATAGTATATTGGCTTGGTGAAGAAAGCGAGGGCAAACAACCTCACTCCTCATCTTGCATAGGAAGCCCCATTCCCATTCCTACCAGCTCTTAGTAGCTCATGTTAGAGGGGTTGAAGTACCACTCCGCCCTCGGGCTGAATGTTTTACGTCCTTACTTCAAGTATCCCGTTCGGATAATGGCCCCACGTGTAAGGAAACTTAACTTTCGCCAAAAAGTATTTTTCGGTTTCCTGGATTAAGGAATTAGGCCAAGTCAACCCGAGGAACGAGGAAATGAGTTTGATGACATTTCGGGGAGGGAAGATGTATTGATTGCGAAGTTGATGCGAAGAAGGGAAGGCGGTAGAGATGCCATCCGTCCAAAGGAAAGATTTGCCAGTGGATAAAAAGGTTCGCAAAACGTGACCCTTCTTCCTAAAAGGCAACGGCTTGTTTGGGTGCATTCATCTGATGATTTACGTTCATGGAAACTCGTTGCGTAGCATTCATTTCCCGCTATCATCACGCGATGAAACGCACTGATAACATATTACGCTAGAGAGAGCTCGATGGATTGTGTTTTGATGCAAATTTGCTGGCGAGACTTTCCGACGAGCGATTAAGTGAAACGTGACAAACTAATTAGCGTACTTTAGACTGAGGCTGTTGGTACTTAGTCGCAAAATTCCTGTCTTCGTGCTGGAAGAATTCATTGATTCAACTATCCAACGAGATAATTTCAGAAATGAATAATTTAATTTCTTAATGCCCAAAGTTTGGGGAGGATTATTTCAAGCCTACTACCAGCTATCTTTGAAATAACTATTATATATAGACGCTTCTCCGGATTCATATGTATAGATAGGGTACTAGTTTACAGTCTAAACCACAAGCGTCATTGATTTGAAATTTTTACGACGTATTGGCCATAACGTGAAACCCCCAGAAAAAATGTCATCAAACCTCAGTGTCATGGGTTCGTTTCCAGAGGGCCCCAAAGTCGCGATTTTTCCCATTTAAAAGCATTGCTTTGATTTTCTGGAATTAAAAAAATAAATACTTTCCGGTTAGGTAGAGAATCAAAACTCAAGAAGCCTATACATATGATTATTATCTATCGAAAAAATTAATTACTTTTACAGAAAATATCCTGGGTTCGATGCTAGGACGATGCAAGAATCAGCCCTTTAAAATGCATTGAGGTAGTTTTTTATTATTATTTTTCATGCACTTATCGAAATTATAGGAAGTTCTTGCTTATATTAAAGATGTATATTAAGAAGAAGAAAGAAGATGTATACTTGGGTTCGATGCCAGAGCATATTACAATTTCTCACAACAGGAATATATGTGGAAAGTAGGACGTCGTTTGAGGCTATTGCAGCAAATATTTCTTCTTGATTTTTCACACATAGAGGTGGTGATCTTCTGTTGAGTTGCATAGGCAGTATTAGCAGAAAGTCCCGGGTTCGATGCCGGGCGGTAACTATATCTCCCATATAAAATACATTGGGTTAGTTTTTCATTATTTTTTTTGATGCACTTATCGAAATGATAGAAAGTTCTTGCTCAGCTAGAAGATGTATATTAAGACTCCATTTAAGAAAAAAATTAGATAAGGGAATCCTTACCTGGGTTCGATGCCAGAGCACATTAAAATTTCTCATGTAAGGATTATAAGGGAAAAGTAGGACGTCGTTTGAGGCAGTTGCAGCCAATATTTTTGCATGAGTTTTTACACATAGTTAGAGATGGTGATATTCTGTTGTGCTGCGTAGTAAGTATCACCAGGAAGACCCGGGTTCAATACCGGACGAATAAATAGCAGCGAGCTTCATGAATATTTTCAATCCTTTTTATTTTCTTTTGAGGGCCTTCTCGATATGATGCCGACTTAAAATTAGTGTTATCGATATGCTTGCAGAATGTAAGCAACATTTTACTCGTATTTGATAACAATACAAAGGGATTACGGACGCTGGATATTTTATTTCCGTATCTTCTTTATTTGCCTTCATCAGTGATTTTTAAAATTTAGGGTTAAAATCCAATCAGGCGTTATGATTGAATACTATACAGTGTCTTCATATTACATCTCATAATGACCATTATTTCAAACAAGGAAATGAATTTAGGTGACTTTTACTCGAAAATCGTGCACCTAGGAAAAATCCCAAGTGTATTTCAGACTTTCTTATGCCGGTTGTAACTTTCAAGATGGATATATTAGAAGTGTTAATTATTTCACAAAAGTCGACCAAACCCGAAAATTTTCAGGTTTTATTTTTTTATTTTCGGGAATTGCGGAAAGCTGACTATTCGCGTTCAATTCGTTCATTTTCCGTAAATCTTTCGCATGCGCAGAACTGGAGAAAGCCATCTTCATTCTTTAGTTTAAGGAGTGGTTTCGAAAGCATACCGATTAATTTACATTATTCTTTTATTCCCGTAAATAATTAAAAATTACCACCTTCTGATTGTAAACAGACTTTCTCTCCAGAAAATCCGCCCCTTTTACCCTTTCTCCTCTGTTATTGGAAAATGTTTTCGCGTTGCGAATAAAAATTAAAACATATGTTCACTTCTCTTCGTACAAATATAGATATCGGTTGTAGTCATATAATTTTACATGCATTCATACACAAAGTGCCGTTAAATTGCTGTGATGATGCAACTAATTCCTTCTTCCATAGGAATCGGCAAGTGTTTTTATTACATTATTGGCTATTCAATATACTCACTGTGCCCCAGTACAATCTGTTTATTTACGTATGCAATCTTTTTCGTAATTTTCCATTCTATATCAGTCGAATTGAAATCGTCGTTTCTTTTTAATATATCTGAATCAAGTCCTGATATAGAATTATTAGAGTTCTAGGCTACCAACTCATAAGTCAGTGACTTGATTTGTTCTTTATTTTACCTGAGGGGGATGAGGCCAGCCCCCTCTTTCCCCCCCCCCCCCCAGAATTCTCTCTAAATGTTTCAATACATGTATAAAAGTAAGGGAGATAAATAAGTAAATATACGCAAAAATTCTTTAATAACTACATTAAATAACAATGGAGTAAAAACGTTATAATAAAATATAAGTGGTTTAAATCCTGGTTCGTTCTTGGATTTTGTGTTCTGGATCCACCAATGGCTGGAAAATGCATAGTCACAGCGTATGAATCCAAGCAACATACAACAGGTCCCGCTTGTTGATGTACGCAGTTTACACATTTGACCTCATAATGGAATCCCACCTAGTCCGACGAGGTGAATCGGCTGGCGATATTACAAAGGGTCGAGACGGTTGACCAAGGGTGCCGGAGAAAGTCTTTCGTGCGATTCGCGAAAATTGGGATCACAAGGTTAAGCAGTCTCGAGGTGAGAGGAAGATGCACAGAGAACCTGAATTCAATGGGTATTCAAGGGAGAGTTTTATGGGGAAGCTATTATTTTCGGGAATGAAGATAACAGCAGGGTGAAATATGAAGCCACTTTGGAAAGAGGAAAGTTTGGGTTACTGCGTGTTACCCGTCCTTTGCGTGCAATTTCATTTGCTGATTTAACCAATATTAACTCCAGAGAAATTCTGTTTTAGAGTAATTCATGTCATGGAATGTCAATGATTATGCGTAAATGACTTACCGTATGTTTCCGCAGATAAGACGATAGTTGAATCATGAAAAAGGCTCCCAGAATCCGAGGTCGTCTTATAGATCAGATAAAAAAACACTCAGAGATCGATGACTTAAATATTCATAACATATATGTTACTTAATACTACTATTTTCGGGATAAAAATTAATTTGACTCGGCGATACTTGGAGGTATGAAGTGAAAATATAATATTTTACTAAATTACAAATATGGCAACTGTTATTGTAGTATGTAGCTACGCATGCATAACCTTCCTAAAAATTTTTTAATTTAATTTAATTTAATTTTACTTTTTTTACCTTATTTAAATCAAAATGTTTACTTCTTATCATCTCATTTGGGTGTTACTTCATCATACCTTCAGCATGAGAAATAGTTTCTTTGAAAACTCTTCAATGTCATTTTATCGTTTTTATTAAGGAAAATTTCTAGAGATTCAGTTATGCGCTCAATCCTCTTCTTCATCAACTTCCTTCTCAAGCAAATATATATAGCGCAGTTGAATACTTTGCCAGGTTTTTCTGATTCATACATTCCTCTGATTTATGCCTTAAAGTGGAAGTGGGATCTAGACTGGATTCATTGGAGCGATGATGTAAGAACTAATCTATGCAAGCAAATTATGTAAGAGTTTTCTCTTTCCAATGATCACAAACGAATCGTAACTTACTTAGAAGAGATGATGCGTGAAGATATCATAGATATAATTTCTCATTCTGTGAAACGTACATGCAAACGTCATAATTTCTCTAAGAACAAATGACTTACCCTACAGAATCTCGCTATAACGTTATTCATGCTCCTAGAACAGAAAATCTGATGCAGGTAAACCGATATAACTTCTGCAAAATGACAGCAATGGCAATCAGTTGTATCAACAAGCGAAAATATCTGAAGAACAAGACGAGGAAGAAACGTTGAGCGCAATTCTATATATGGATTGTAATTAGAAGTAATTTGAGTAAAGAAAAAAATAGCTGCAGTTTACAAAAAGAATGCAAGTACTTCAGGCCTTGAAAATACGAAGCAAATAGCAGGTCAAGGAAAATATAAAAGGCAGAGAGTTTCAGGCAAACGAAAATAATTGAAGGCAGACCGCCTAAACCATTAGAATGAAGGAACGATCATGAAAGACTTTCAAAGTGAACTGAAGGAAGAATTCCCTTAAATAGTAGGGTATGATTTTTCAGATAATCTGATGATAGTAACCGGTTATGAGATGGATTTAAAGGAGAAATATCAATTTTCCCGTAAATACGTCATTTAGTGTATACATCATTTCTAATAATTTGGTAAAATGATAGCAGTATTGAACTAAATAGAACATTATTAAATGTTAATTAGGTTGATTTATATTTAAATAACTTAATCATGCATTATAATTTATATGATACTTACTAAATATGGAATCAACGTGTGTTAAAAATAATGTAGCCGCAAAGAGGGTATACTATACGAATCTTGTTTAAAATATAAATTATAAATATTAATCTTGCGATAACCAAAAATTCTTTAAGCATTTGCCAATTCTTAATATTTTGGACTGTTATGATTTTTTCCATACTTCTCAAGGATTTTATTTCTATTCTTTCATAGTATCGAGTTTTATTGTGCAAAAAAAGTGCGAGGTACACTCCTGGCCAAAATTAACGCAGCACCTCCCCAGCGATCCTGCTGGGGAGGTGCTGCGTTAATTTTGGCCAGGACTGTACATTCAGTGGCCCCTCAGATTTGTTTACATATTCCATCGATTAAATAAATATTCATACGATTTTTTTCTGCTAAAGTTTTCTGGTGAAATCGTTAAAGGAACGAGAAAATTTCGTTTGAGTGAATGGGTATTTACCCACAGCTTCTTTCTTGGGAACTCATCTTCGTCTGACAAATGGCGTACAAGAGGACCCACTGCAGAGTCCCCTCGTGACTCCACCTCCGCCCACTTTTACTCATTTTTCTTATCTGCGCTTTAGTCGTAGGCGATGCTGCTGTATAGTTACAACACAAACGTTTCGCTTTGCAAAAGGCGAAACCCAATGCTCGAAAAGAATAGATTTCGCTCCTAAGATTTTTCTATTTTTACGTCGAACTTTGAATCTTTAACCTAATAATTGTTTTAGTATCTCTGTCTCAGAATTCTAACTTTTCTTGCCTCCAATCAGTGCCCTTTCGTACTGCAAAAATCGTTGGGAAAAAGCCAGAGATATAACTGCAGCTGATGTAAATATTGCGGGTAATCTCTCATACATTGACGAAACGAACTTCGCCGGAATGCGCCTGCAAACGCCCAACTATAGTCGCCACTTGGATTGGGTTAGGGAGCGTATACACCGATCAATCTACTTTCTCTATTCTGTTTCTGCCACGTGCTTTCCTTGGAAAAATATTTTTTATAGCCTTAACTTTTATTTACTTAATACTCTCGCATTACATGATCCACACTGTGATTGGGGCAATAATCCCTCTTCCAAATAAGTATTTCCTATGAATTCGTTTAGAAAATTTAAACCGCCCCTAAACCTCATTTATATATAAAGATCGTGATCTAAGGTTTTAGCCTTTGCCTGTTGTTGAACAAAATTGATGACTTTCTCCAATGAAAATATATCTCCGTCAAAATATCAGTTTTTTGATCCGCTGTCGCTCGCCCCTTTATTATTTGATAATTGAAATATTTGTATTTTTTAGTACAAGACAAAGGAAAACGCATCCAAGAATTACTTTTTTCACAGTGTAGGTCATGCTTTTAGACAATATGATAGCTACTGAGGCTTGAATAATACTGAATAATAGCATTCATTCTAGCCTTTCATTATTAAATGCCATGAAAAGTGCTAGTTATCGGGTCATTGTGTTGTACTTATTTGAACTTTTTCCGCTTATGGCATTTTGGCTAATATAGGAAAACAAGGGTAAGCTACGTAACTCTTAAAATTAGTCTTCCCGGTTCGCTCATTTCCTCTCCACAGTATTTTATGTTATTATTATTAGCAATTCACTTATGGTAGGTTGTAAGCGAGGTGGCCATTTTTACCCACATATATACAAGTTATAAACACAGTTAATACACAATATATAAGACACATAATCTGCAGACAATTCCTATTGAATTATTATATTCTTACATACATAAATATTTATTACCCAAATAATTCATACGAAATACGATGTGTAACTACTTTCACTGGATTTTTCGAGGTTCACGACAGGCCTTCTCGGCTACAGTAGCGTCACGGGGTAGAACCCCACCTTACATCACCCAGTCCCGTACCTCTCCAGAGGTCCCTGCATCACCTTGAAACATTTTATATTTTCAGGCAAAGGCTTTAAGAGAGATCCAGGATTCCATTCAGAAATACCACTATTGAGAAAAGAGGTACCTATTGGTAGCTTGAGGTGGAGGGGATGAGATTTCGGCCTCTGGGCTGAGTATTTTACAGTCCGCTGTATATTTTAGCATCTATTTCTCGTTGCCGCTGAGTTGTGTTCAGTGAAGTCCATTTTTATTTTCCATTTCTTTAGATTTGCCCTCGCGATTGTATAGGTTGCATTAGCTCGAGAACGTGAGAGAATTGTAGGGTGAAAGGCAGTTGTTGCAGCACGTTTATTATCCGACTCCCTTCAAGTTACCGAGAACAGACTCAAGGTGAGACATACTCCAAGACAAAAACAAACACCTCCAAGGACGCGTCGGTGCTTTAATCATTGGTCTGATGGATTCTGATCCAACGTGACCTTACCTCTCGTGATATCAGCTCCCGTGCCTTCTCATGCGTACGAGCTTCTACGCGAATTCCCTCGTTGGGTCCCGAAGTTAGAAAAACGCTTGTATGTGAATTTGGAGGATGTTTAGACAAACTAGACTGGGGACATCTGCATTCATAAACATGCTGATCGACTGTGGCGTTTTGCAGACTGTGGGATATTGGTTGGTGGGAAAAGTGTATGTGCCCTCTGTAAAAATGTTGAGGTGAGGTTTGAGCATCCTTTTATTCATTCTGCTGCGATCGACTTGGATGCTGATCACACCGATCAACTAAAAACAACAAAATTCTACATTTACTTAAACGAAAATAACTAATGGATGTGAACTCATGGATAGTTATGTAGGCAGCGCGTTCGGTTTCGATGAAAGCGGCCCTGGGCTCCAATCCCCGGTAGGAGTCCATGCGCGAAAGTGCCCTTAAATGTCGAAGAACTTATAACAATACTATTACTGCAACTAATAATCAAACTAAGTGTGCTTCCGAATCTTGTTGTTAGTTTTTTCAAAGCTACTTAAATAGTTGAGGAAATATAAAAATTAATCGAAATTTTAGAATTTTTTCCACGATAGAATAAATATCCACCAATGAATGATGAAATCATTTAAAAGCTATTGCAGCTCTTCCCCGATAAATATTTATGATTGAATTTATTCACACAATTTCATGATATTAATAAAAACAAACAATCACACAGTTATACCATTCGATAAAGGTCTCTCTAGGCCAGTCTCTTTAATAAATACTTCTAGAAGTGTGCTTCCGAGTCTTGTTGTCAGTTTTATCAAACCTACTAAAATCTACCTTTAATTTAACTATACGTAGCAGACCTGCTTCGCAAGTCTAATGTTGACATGTAGACACTATCGTTGGAATAAGTATGCCCAGCTCTCCGAGTTTCACTCTGTTTGCCATAAGATATTAAATGTTAAAAATATCCCAAAGCATGGGAGGCTCGAGGAAATGACCAACTCGTACTCGACACATACTCTTCAGTTTCTATTTATGACAAAGATATGCATTTTCAGTAAAACATAGATGGGTCTCACTTTATTCTTTTGCTTAATCAAAGGCTTTCCATTATTGTGGTGAAATACTAAATTGTATATCGGAAATATTTGGTAATCATTCTACATCATTAAAGAAATTACAGAATAACTCGCAGTGCCATATTAAAGATATAAAAATGCAGTCTTGGCAAACTAATGTTATCTCAGAAATCGTTTCACCATTCGGCCTGTCTATCACAGAATAACGCAGAGAGTGACTTTAATCCGGTAGTAACTTTAAGAAACATCTTTGTTCATGGGGATTTTATGAATAACTCAAGCAGCCAATCACATTAACCTTTGCGAGAAAGTGCTGTTGTTGATATCTTTCCTATGATGTAACTATTGCATGAGAAAATGCTAATTGAAAGTAAATTTATGCGAGGAAAATTCAAAGCGATATAAGGAAAAGTTTCATATTTTAAAATCTTTATATAGACAGATGATGCTCTTAGTATCGATCTCAAGACTATAAAGTGGGTACGCAGAGGTTTTCATCAACATTATCGTATTTCAAGAGAAAGAGAATTCCCTTTGGGGAAGGTAAATTATGAGCATGGTACCGTAGATTTAAAAGATTGATGTATATATCGAATAACAGCCATAGAAGTAGCAAACACTTTATCATAGTTATTACTGCACGGAATCCACATGGTTGGAAACGTACTGTTTACGAAGATTATCTCTCTCGATCAAAATTATTCAGATAGGAAAATATAATGAATAAATCATGAAAATCAGCAGTCTCTCGCATTTAAAACCCATCATTTATTTCACATATTCCATTTAAATTCGCTGTACAGAAATGATTGACATTTCGTTACTGAATAATGAAATAATTTTCCTGTTAGAGACTACTGCTTATCATGATTATTTTAAATGAGTACGGCGAAGTGTTGAGAGTAAGAACTTAAAAGAATACTCTGTTGCTTGATTGTGACTCATTCTTTAGGTGATATTCCATTATGTTATGAAATAAGAGTTTATAAATTTATTTTGAGATTTTTATTCTCCTTATTATTCGTGCGTGCAGTAAACGAATTATTCCGAAATCTTGTCATTTATTTTTCTTTAATGACAAATTTGTCCTGGAAACAATGAAGAATGATTACTTTTTCCCACACAGGGACACAGCAACGCCTCCCTAAGCTTCATTCAATGAGTTTCTTCTTCTGCCTTTTCAAATTTAAACGAATATTCATCCTAGCTGTCAATAGACCTTTGGCTTAACCATACGCAGTTCTTAGGTACTATCCATTTTTATCCATTCAATTTCTCGAGTTGTTCTTTTATTCTCTTACTATAAGCAGCTAAAAACTTCCATTTAAATTATCCTGTCGTCTTGATGATATCAGTCTTCCCATGCCTTTCTTCGTCAACACTCAAGCTATACTTAAATCAATATAATTTTTATGCTGTTTTCCTAACGCCCATAAAGTGTTTAGAGCGGAGTCGGTTTGAACCTCATCCCAACCATTAGTTTGGACAGGAAATGAGGTGAACCAAGACGAGGAGTGAGTTTACTCTTGCTTTCTTCATTGCAACATAATGCTTTTCAATTCATTTTGGTAAAATTTTCCGCAATAAGCGGAACATTATTGCTGAACCTGATGAATAGCATTTTCTTATTATTCAGTAAAACATAAACCTCGAAAATATCCTCTAAAACAGTTTCAAATATTAAATATTATGCATTCATTATTTAGATTTTAATTAAATATAATATACGTATGTAATCATTCTGTGTAAACTGTAAGTTTACCATAAATGTTTTTATATTAATTATGTTTATAACAGGTATAAATGTATCTATGTAGTAAAAGCTGCCACCAGCCTACCTGCAGTTTATGCTTCAGTAATAAAAGTAAATGAGGCTAAAGTGAATGCCAATATTCAGCATCACTCACGCCTCAGAATCATTAGACAAGGAATAACAAATGAAAATAACGGATGCATGTTCTCTTTTCTAACATTTAGTGAGACAAGCTAATAGTAGAACATGTAATTGGAGTCTAAGTGGTAACACATGCTGAACGCTGTAAACGTTATCGTCGGGGAAAATAGTTTAAGAATAAAGTTGCACCCACAAGTATGGGTTAAACGCCATCATAAAATTATGGAAATGGAACGAAGTTATTTAAACCCTTTACCACCGTAATGAAGTGGGTTTGAGGAAATAATATAGATACATGGAAATTATTGCTGGATGACATTTTCAAAAATATTACCGCTGCCATGCAAGCAGAAAAAGAGGATTTCTTATTTTACGAATCCTCGAAATAAAACAACGAGGCAGCAAGTAATTACAGGGGGATTTCTGATTAATGCGAACAATACGCTGCCAGCGCCATCTCTGATTGATAACCTGCGAGAGCTCCAGTCGAACGCTGCGTGAAGTGATAAATCGAAGTGATGTGATAAAATAAATCTAAGAATCGAACCAATCTCCAGAGGTGTGGGAGAAAGTACGCACAATTGCTGGAAAATGTCACTACAAGAAACACTTTTTATAGCATTCAACAAGGAGCAACCAAAGTAATTCTCTTCAGTCAGCATTACTCATACCTCCATAAATTTTGCATTGTCATCATAGCCAGGAATCATATAGGGACAAAAGTAGCTGCAAAATAAATTTTATTCTGAAAGGTATGAAAAATATTCCATCCATTAAAATATGGTGGCAGGAAAGGTAGGACTATTAAATATCTTGTAGTTAAGACTAATCAAATATCTCAGAAACTTTTAGATAATTTCGAATCAGAATTGATTGAAAAGATTTGTGAGGTTATAAAAAGTTTTCTCCAGTTCTCTAATTGATGGTAGTTAGAGAATTGCTACTCTGTAGATGCCTATTTGGATTGGATTTAGATCTCTTTATCTTGATTACATCCGCACCTATCCTCTTTACCTGTTTGTCACTTCCAATCGCTTTCCTACCGACATTACCATCACCACTGTTCGTTTTCATTTATATTGTTGCTCCTAATTTTTCAAGTTTCTGGATCTATTTTACACTAAATACAATAAATTGAATCATATTTATTTACTTAAGATACAATTATTTATACGTTCTCTTACATGGCGTTGTGTTTTTGTATAAACTTTTGACATTATCCTTTATTTATTCTGAAACTAGAAAAACTTCCGATTCAGTGTTTTTGGGATGATTTAAATAACTTGTTTTCGTCTGTGTTAGCAATTGACCCATTATGTATGAGTAATTTGAGCATTCCCAGAACAAACCATGAAATTTTACCGCCACATGTCGTTGTTCCTTATTCAAGAACTGTTTCTTTGAATTTAAATTACCCAAAGAACAAAATAACACAAACTCATACCCAAACCATAATATTTCACTCTGCGAACATGGTCGCAATGCTTTGCGTCATTGTGAGGCAAAAGTTTGCGTTAATTCATTCTTCACATTTTGAGGCCCTCCCACAAAGTTTTGCCTGAAGTAATCGATATCATTAAAAATAATACTTTAATGTTTCATGCTTTCGCTTATAATTGTTTCATGTTTTCGCTTATAACACCATTGTTACGGACACTTTTCGTGAGCTATATGCTTTCTTTATTGCCCTGCTTTCAAATATGCTATATTATTTTTTGCATCTAAAATAAATATACAGTTATGATAATAAATGAAAAAGAACACTAGTACACTTCCACAGATTTATTCCACAGATTTCGCACATCGAATTTAATTATGATAATATTTCAATGTCTAATTCCATTTCCAAATTCGTTATTTTTACTTTTTCAAATCGTAATAATATTTTCTCTTCTATATCGTCATTTTTTTAATTTAAGTAACTGATAATAATTACAACATAATATACGTAAATAATATAAGAGTGACAATAAATATTAATACACCTGAATGAGATAACCATAATTAATTCTTTGAAAAATATAGGACTAAAATATCAACTCGTATTATTCATAACTTCATAAAAGTAATATTTTTGCACTTTGAATAATCGTTCGAATAATGCCTCAATACGAATTACACGTATTTTGAAATGTGTTCTAATGACGATAATTCTCTTCACTCATTCTATTAGAAAGATTATTTCATTGCTACTTAAACGTACTTTAAGTATTTATTAGCATTCCTAACATAATTAGCATTCCTAGTTATGCAATGTAAAGCCGCGATCAAGACTGGGACATAAAGAAAATTTAGAATATATTTCGTATTATTGTACAATTTGTCTACAGTGCCTCAAAAGACGGAAGATTGAAAGTTTTCATCAAGATTCTGTATTAGGAACGTTAAGCCGACATCACCTCATAATTCAAACCGCACATCTTCATTAGAATCGTACTGTTCCATTTTCTCCCGTCCTTTCCTTATCCCACGTGCGCGGAGAAAGTGACAAAACCTGACCGCCGATCTTTCACCGCCATTTCCTTGTTTTTAAGGGCATCAAACCCGCGGACTTCTTCGATCGAATTTTTACGATGAGAATTACTTTTTGCGGAGCTTCGGCGTCGGAGAGAGATCGAAAAAAGGTGTTTTTCGAATCCAAGGATAGCCGTAAAAACCTGATGCAATGGCAACAGCACGTGGCTACAGTCACTCCCGAGGTTAAATTCTTCGCCGGACTATCATTCCTCGATTGCGGAGAGAAATCGCGTTGTTCATTTTTTTCGCTTTTCCTCGCTAAAATGCAGCCTCCGCCTCCCTGCGATTGTTTTCATTTATGGCCGCTGTTGAGTGACAGGTTTACAGCTCATGCTTTTACTCCCCAGCGAATTATCCACTAATAAGGAATGAGATTTCTGTTCAATAGAAGTATACCTTGGTTTGTTACGCGATGGTACGTGCTTGGTTTGCCTCGTGATTTTTATCTTATTTTGTTTTTATATTATTTAGTGTGCAGAAGTGTAATGTAGGTGGGATGAAATGTGATTAAATTTCAAATAGTGAAAATTCTTGAGCGTAATTCAGTACGTAACTTTTACGACGTACTATGTGAAATCCTTTCCTAATGTCTGTTAATTGATTTTTTCAATTCTAAATAAAATTTCAAATAATAGTATAATATAATAACCTAATATTTATTCGGTTACAAGTAAATAATTAAAAGACTCACTTTAAAAATTATTACACACTTATAGAATTATTATGCACTTATTTATTTGTTATGGATTTCCACACAGTGAAGCCATAGATTTTATTTATTCGGTTATTTTTTTCATCTTGTGCCACTGAAGAATTCTAATATGTTTATTATATCCACACTTTTCTTAAAATTAATTTTCTTTCTTATTTTGGTTATTTTTCCGATAGTGTTGCTTTTTGGCTAGAGGACGAGGAGATTTAATGCCAGAAAGGTTAATTTTTGGAGTCCCTGCGGTGTTCTATGAACTGGTCACAACTTAATCTCTTGGCCAGATGCTTCTAGGCATTAGGGATATTTTAATCCTCTATTTAAATAACAGACCTTTTCATTCTTCCTTTATTAAGAAAAAGTGTGCAATTAAAATTATTTAATTAAAATCTGTGATGATGCAAATATCATTGATGCTATTCTTATGGGTAGGCTTTTCCTACGGCCTGTCTTGACCGGGGCTGTGTTGGTTTTAACGCATCGCTCCTGTCAATTGTGGTGTCCATAAGTGCTTATTTCTTCTGTTGAAACGGTAAACTAATCTTTCTTTTAGTATTTATTAAGAGAAGAAATATGCGATCTAAAAGCAACATTATAATGGCATAAATAGATAAGTTCTCCCATTATTGCTCATGGGTCTTAATATTTCTTATTCAGTGCTATTCATGTAGTGTATGGGGCCTTGCTGACAAGTTTCATATTCGTTAATTTCATTTTGTGTTGCTCTTTGGGAATTTACACAGCGCATATTAAATTATTTTTCATTAGAAAAGGTACTATGAAAGGCGTGTGGTCCTTCCTACGAATATTTTGATAGGTATAGATTTTGTTCTCTATTTTTCGAATACAGCGAATGTTATGTTAACGAATGTTTCGAAGAATGCGAGCGTACGCGGAAGCAATACATTGTAAGCGACAAAAGACTGTCGCATTTTTTCCGTACTAACTCTAAAAAGAGTTTATTATTTTACAACACGATGGACTCACGATGGAAATCACCTTGGGACGAACGAAACATCGGGTCTGAACGAACGGGTGTAGGGATGAATTTGAGAATCGATTAGATTGTTTACAGTTGGTATTTCGCCAATTCAGATCGACACTGTTTCAGATTTTAAGTTCTATTTAGATTAAATGGATATTGCAAGAACAGGTACGGAGAAGGTGCGGTTAATAATTCACATTTGTAGGGTGGGATGAATGTATTTAGAGATATAGGACTAATATTGTCTATTATATAAGATCCTCAGCTGTAAAGGATTCTATAACAATATAGGACCCTTTCAAACCTTATTAAATGTGTAGCTAAGGTCCTGGGCGTTTCAACAAAGAAATATTTTCGTTGAACTGTGGACTATTAAAGTGCCATTCTTAACATGCTAACTTAGAATATATTTGCTTTACGATTTTGATGCTTATCCTGGATTTTACACCCTGGTAATGATATTATCTTTATATTCAGATGCTCTCGTACACAAAAATTAGTAGGCTTTAGGAAAATGTATCCCTCATCTCCGTTCGAAATTTGTATTTACCAAAGAAAATCCCACGATTGTTCCAATTGTTTCTACTTTATATTACATTAGTTTGGATAGTTTATGTATTTCATAGTTCTTCCTTGCTAGCTGAAGCCATGGTGGTTTTCACTTACACGATCCGATGGAAGTTTGTAGTGAGAGGGTTAATTATAAAAAAGCCAAATTCGCGAAAGGTGCTTTAATCAGTGACTCGAGCGTTTCGATCACTCCGTACTTGAGACTTCTGCTACTTTTCAATGGCTCCCAAATTCGAGAACGAATCTTGCTGCAACTTTTACACATCAAGTGCTCCCAAAGAGGACGAAAATTCAGCTTGCGTGTATACAGTACCAATCAAACCGCCTCGGGTCCAGGTTGCATTTGGTCATCCGGAGAAAGCTTCGAGGCCGGTTCCCTGGGAACTAGCTGCAGGTAAGAAGACTTCCGCGATCCCAAACATTGCTGCGGAAAATTTTGAGGACCTCGTGGCCTACTCAGAGGGCCCTCTGGGAAACTTCCATCGCGTGCAGCCCTCCCAAGGGCGTTCTCTAAGGTCAGCCCTTCATCAGGTCCACCTCCGGCGCCTCGGAAGGACGATGGACGTATACATATTCACATCTTGAAGGCTGGGTGTGGAACCACCTTTTCTGGATGCATTCGCCATCATCTCGGATACACTCCGAAGGACAGGCAGCTGATTTGGACCACCCTACATGGGAACCATTCAATTAAGAATTCAATTCGGAGAAAGCCTTCTCGAAGGGTTGGAAAAAGTTTACCTCGCGATGGGAGAAAACGAGTTGGTTTCTATTGTGTTGTCTCAGAGCAAACTGAGGATATGTCACTGTCAAATTGGCGAAATCGATTAGTTGGAACAGAATTCATGGATTTTTCCCATGATATCGGTTGTGCGGGGACTTGAGCGTATTCTACATCTCTCAAGAACATTTTTATTAAATAAAACATTAGCGAATCTTCATCTATCAGCTGGTTTTGTGGTTTAGTATAAATAAATCTTTTAAACTCTATTCGCTGAATATCCCGCGTATTTGATCACCTCTTTGTTTTAGCATCATTTATATATTCAGCGTATTGTGTTTTATCTGGCAAAAATATTGCTATTTCTTGTGGCAAATCAAATATATTTTGTAATAATGGTTGATTTTTATTAATCCTAATATTAGTAATCTTTCTCGCAGTATCTAAGAATGAAGAAGACTTATTTTTACTCACTACTCACACTTAATGAAAAATTAGAATGGAATTACAGGCGTTCGTAATACTACTACAACTATCTGATTGAAGGCTCTTGTACAACCAAGTGAACTGTGAATCGGCTTTGGTGAGAGCGGTCCGAGTTCGATCCCCGATGATTCCTCAATAGGAATCATATCTCTATGATAAATCGTTACGTTATAGAGCCGCGTGAACCAGAAAATTGAGGGATAGAAGTAATAATTAACTGATCATTGAAAAATCTTTGAGAAAGGAAACTACTATAAACATTCCTATGTTCTTCTGAAAGAACATTTAATGCGACCAACGTTATTTTTAACATCCTCTACCCTTTGAATTAAACATTATTGCTAACAAGATCTCCATGTCATTTTCTCATCCAAAATTTTCGTATAAATTACCCACAAATTCAACTTACAATCGCTATTTTGGCATAACCTTTCGCACGTCTTCCAGGAGCGTATTTTCTTAAAATAAATATGCCAATCTAAAATTTTCAGCATATTTTATTTTGTCAGAGTGCGCACATTGTAAGAGTGATCTTTCTAGACCAAAATTCGCCAGATAAAGTGGTCATTATTACTTTGAAAGCTGGAAGACGTCAGTGAGTAAGGTAATGTGTCTGTCTTTCGATTTTGAAATGAAAAAATTACGATCAAAATGAACAAGTGGAGGTTATCAAGAAACAAATATAAACATTTAGCCTAAACTGCTGCTGAAAACAACAGTTTCCCACAGAATGAATAAAGCTTATGATTGCGTGTCGAAGAATTAGCGTTTCCTAGCGGAAATTAATTAACTTGGGATTAGGTTGTTGGGCTAATCTTTTGGTCCATTACACCGAAATTGCGACACCGGAAAGACAGGGACTTCCCGAAGGCCGCGGCCATTGCACGAGGTCGAAAATGCACTTTTAATTCATTCTCGTTCGACACGGTTAACCAAAGGCACTCCCTTCCGTGGTCTCGCTTGTTTTTCTTACAGAGCGGCGGAAGACACGGGAATCTTTTTCGGTTTCCACATTTCGGGCTGACCTTGCATTTTGCGGTCACCTAGCGTGTCCTTCCCATTCCAAGGCCTCAGCCGCAGTAAATAGAACCAGAAGCGTGTTACCTAATCACGAAGATTATTCTGAAGGAGAAGGAATCGCCTTAGGGTGCGATTGTAATGGTGCCGAATATAGTTAGCGTTAATAGAGAAAATTAAAGTGTTGGAGTTTAGTTTACGCAGAAGCACAGTATTAAAAATGTACGTGATTTGCGGAGGTGGGCTTTTTATCGTGGAATTGCGTAATAGCACATGGTATGCTTACGAATAAAATAACTAAAAACCAAGTATACAAACAAACAAGGATGAGTGGATATTATTAACACGTGGGTGGAATTAACGTTGCATGGATGTACTCGGTAAACGAGTCAATTTTAAAAGTATCCAACGCAAACATTCCGAAAATGCTGATACACGAAATGTTCGATGCACAACACCCAATAAAATATTACACTTTCTTAAATTTCACAAACTATTTGTAGATTATTTCTAATCTGGCAATGATATTTCATGGCCTGTTCTAAATTGCGGAAAAGTAGATTTAGTGCTTCAATTGCAGATTCATAAAAATCTGATGTGGCCAGCACATAACTTTCTACATATATAAGATGAAAATATTTATCTACGACAGTATTTTCGAACTCTATATTCAATCTAAACTTGGAATATATATACAAATACATTTTTTGTAATTTTTGCAAATAACTGTATATACCTAAATATCATATTCATGGAGATATTTGGCAAAACCGGAAATGAGCTTTGAGGAATAAAGCTCAACTTCCGATTAACCGATTTACTCCAAAAACTAATCAACTCTGACAGCACACACCACAGTGCTATATATGAAGTATGGTATTGATACGGCTAATATTTTTTTACGATAGAGCGCCCACAAGCACACACACACATACACACACACACACACACACACACACACACACACACACACACACATACACACAGACATCATTCCGAAAATGGTCAAAACATGTTCTAGGGACCCCAAAACATGTATTTCCGTTGAAATCTCGAAGTCGATTTTTTTATTAAAACAATACTTTCTCTATACTACGTATATGGAGAAAGTAAAAAGTGTAAACAGGCTATTATCTCGTGCTGTGGTTCTTTTGTTATCGTGGACATATAAATATTCGAATATTCATTAAAGAGTAATTCGATAATTAAATTAAATCTATATTTTACTCCAACCACCTTAAGTTTCGGTAAAATGTGGCTTCTAATCGACCGGTGGCCGAGGATAACAGATATGTGCATTAACTTAATTGTCAAAGTTATAATTTTAAGACTAAAAAACCCTAAGTGGGATCAAAAGGGAGAAGATAATCCTTTTCTGGTTTCAACCAAACTTGAAGTTGTGAGGTGACATTCGGATTTTGAATATATGCGAATTGATGACAATTCTAAGGGGCCTCCTAACAGCAAGACTACAGCGAAGATGTGACTTGGCCGTCTCAGATGGAAGAAAAACTGAAATTTTTCCTGAAACAGCGACGAGCGAAACATAACATCGTAAAGATTGTTTTTTTAGGACAGCGGAGACTATTTTCGGGGATAAACGATGAATTAATTTTATAATGGTTGCCGATTTTAAATAAAAAAACAGTCGGTAGGTGAGAAGAAAAAGTCAGCGAGCAATGTTACTTTGCGCTGGTAAGGTCTAACTAGGAGGTGGAGTTTGCTTGCCGTGTATGGGATCCTCGTAAAAAGTGCAGTGGTCGGGATTTGGAAAAAGTACAACGAAAAGTAGTAATTCGCTTCGTAAATAACATTCGCAAAATAAAAGTGTTACTCAGATGCTTCAGGATATATGATGTGAATCTTTCGAAGGTAAAAGATGTAAACAAAGACTCAATTTACTAAATAAACAAAGAGAAAGTACGTTTTCGTAGGATGTAGTCGATGTTACGCGCCCTACTTGATATAGAGGCCGTTCGGGTATTAAGATCAGAGAAATAGATTAAGGATTAATTATTCAAATAAATTTTTTCATGAACGATACACAAGAGTTATCAAATGCTTTAAACTAAAAGGTAACTTGCAGGGTGTACACGTATAACAATTACTATGCTTATTTATTATTATAAATTATAATATTCAAATTACGATGGTAAGTACCTTTTCTAAAATTAACAACGAAAATATCGCAGAGAGTCTTTCAGGCCTCCTCGTTTTTTTCTGCTTGGAAAAAGGATAAATATATATAATTTCCTTGGAATCATTCGGAATACTTCACCACTGTTTTCGATTCGAACTCAGCTTCAAGAGAAGTTACCAGTGATATATTTCGTTCATAAATTTACGCAATCTAGACTCACTGAAAAATGTTTTTCTTCGATCAGTTCCGGATCTAACGCCTTGGGAGACATGTTGAATTTGAAAACTTTCGACGGACTTACTTTTGTATCCCTGACGTGACCTTTCTCCCAGGTGGTATCCTTTCCTCTTGAGGGCTTCCAGGTGCCTCTGCAAAGAAGCGAAATGACGAATTGAATAAAGTGATTGTCCGTGCAATGAAGGATGCCTCGGCCCGGCTATTAGAAAGCACGCCATGTAGCACCCGACGCATGTGCCATTTTTCAATACTCGTTTTAGACAAATGTCCTCCCGTGAATTTGCAATTCTAAAGCCATCCGCCGTCACCCGCGACATCAATCTCATATATTTCATCAATGGTCGGAAGGCTCTTGTGCGGAAGTGCGGTGTGTGATAGGTTAACAAACATAATCTATTAAAAATCGACGTTCGTTACTAAAATTAATCGTCAAAAGATTTTAAATTATTCGCAGATTTTTATATGGATTAGATTAAACATTCCGAAGATTTAAAAAGGACACAAAAATTGTATGATTTCTTAGGTCGAATATGTATTGTCGATAATAGAACATTATGAAAAGTCTTGTTTTGCCATCAATCATGTTCTTTTCCGTTTGTGAGGTGTCAATGCCTATTGTCAATTTTCTATTCTCTAGTCTTTCCCAATTTATAGATTCCGTAGATTATAAAAATGGAATTTACTTTTACGACCCAAAAGTTATAGACTGTTTAGTAACTATCGAGTTTCTGCAACCAAATCGATATGAATAATATTATTTCTCATTTTTCTTTCGACACAGCACATTGAACAACGTACCTTAAATTTACTTTGCTCTCAGTCTTGTTCATGGTTGTGAAAGCTGTTTCTGTTGTTTTTCATGACACTAAAGCTAATGAGGTATGCGTACAATCACTAGTGGCACTAATCAAGGTCCCTCCTTATGGAATTTTGAGAGAAGTGACAGGTACTCTTCACCGTTCAGTCAGTCAGTCAGAGTCATTGTACTTCCCTTCCTATTATAGCATGTTGGCTCGGCGAGGAAAGCAGGAGCAAACTACCTCACTCCTCATCCCGCCTAGTAAGCCTCATTCTCCTCTAATATCTCTTAGTAGCTAATGTTAGAGGATGTACAGTTCCAACCACCTTTCGGACTGAATACTTTGCAGATACTAGGATTTTTGTGTATCATCAAACCATGAGCTTGGTTCACGTACCATTCCAAGACTACAATCCTCCCACGCCAAATGACATTTCATTGTAGATATCTCCATTGGTTCTCTTTTACTTTCCGTTCTTAAATTACCGTCTGACTTTTCTTCCTATGTCGTTCTGTGAGTAGTTTGAATAACAAACTAGTACTCGAAGTACGAACAAAATGTTTCACGAAATCCTCCGTCGTCACAATTTTTCGTCTGCCGATAATCCACCGTCATTCCTCAAAACGGTCACATAATCTCAAGTGGCTAAAACTCGCGATTCTGTTAATTAGATCAATTCAGTAGCGGTTGTCGTGATGTCCAACGACGTCATAATTAAGGTCTTGTTAACTGAGTGAGTGAATCTTTAATAATATTTGATGACTAGTTTCTCAGAGGGCAAACAAATGTACTTCGATGAGGAAGGGCTGGGTGACCAAGAGTGTGCAGATATCATTAGCGCGATGTTGTCGAATTTAGCGTTTTCGAATAGGTGAAAAAGTTCTATATTTAGGAATGAAAACAACGGTCGTTACCTAGTTTAAAAATTGCACCGTCAAACATTCAGTGTTGATAGTGGCGTTTGTAAAGGATTTTGAAGTAATGATAAGGTATTGAGTGAATTAATATGATAAAATAATTTATTATATTTATTTATTTATTACATATAACTACAGATAGGCTGCTAGCCTGGTGGCAGTGTTTTATACCTACATACAGATAGTGATACTAGTGATAAACATAATTAACATAATATAAATACTCGATAAACATAAAATTCCCACAAAATGATTTCATACTTATATTATATTTACATGACAACTTAAAAATGAATTTATAATAAAATTTGTAACTGTTTTACTAATATTTTTCGGGGTTCATGACAGGCCTTCCCGGCTACCGTAGCGGTCACGGGGTAGAACCCCACCGTACATCACCCTGTCAAGCAATCCCTTACTTTTCCACAAGTCCCTAAAATACTACTACACATTACACAGCATTACAGAACAGGCTATTCTATTACTTATGACCCAATATTCGCAATGACGCTATTAATTATTATCGTAGTATCTCAGAAATAATTCTCATATTGTAAGACTTACTCGATTATTTATTTCGTTTCCTGAAACTGAAAGAAAACTGCAGAAGGAATACATTCCACACAAAATCGATATTCTACTTGAAATGATGAGTACTTTCATGTTCAAATGTTGGTTTTATACATTATATTGTAATAAATGTTAAAAAATAGACAAATAATTACTTTTGAAAAACTGATAAGTTTTGGTTGATCAGTGGATAGCATTATTAAATGTCGCGTAATTGACGGTCCTATTTTTAGTTCAATTGCGAATCCAGGTAAATTAATTAATATTTCAAAATTGGATTTCACCTACTTATTCGTTAGCAGTGAAATTTTATTTAAATTAGCTCACAGATTGGAAGCTGTGCGATCTTTTCCTCTGGTCCAGCTTTTGGTCGCGAGAGGATTTTGAGGGAAAATATTCAATCATTTCGTACCATAAACTCACTTCTGCGAAAATTGCTGTTTATTGGATGTTCAGTCTCTGTATTTGATTCTCCACTTAAATACGATGCGTGAATCGCTCTGTTGTGCTGATTCACAGAAACTCGTGTTGCCTTTTTTCCGGATGGTAGTGAGTTGATCTTAAATACATTGTCGTCTGTGTCAGACTTAAGATAAACCATGATGAATACTTGAGCATTTAAGAAAATATCTTACAGAGACATATATCGAAATTTTTATGTTTTTACAACAAAATTACGTTTGTATGAGAAACTGATAACAAAATTTATGGATTTTTTGGAGTATATGTCTATGTAATATTTTGAACATTTTCACCTTGCCAGGAGGCCAACTTGCAATGAAATCTTAAATAGATAAATGTAAGGTTCCTTGTAAGGCATTTCAGCGTGCGGCAGGGGGTGCAAGTACCACGAGCCTATTTTCCTAATCGATTGCTTTTGCGTATCGTTTGAGAAATAAATGAATTCTCGATTCGTTGTAGCTTCCATTTCCCTGATGTTTCTCTCAGTATAAGTATGCTCTATGTAACAGGAAGGTCGCATTATATAGATTACATATTCTGAGAATGTAATTGCTCTTAACTTATTTAGTAAATTTATCCTTTGTGTTAATGTTCTATCTTCCAAGGATTTCCATCCCGTGTTCTGTATCATTTGAGAAATACTCACTGCTTTATCATAGCATTTATTTACAAAGCGTATACACCCAGTATTCTTCCACTTCTTTATTGTTATTTTTCGCTCCGCTTTTCTCTTTCTTTTTGGTCGGAGTCCTGCCAGTTTTTACTCATGACCTCTAGATATATGTTCTTTTTCTTAATGTCTTACAATGTTTCATCTTTCTGAATATTTGTTGAGTTTTTAAACCCAACAACATGTTTGAACAATTATAATGACACATACATACAGTACAAAATAATATATAAACGCAATTTAATGTAAAGAATAAATAAAAGATACGAAACTATGCAATAACTACTATTAAAAGACTCAAGGCTCAATATCATCGAAAATTTCCATATACCTTCACAAAGAGTCGCGAAGCCGATAGGAGGCAACCGTTTAAATTCCAATAAGTTAAAATCGTGACTCGGCCAACCGCCGGTAGCAATCGTGGCGATATCCAAAGCATCTCTCAAGCCATAAAACACGTGGCAGAGATCCAAAACATCCGTGAGATTTGACTGGTGTTGAAAGCAATATTTTCGCAGGGGGTTGAGAACCTTCGGCGAATCGTTTAAGCCGATGCATGGAGACTGCTCTTGCACAGAAATATCCCTTTTAACGACTCGTGGGCGAGGTGCCATGACTCGGTTAAAAAAGAGGCTCCGTAAATTTCGCGGATGCGGCACTGCACCGGCGTCTATTTCAAAAGCGCGGGAGGCGCACGCACGGCATCTTTGAAGATGCTGGGAGGTATGCAAGGCTCGCTGCCTTCTTCGAGACCGTTTCTCGTATTTGCATTTTTCCCTTGAAATAAAAATCGATTTTGTGAGGTGAGGAAGATCCAAAAATAGATATTTATTTTTCATTAAATTATGTGTTGAAATATGGTTAGAGAGGAACCTAACTTAATTATCAGTTGTTTGCTTCGCGTAGTATTTTCTACTATAAGGGAAGGAAACATCCAAAATATGTTGATTGTAGATATAAATCATCATCAAAGATATACTAGTAAATAAATATACAACATCATAATGGCAACGGAAGGGTAAGGCACAATGGGGATTTCCACGTGTCATCTACGGTAGCCATGAAAGGACTTTCACGAACCCCGAAAAAAACTAGAACCTAATCGATGACATCACATTACTGTATTTTATGCGTATTTGGACTTGTGTATAACGGTAATTTTGCATTAGGTATTAGATATATTCGTATTAAGTACGAGTAAAATGTTGCTTGCATTCTGCAAGCATGTTGATAACACAAATTTCAAGTCGACATCATATCGAGAGGGTCCTCAAAAGTAGAAAAAGTATTGGAAATATTATTCAAATTAAATGCAATTTCTCCGTCCGGCATCGAACCAAGGTCTTCCTGGTAAAATTTACTATGCAGCACAACAGAAGCTTACCATCTCTAACTATGTGTGAAAGACCAACGAGAAATATTGGCTGCAACTGCCTCAAAAAACGTCCTACTTTCTCCTCATATTCCTTATGTGAGAAATTTTAATGTGCTCTGGCATCGAACCCAGAAACAGCATGGTCTTATATAATTTTTTATCTTAAACCGAGTCTTAATATACATCTTCTATCCAAGCAAGATGTTTCTACCTTTTCGATAAGTGCATCAAAAAATAATGAAAAACTGACCCAATGTATTTTAAACGTGAGACATAATTACCACCCGGAATCGAACCCGGGTCTTTCTGGTAATACTTCTTATGGAACACAATAGAAGATGACCAATTCTAACTATGTGTAAAAATTCAAGCAGATATATTGGCTGCAACTGCCTCAAACGACGTCTTACTTTTCCCTTATATTCCTTACGAGAGAAAAGTTATTGTGCTCTGGCATCGAACCCAGGAATTTTACGGTCTTACGAAAATGTTTTTCGGAAACCAATTTTTACCATACATTTTTTAGCCGAGCACGAACTTCCTATCATTTCGATAAGTGGATCAAAATAAATAATGAATACTACCTCAATGTATTTTAAATGGGGGATATATTTCCCACCTGGCTTCGAACCCGGGTCTTTCTGGTAAAACATTCTATACAGCACAACAGAAAATGGCCATTTTTAACTATGTGTGAAAATTCAGGCAGAAGTACTGGCTGCAACTGCCTCAAACGACGTCCTACTTTTCCCTTATATTCCTTATGAGAGAAATTTTAATGTGCTCTGGCATCGAACCCAGGAATAGTACGGTCTTATCTAATTTTTTTTCTTAAACCAATTCTTACCATACATCTTCTAGCCGAGCACGAACTTCCTATCATTTCGATAAGTGCATTAAAAATTAAGAAAAACCACCTCAATGTATTTTAAAGGGCAGTTTTTTGCACTGTCCTAGCATCGAACCCAGGATATTTTTTGTAAAAGTCATTAATTTTATCGACAGATCCTGATCATATCTATCAGCTCCTTGAGTTTAATTCCCTACCTGTCCGGGAAATATTTTTTAAAAATTCGCTAAAATCAAAGCAATGCATTTAAATGGAAAAAATCGGGACTTTGGGCCCCTCTGGAGTCGAACCCATGACACTGAGGTTCAAAATCGCAATTTTTCTGGTGGTTACACGTTATGGTTAATACATCGTAAAAATCTCAAGTCAATAACGCTGGTGGTTTAGCCTGTGAATTAGTATCATATCTATCTATCTATCTATATCCTTGAATGAATCCGGAGAAGCATCTATATTTAATAGATACACTATGCATAAATGTATAAATTGAACATATTTTAAATTTACATATACATATATTCTTTGTAATATTTCAATGCAAAACACTACCATTGAGTGCTAAGCCTTATTGCGATCTAATAAGAATGGATACTTTCATCTTGCATAGAGCTTAATAACTATAAAACTTAATTAGACAATACAAGAGCTAAAATAGTATGAAATTGGTACCAGGGCTATCCCTTTTTTATGAGTAGAATACATTATACATACCTTGATGCATGTTAAATAATGAATTTCATAACATTCATGGATAAATATGACCACATATTCACACGCGAACATAAATGCTCAAGATTGAGTTAGTCGATATGCTCGGGGCTGCAAAATTTCCTGATCTAATCAAGGAATCAGAATTTTGGAAATCATTTTTTCCTTCTGTCTCCCAGATCTTGATAGTTCGCTCTTAATTTTACTGAACAATTTGACGATCTAATGCGTTGTTTCTAAAATATTTTCGTCTGAGAAAATCACTTTATATCGTAAATTACTGAGGATCTTCTAAATCATTTCTTACTTACATTTATTAAATTCTAAAATATACTTACCTTATCTAAACAATCATTCTAGTAAATGAAACAAGTCCTCTCGATAGAGTATTGCGTATTTGTCCTTTTAAAATCAAAATATTAAACAATGGATAACGCCGAAATGAATTTCCGGAAAGTAACGGCATTTGGAATTGTCGATGTCGAGCAAAGACAAACATCAAACGGAAAAGGAACGAATTTCGGAAATATCAAATGAAGATTAATTTTAAAGGCGAACAGAGTGACGGGCGTATTGTACGTGTATTTGTGTTTATGCTGGCAGTTCGAATGGAGGCGATGCAGTGAAAGGAAAAATGTTTTATTGAAACCGATGGCGAATTATTCATTTACTTTTCGATGACGATGAGTTTGTCACCGAAGTACGAAAGCAAAAAAGTATTTTGGATTCGGCAAAGCATTTCGTATAAACGCAAACACTTTGTATTTAAAAATAAACGCTTGTAATCGAGATACCTTTACTTAGCTCATCCTCAAGCCATCTCTGAGGGCTGTTTTGGAATATGAATCGTAGATATTTATATTGTCTAAAGAAAGAAATCCATGGAATTATTGCGAAATAATTCTGATGATTTTATGCCGTATAATGTGTGATTTTAGGTTCATAAGCTGGTTACTAAAGCTTAACAGCAAATAATTTTATAGAAAAACACGACTTCTCATATATGGCTTACCTCATCCAAAGGTTATCCATCACAGTTTTATCTAGCTGTTTATCTATTACTAATCATTGGTAGTTCTGAATTACAAACAAAAATATTTGGCGAAAATAATGGTTTCGATCTACTCAGCTACGAAATATTTTATCAATGGATTCTCTTATGTTATCAACCAAATATGCCTATCATATTCAATTTGCAGATATTGTATACGCTCTTTTGCTAAGGAAATGATTCGTTGATAGATGAAGTATGTATAGCTCTAATGTTTTTTTTAGACCTGGTGGTCTTCCTTTGAAGATTTTGGACAGGTATGTACGCAATTGTAAAATATTAAAAGCCGTTCTTTCATAGCAGCGTCTCACGGACACCGAAAATTTCCGAAGTCTCTTCCATATAATATAATATAATTCCTTAGATTATTCATACATTTTTAGTAGTGATATTGGAAAATCCTATTTACACGTACTTTTGAATTTCCTTAAAACGTCAATATTTATTAGTTAACAATTGAATTCTAGTTTCATCTGGTGTTATTTCTTTTGAAGCATAAAATAAATACCTTTTTATTCAGCTTTTGGTAAGTTTAGCTTTCGTGTCATCGCGTTAAACTTGCATTATGAAATAAAACAACTTCAATTGGTATGGCTAAGGATGATAATCAAGAAACATGACTTATTCCTTTCAAACGAAAGGTTTTTTTTTTGGACTATTTCGCAAATATTTTTCGCTAAGAGATGCTCTGAGTGTTTGGTTTTTGATTTATTGGTCACATTTTGACGTTAATGTGATAGTATAAATATTTTTTAAGGCGTTCCTAAGGGAAAAGATTTGTTGAAGCAACGAGCAAGTCATCTCCATGGAAATATGCCATACTTTAACTGCTACATCGAGCAAGAGCATCCTCTTGATACATCTGCTATCGTGTCTGTCATCGTAAAACCTAGCTGTGTTTGCTCTCACCCTATGTTTACTTCCATCCATCCCCTTTACTGTATTCCAAATCACTCTCAAGCATGTAGACATCGTCGGAGCCTAAGGTTCCGTTGTCCATCATCATGCCATCGACTCTACGGAAAATCTCTTATAAACGAGGCGTATCATCATATTTAACCATCCTTCATAGTCAAGCGTTTAAGACTTGAAGTACTAAAACTTGTCAGTTACTTTTTTTAATTCTGAGTATGACTCGGATGTCGAAATGAAGCTATAAAAGGCAGTACCATAAAGCACAAGTCGTTTGATCGTCACCTTTGAACTCCGACACCTTTCACAGAATGCAGATATTTTATATTCATTTCTGAGAGCAGCTTGTTTGCTAAACCATTCAATCACAATAAAAATATAGTTTGAAAACGGTAGGTGGTTTAGCGATTATTTAGTAATTCGATGGATTGCTGGAATGGACTATTTTGTCTTGGAGATCTGTTTTGTTTGGACAGTCGCCAGTTGCAGTCCAAGGGACTCCAGTGCACTCATCCATTTTCATGTTTCCTTCGAAGTTGGCAGACTTTAAACCCTGATGCTTTTAAAATTCTTTAAAGCTCAGAGTACACGTTGATAATTTTATACGGTTAACTTGAGGCATTACCCGTTATAATAATATTACCAGCTGAGTTGAACGCGGCTATTTTCCTATCATCGACCTATCCATCGTATGTAAGTAAGAGTGTTAAATATTAATCTGAAGCCGACTCTTTTATCGGACTCAGGCACTGCAGAAGAATTATAAAGTATTGGAAGAAGAAAATACAAAAATAATGCTAATTTACTAAGATTTAATTGTGATGTTATATCAAATTATTCCGGCTGACATTAAAACGTATGCTTAGTTCCTTTTTCGCTCTACTTTTATGTCAATTCGGTTCGGTAATTCGATTTTCGTCTAACTTTTACTTTTAACCTTTGTCTAATGAATAGCTTTTGAAAATATTTGCACGATCAAGATCTTATTCATTGAAGTAATACTCTGTAACTTAATTAGGTTTTAGAATTATGACTAGATAGAGTAACTGGTAGATGAATTTAAAAAAGTACTCTAATTTTTCTAATAACTAATGATATATGTAAAAGAATCTTTGGCTGTGAATTCGTGATAGAACTCCATGAAGAAACAAGTTACAGATGAATGTTTAACAACCAGAATATTAATTACAGTGAAAATACAACAATTTATATTATTTCATTTTAAATAATTTGCAGGGAAACAAAGTGTGATTTTACTTTCTCTATGAATGCATTCCTCAAAGTAACGCCTGATATCGTTTTATTGGATTTCATGATATTTATATTTTGGGTGGTAAAGGTTCATCTTTTCCTTGTTCCTTAAAATGTATGATACAATAGCCTACAGTTTATGTAGTTCACAAGATTAGATTAATACATATTTCGAATCTGAGTTAATGAAATCGGCTCCATTTGCACATGTCTAAGTTCTATATAAAACTGCTTGTACGAAGATATCGTCTTGCTCCTTATTCTTTCATATTGCCGTAAGATATTATTGAATGTCCAAAGTGATGAAAATATTAAATCAATATTAAGTCATATTAGTCATCTCTCAAGGACTTGGGTATTATCATTTTAGCTAGTATTTAATTTAATACAATTATAGATAATAGTATGCTATAATCATAGATACTGCCAATATTTAAAAATACGTTAGAGCTTCAATAAGTCTCTTCCAAATGATTTAAACTAGATTAATCATCAGCTCTCCGTGTAGATTTTCTCGCGAAGATAGTAAGAGATAATCGGTAAGTTTGAACGAGCAAGGTTGTTTGTCCAATTCAGCTCATTGAGAAATTTCAAATTAAGCAGATTCAAATGGAAAACTGCCAGACTGAATGCAAGTTGGCAAGGTAATGAAATATTACGCCGTAAAAGCGATAATGTGTATAAATTTACCCCTATTAGATCATCGTATAATCAGGGAGACCATGAGCAGGCATAAATGATAATAAACTGAAATATGGATCATATCGATATTGCATTGATTTAGACATTGGCAATATTTTGATCTCCCACGAGGATGACAGCATATTGTCTATCGATCAAGAGATTTTTCTGAAAATAGGCACGGATTCCATTATATATATATATTTCTTTGGTGACATCGTATAAATATATCAAACGTTGCGGAAAGCGGAAATTCTGATCTATCTCTTTAAGAGGAAGTGTATTTCCGGTTCAATTGAATATAATTTACCCGAAACTAGAGAATACAGCGCTTCACAATGTAGAGCAGAGGTAGTTTCGGGAAACATTCCAGAGTACGATAATGAATTAATATTTTTTAAATCCGTTGTCTTATTCTGTCCTAAATGTGCAAGTATTCACGATATTAAAATTGAGCTACGAGGCAGTATTAAATATATTAATAGTGAGGTCCAGTAAAATCGAGAGAAGTATTAGGAAAATGCTATATTTTCATTTTAGTTTCATTGATTTTGCATCAACTCTGCCGGTGGCCGCAATGACTTTTACGACTCTGGCTGGTTTTAGTAGGATAAGTCTCCCAAGATTGTTGCTATAGCTACAAACATTCCTTCAATATCGCGTAAATTCTCCGTTTAAGTGATAAATGTATTTTAGGGAGTCAGCATTTTCCTCAGTATACGTATTCAATATGATATTTGAACAAATAACTACAATATTTAAAAAAAATATTTAATAAAAATCTTATCCTTGTAGCACTCTCCGTACGAATTTGCCAACAGTTTCTTCGGAAATAAGCGGTTGTTAACGAGCACGACAAACAGAAATGCACGGTCTATTTCAGTGATAGTTTTGATAATTCAAAGTAAAGAAAATGTTTTACTTCCGAAATATAACATTCAAATGAGAAGTACTGCCGTGCAAACGGCCATTCTTCTCATATGAATGTTATAAACACGTAAGTAATCTGTTTAAGGAAAAATTACCTCCATTCAGTTTATCAAGATGTGATCATGAATCACATTTATCCATTCTCTACAGCTATTGAAGCATAGAAAAGATTTTACAAGCGATTTGAAAGATGTATCGATGTTTTATTTTATTATTGAAATTTTTATTCCCTTTTAAAATCATCTGCTGCCTGAGAAACGATAATATCTCTTCATTAGCGAGTAATGACTTCTCAAAACCGTTGAAATGCGCCTCTCCTTTTTTAATTTTCAGATCCAATGATGGTCCTCAATAAACGGCCAAATTTAGTACATTTTGATATGTTATAGCGTCCTACAGTTTAGTTAGAATTAAAAATGGCTTCGGATTTCTATTCATGCTAAGCAATCCTTGTTCTTTAGTACTCCAATAAAGATAATGTTATTTGATTGCTGGAATCCGTAAAGAAAAATCTATTCAAATGCACCCTAAAATAAATAAAATATGGTTTTCATTTAAGGATACGCTGCGATATTACCATTGGGATTGAAGATTTGGAATTGAGTTGGTATATTGCAATACGAACTACTAACGTTACATTGGTGGTAAAATGTTAGTGTTTTGCAACTGGAGATGAAGCCAGCCCTCGTAACCTTGTATAGTGTTTTGGTTGTTATCTTGTGGTTAGTGTATCTCTAGGCCAACCGCACTCACCGTTTACGAGATTCTTCCGTTTTCCCGACAATCACATCCTTGTTATCGAAATATTCTCCTCCCCCAGTTTTTTAATCATTGTTACTACTTTGTATTAGTCATTATATTTAACCGGGTAATGCAGAAGAAAAAAAAATCAGCCATAAGAAAATCTACAGAAGTTGAACAGTAGTGAAATTGAAATTGTGAGATTTATAAAATCCCTGTGTTTGGACGGATACCAAAAGGAATTATATTATTATATGTATATAGAGGTTTCAGGTTTGACGGAAGTGTGTAGGCTACGATTGAGCACCCCAGTAAGGATTCGCTTAAGGATAAAATACTAGTTCACAATGGAATCTCTTCGAGAAGCTTATCAGTGCAGATTTAGTAGATGAGATAGTTGATTTTCCTGTTCCAGTTAACAATGTCCACAAGCTCTGAGACAAAAGAAACATTTCAAGACAAGTGCCGTCTGGATAGCTACTTATGGTATTTTTTCCGTGAAGCAATATAGACACTGTAGCAAATAGAGTCACGTAAGTGTATTGCTGTCTTTATTCACACCGTGTGTCGCCATTAACGACTCGCGAAGTCAATGTATAAATGTAAATTCTCTCTTAATTTTCAATCTTATCACTGACGTTTTTCTACGTCTCATAATTTAACCTAGGTTTACCTCCCCTACAGCTTTCTTCTCATTACTGACGTCAGAAGACTATCGCGCTTATGTGTCTCCGATCTAGTTTACCGTTGTTTTAATCGCTATTTTAGTCTCATAATGACTGGCCAACGCTTAGCGCTTATATATATGATAGATTCGTTTTTCCTTTAAATTTATTGCTGTTGAGTTTGATTATGATGAATGAAATATATTATATAACATAATATTATGATATACATTATGTAAGTAAATAGGGTAGGTGAGGTTGAAGCGGGTCACTTCAAATGGTTTTAAGAATAAAAAATATACAAACATATAATATGCTGAATACAATTTTTCTTCGGTAGATACCGTTCATATGTATATGTATGAGAAGTAAGATCAAGATATATAAGTAAATAAATTTTTAAAACATATTAAGATGGAGCACCACCTCTGACCCACTTCACCCACAACTGGAGGGTGAAGTGGGTCATTAGAAAACTACTGTGATTCCAGCAAAATAAAATATTTTTGAAAACAAAATCAAAAATTTTTCTAGAAACACTTCCCTCAAGTAAAAGAAGATTTCCCTGAGACTCCAACACACACCTCATGGAACCATACATTGCACTTGATGCACTGAATCCAGTTTTTATACTCGCTTTTCACAGAGATCTTCATAGATGAAGGAAGATGTCTTCTCACTGGAGTCGACTCTTAACATGTTTGGGTGTCATGAGGCTGTTTTGGAACAGGATCACATTCAAAGGGTTCAACAGCTTTTGTGAGTTTGTCGTCAGTCACTGCAAAACGGTTGACCAGGAACACTCCTGTGGCTCTAAAGCCTGACTGCTGTGGACACCGTTGTAGACTGCATCCAAGCTTGAGAAAAGATTTCTCCAAAATTGCCCTTTTTGAATAGCTCATGATGGATTTGAAAAACCCACTGATTTGCAGCTGCTCTGTACCTGGATTTCAATGGCTTTAAAAAGGACTTGTCCAATGGCTGGAGTTCGTGCGTTGTGTGGCTTGGCAGACACAGCATGGTGATTTGATTTTCCCTGGCAAAGTTCAGGACATCGAGGAACTTAACGTGTGACAAATGACCATCGAGAATAAGCAAAGCATGTCCTGATACCTTGTGCTTGACAAAATTTTTCAGCTAGTCGAGGTAGATGTTTTCGTTAATCCATCCACTCTCTGACATTGGACGGTGGCATATGTCGTTCAAACTCGGCCTTCTTACGCTTCCCCTTGAAAATTACACCCGGAAAGACGAATGAGCCGAATGCACTGAAGCATGATATCACAGTTACATTCTCACCTCGTTCTTTGCACGTAACTGTGTGAATGTCCCTTTTACCTTTACAGGCCAAAATTTTGGCGGCGGTGGATTTTCGATGGAAAGTGCAGTCTCGTCCATGTTGTAAATTGATTGAGGTCGGTTCTGCAACTTTAATTCTTCAACGGAAGTTTGCAGTACGTCATAAAACTTGTATAATCTCTCCCGCCTCAATTCGTTTGCTCGTGCCATGGACATGCTTACGCAGCGACAGTTTCTGTCCGTGTACCTTGATGAAACTGTTCAGCCAATCCTTACCGGCTTCCTTTTTCGCGACATTAAATTTATGAGCAATCTTTTCTTCTTCGGCAAGCTTGAAGGCAGCCTTGCGGACGTCTTGTGGTGTCAATGGAAATCCTTTCGACTCCAGGTACAGAAGTCTCTCAAGAAGTTCCTTTTCCTGCACCTCCTTAAATACGGTCTTGCCCACAAATGGATCGTTGAGTGTTGTCTTCCTTAGCAACTTTCATTCGGCGCTGAAGGGTACCAAATGGAACAAAAAATTGTCTCGATGCTTCTCGAATCCCAACATCTGCATCTACTGCTGAAACTGTAATATTAATTTCCTCTATACTCCAATTGAACATTCCGTCGTTCACCTACCTTTTATAATGTTGTGGCATGATGCTTTAAAAGGTTTATACATTTAAAAATGACTACCTGTATACCATACGAGTAAAATGTAGCTTGCATACTGCAAGCAAATCGGCAATACTAATTTCATATCGGCATCATATCGGGACGGTCCTCAAAAGAAAAAAAAAAGGATTTAAATTTTTCTTAATATTCGCTGAAATTTCATCGTCTGGCATCGAACCCGGGTCTTACTGGTGAACATACTATGCAGCACAATAGAAGATCACCATCTCTAACTATGTGTGAAAATTCAAGCAGAAATATTGGCTACAACTGCCTCAAAAGACGTTCTAATTTTCACGAATGTAAATGGCTCTCTGGATTCGAACCAAGGACGATCTTGGAAAACTAAAACATGTTTTTTAAATGTATCTATGCTCTCTATGCAAATTCCGAATTTCAAGATTCTATATTGTTGGGAAAGGGTTCAAAATTATTATTGAAAATCGGATCAGTTACTGATTGTAGAGACGCCTGGTGTCGAACCCAGGACACATTGATAGCTGTGAATGCACAGTTTGATTTGTATAAACTTGATCATTCTTTATGCAAAGTTTGAAGTCGATATCGTGCCGGAAAGTACCTAAAATTTGTTTCCTTTATCTCCGTAAGAAATGGATTGAGGAATTTAAATGGCCCTCTGGGATTGAACCAAGGACCATCAGCTAATATGTAAAATTTGATTATGAAATATATTTATGATATCTAACCTCATGCAGAATTTCAAGTTTCTATGCCATCGGGAAAGGGTCCAAAAAAAATCTTAAAAATCGCCACAATGCATTTTAAACGGCCAATTTTTGCCCCGACCTAGCATCGAACCATGGACAATATTCGAAGATATCTTTTTGATTTTCTTTGGATATGCACGGCTTCTAGCGATCCCTTGAATTTCAACTCTCTACTTTTCCGGGAAGTGCCACAAAAAAATTTTCGAAAATCTCCGCCATGTATTCTTATGGAGAAAATCGGGACTTTGGGGCCTTCTGGAATCGAACCAATGACACTGAGGTTCAAAATCGCATTTTTTTGGCGATTACACGTTATAGCTAATACGTCCTAAAGCTTTCAAGGCAATGACACTGGTGGTTTAGTCTGTGAATTAGTATCCTATCTATCTATCTATCTATCTATCTATATCCTTGAATGAATCCGGAGAAGCATCTATATTTAATAGATATTACTACAATTTAATGATTAATAATAATTCATATATAATACTTTGTACTCCGTTCATATAAACATAATGTAAGTAGCCCAAAATTATCATCAATGAAATTGACCCTCTTCACTCTCCCATACCTGACCCACTTCAGCCACCCCTTCACATTCCCAAATAAATTAAAAATGCGCAATGTGGCAATGTCTGCCCCGCCTGCTCGCATTGAAGAGTAGATGGAACGTACGACTGCATGCAACAATATGAAGTTTTTAGAACCATTTAATCGTTCCATATTAACCCCAAGAATGCACTCTCAAGTTAGATGACTGAAAGAACTCACCAGTAAGGAGTTGTGGTTGAATCTTCGTGATTTTTTTACGCATGCAGTCTGAGCACGCCGTGGCTAAAGCGCAGTCATTGAGGACGCCTAGGTAAAGAACAAGTTCTGCCGCGTAGTGAGAACACGCAAAAGCGAAACTAATGTAGTTTTTGTTTCGAAAAAGATTAGCCTGACCCGCTTCACCCGCTGACCCATTTCACCCTCACCTACCCTAAATAAATATGCATTACGTAAGTAATATTTAGATATAAATTTATCCGAGGATACTTTTCTCTTAAAAATTTCAAACTTAGCGTTTATCAAAGCCACTCACCAACGCATTTTTACTATTATTATTTATTTATCACTGCTTAGATGTTCCTTAGCCCTGGCCACACTGTAAATTCCTGATTGTCGCAATTTGGAAATACTACTTCAAAATCTCATCGCCAAAATTTAGTTATTGCGGAACCATATCACTTTTTTTCCGTAAGCTTTTTTTTCCCAATTGGGCTTCTTAGTACGAATACTCTCGTATTTCCTTAGTTAGGTACTCGATCTGTTCCTTTCATACCTTCTCCCACACTTACCCAGGTGTTGCGTTATTTTACGTGGACTAACGTGTTGACCATTCCTTTTATGCCTTCTCTCACGCTTGCCCATATGTTATTATATATGCGCTAATGCGTTAACCATACATTTGAGATTCTTCGCGTAGTCATTTACAGTTGCGTTCGTTGCAATCAGTAACTTTCAGCTTACCAACGAAAATAATCTGCTTTCCCTCGCGTGACTGAAACCTGTTCAAGAGTTGATGCATCTCGCGTCGCGTGGAAAACACGGTCCAGAGAGGAAGGAAACATCTTGGAAGGGGTCCAGGGAGCCAGCAGGTCCTTCCTAGTGGAGTTGCCAATGTTTCGATGCATGGATGCCATAATTAGCGTAGCGTATATTTAAAACTCCCACGGCACCGCTCTTCGGGGAATCCCCTCAAAGTATTTTGTCAATTAACTCTCTGCTCTGGGAATAGTCCGCCGCCTTATCGATTTTCCGTTTTAAGGTGCAAGTTTTCCTGGTTCGCCTTTTTAGAGGAGAAGAGCGATTGGCTCGTTCCGCGAAAGAGAAAGTAATTCGTGCTAATTTGAGCCTTGAATCGATGCATGCGTAAATAAATGTTTTAGGAGTGATATTTCACTCTTTTTACACTCGGAAAAAATATCGTGTCTTCGTGTACATCTGGTTTCGTTTTGCAAAAGAATTTTTTTATAATACTTTTCTGATTAAATTATAATGCATAGAATGAAACTGGTTAAAGCACAATTATAGTTACATGAGTAAATCGAAAATTTCGAGCTCCGTTATCTATAACTGTTGAAACAGAATCTTATGAAAAAATATTGTCTTTTCAAGTCACGAACTTCCGGCGATGATATGTCATTTTCCTCCTCGATATAAAATCTTTTTCCGGATTCCTTCCGTCTTCCAACCTGTTTAGTTTGATATCAGTAGTGGTAAGAATGTGAAAATTAGTCATCTTTTAAAGATTAGATTAACAGAACGCTGAGGCGTTTAACACTAAGAAACCAACAATATTTATTTCATCGGCATGCTGAAGTAAGATTTCTCTGTTCATAAAATGCTGTTGATGATCTTTGTCATATAAGCTATATCGATTGATATCATTTCTTCAAGGCTTCTCAAAGCCTCAAATGTCATATCATAATCACATCCTTCCTGCAGTTTGAGCAAAGACTCCCTTTATCAAAAGGTAGGATTAAAGCTCTACTTCAAGAGTAAACTGTAAAGTTCTTTGAAGATCAACAACTTCGGCCTTGACTTGGTGGTATCGCTCCATAATAACAGGGTGAAGAAAAACTATCTTTTACAAATACCACAGAATGAGATATTATTATTTGTATAATAAATCTCATTCTGTGGTATTTGTAAAAGATAGTTTTTCTTCATCCTGTTCTTTGAAGTTGTTCCGAGCAGGTTAAGGACAAGTAATCCTTTCCTCCTCAATCTTTAATTGGGCTTACCTTTGACCTATAAGCGAAGTTTACCAGTATTTTGATAAGTATATCGCGTCTAAAAGCGATCCTTGTCCGGATGTTAGCGTGTTATTCTAAGTTGTCCTCCGTTTTATTATTCTCGGGGCTTATTTAACTCTTAAGAAAAAATAGGACGTCAGAAATGAAAAAGGATTTTGATGGCGTAAAATAATTTTGATTACTGATAGTTTCCTTGGGAATAAAAATAAAAGTTTTCCAAGAGATATCATCGACTACCGTGATTTTATTTGCTTTTACTCAGTTTTGATATGCTATCACATCATGAGTTTAGACGGGTTTAGTTGTCTGGGTTTATAAATTATTCTGAAGGAGCCTGACTGAATCCATTTCTTTGCGACGGATTATTTTATTTTCAACTTTGTTGTCCTAAGAAATGCAAATTATTTCTTAATTTAGTTATTTAAGTAAAATAATAATTGGGCATATTAGAGTAATAAGTAACACAGCGAAACAGATGTATAGTTTTTCGCTAGAGGTTTGCGTTACGTAGATTTAATATTTGAATGAGAAACGTTCAGTAGATCACTGATTGAATGGGTACTACAAAATCATGTATTTGGGTCATTACGTTTGTGGGTCATTTTTGAAGTCCAAACCGTTTACAATAATCAAATAAATCGTATAGACAAAGGAAATAAAGACACAATTCTTCTCAAGATAAACTTGTCATTCCATACAATATGGTTTCACATGCCTTCATCGTAAAAGTCTGCCATCTATAACTTGAATCTTTTATTTTCGCCATCCTGTGAATCCATCTTCCTCTAAGAAAATATATTCGGTTGTGGAATTAAATGAAATTACATGGTGCCTAATCCAAGATAGAAAGAGGATGATACAAAACTTCCAAAATTTTGAATCAGAGTCTATGTATTGCTTAAAGTATTGGGGACGAACGTCTTCATGAAACGGTGCATACACTTTATCCTGCGAACGAGGCTTTCTCCGTACGTCTCTCTGGGCGGACATTTTATATTCAAGAAAGCGAATCGCTCAACGCCTTGCTCACACAACTTTAAATTTGCGATCATTTTCCACATGTCCTAGCACAAATACTGCAAATAGTTACAAATACCGATCTTAATTAAAATATGTCCATTTGGTTTCAAATTGCACTGAAATAGAGACCAGCGAGCCATTATGTGTTTACTCACCATAGAATCAAATAGTAAAACAAATCAATTCACTCACAAAGTTTATGTATAGTTTTATTTAATCCCCGGGTACACGACCCTGGCTAAATTAATAGCAAGCCCTACGTTGCATTTTTTTCCGATAGTATTTCGATTTAACTCTTTTATGCCTCGAATGAATAAGAAAAATAACGAAATTATGGCATGAAATATGGATTCTGTCCTTAGAAAATTATCGCGATCATGTTGTCAAGAAAACTCTTTATTTTGTGTCGCTCAATAAATAGGTAATTTGATTTTGATCTCTAAATTGAATTGATTAGTTTTAATGGAGAAAGAGAAGGTAATTAGTTTCCTAACCCTGCGTTGGAGAAAGTCGCACAAAGGAAAAATAGTTCCGTCGCGTTCTAATCGAACTATCCTTAATCTTATGCAACCACGCATATCGTAGAGGAAGCAGCCGAACTACTATTGGCAATTCCTCATCCTTATTTTATATTTTCTTCAAATTTGTCTCAAATTAATTGACTTGCTACTAACTTTTCTTATTATTGTTATTTCGAGCTCTCTCTTTTTATCAAAGATTCCGATCACTGAGAAAGTAATTGATTTTATTCAATTAAATCATAATGAAATTTATTGGAGGGATATAATATTCATACGTGAAATAAAGACTCACGATGGAAGACTGGTATATTTGTATATTTCTTCCAAGTTTTGCATAATTGGAAGCCTTACTTTAAAACATTTCATAGTCATTCAGTAGTCAGATGTACGCGTTTTCATTATGAATATTCGGCTGCTAATTATTATGATTCCTAGAGGCCTTTTTAAATAGATATTACAAATTACGAAAATTATAGTCCCGTTTTTTTCTTTTCCATCTCATTGGCCACTCATGGACCATGTCAAACAGCGTCTTAGCTATATATTTACTATATATTTACAGATACGTCCATAATTATGAGACGCGTAAAAATATCTCTATCCCTTCTTCTAATACTTCATACATTGAATTTGATATTATGAATGTGAAAAATCTATTCCTTTAGGAGCACTTAATTCAAAATCCTCATGAGATCCCTATGCTTCCAAAGACCGAAAAAAATTAACTGATCTTACATTATCAAGAGGCCGTGCAAATAAAAAGTGTGGAAATATTACAAAATTCATAGGGTAAAGAATGGAAAGACTGATTTTATTCTGATGTATATATGTATATAAACTCTATGGTTTTGCCACGTGATTATATTTTATCATCCTCGAATTTTAATATGCGTAGCTTTATTTGCTCCTGCTTTTTATTATTTTCCTAAATTTTCTATTATTAATTTAATATTTAATTTTCATTTAATTTTGCTAACATATTGAATCATTATTTATTTCACTCATTGAAATGTGCGAAGAACATATTCTTTGCTTATTAAAGTTGCTTCGGGTGAAAACTCCGCTCGAATCTGAGCCGCATATATTTTCGGAGACTGGAAGATTTTCAGTAGTACTTTCCTTCGTTGAGTAACCACTCCGAGAGAAGCTTTTACAAATATTTTTTTTTCGAGCTGTCACGCAAGAAAGCCGTCATTGTCCAGTACAAGGTGGGTATTTTTCACCGTGGGCGTTTGCGTCCATCAGAGGCGATCATAAATCTATGGTCTCCGCAATGCATCCTGATTAGGGAATGCTTGTCAGGAGTCATATTTGGCAATCGGCATGAAACCCATCCGTTTATCAATTCCCTCCTGACCTTTCCCCAAATAGTTTGAGGTCTCCCTTTTCTCCTATACGGCCGTGACCATTTTCGGTTCACCCCACTTTCTACTTCTGTAGAGTCTTCTTTTGCTGAACCGGTCGCTTCTTCTATTCCAGACGCAGGCATCTTTTCCTTCTCTCGAAATTGATGGCGAACGAGAAGAGTGTGGGAGTGTGCGTTGACGAAACCCTCTCCGAGAAAGTATTATCCTTTTTTAAGCCGAGCCTTAGAAAGTTTCGGGTGTCTTCCATTTCTTCCTCAATGAGGACCACAGGATAAAAAAATCTGATGTGTCCAGCTCATGACTTTCTCCATATCTAAGATGTAAATATTTATCTACGACAGTATTTTCGAACTCTATATTCAATCTAAACTTGGATGATATATGAGTGATTAATTTATATCATTTTAACATTTACGTCACAAACATCATAAATAATGTTTATCGGGACATGTTCGGTGAAAAACGGTGAAATTGGCCCTTTGAGTCCACTACAGGCACCACTACAGGATGAATCACAAAACTGATTATAATAGGCAATGGAAACGAAATCAAAATACGAACGAAGAGCAAAAAAACACATGAGCGACACAAACTATTAACAAAAATAAAGACTACATATTTAAACAGTAGAAACATAAAAAGTAACAGAGAATGACGAATATTATTAATATACATAAAATAAAGCGAATAAAGAAGACAAATTGAGTAAAATGACAAAGAAAAAACCTTTTAATTATTATGAATCAGCCAGAGCGCAATCTATAGCAAGAGACTGAGCGATGGACGCATCGCATTGTAAATAGTTTTCATGTTAGAGCGTCCACAAAGTACATAATCGGCAACTTCCGGCTTATCAGTATTTCACGAATAACTCATAAACAATCAGTTATACAAAAATATGTTCATAAGAATTTATAGTAAATTATATTTTATAAAACTTTTATAAATTATAGTATACACCTACATATCATATTTATGGAGATATTTTGCCAAAACGGAAACGAGCTTCGAAAAATAAAGCTCGACTTCCGGTAAACCGATTTACTCCAAAAACTATTCAACTCTGACACACCTACCACAGTGTTATATACGAAGTTTGGTATTGATACGGCTAATAGTTTTTACGGTAGAGCGCCCACAATCACACACACACACACACACACACACACACACACACACACACACAATACATACACATACATACACACACACACACACACACACACACACACACACACACACACACACACACAGACATCATTCCGAAAATGCTAAAAACGTGTTCTAGGGACCCCAAAACATGTATTTCCGTTGAAATCTCGAAGTCTTTCTGTATACTACGTATATGAGAAAGTAAAAAATAATTAAATATAATGTTAAATGAACCTTTAATATTCACAATAAGCTATATTCCATGGAAAATAAAACAGTTCCATAAATGTGAGAAATTCAAAACCAAAATTCGAAGTTTTCATGAAGGTGACAATTCAATCAAAATTTTACTATTTGTTGCAGTGAAATTTATTCTTCAGACGTTACTCTTTTTCTTCTTATCAGGTGCACGTTATTCTCAGGAAATATCATCTATGGAATCAGTTTTAATCATTGAATCAATAAATTAATTTAAAAATTGATTGATGGGTATTAAATGATAGGAAAAATAATGAAGGAGATTTAGTTCAAGTAATTTCCCTAACATAATTATCTTGAAAGGCTAAGAAAAGAGAAAGCTGTCTGGAGATTATTACGTTATTGCAAATAGCTTGTTATATATGTTGTACATACCTACCTGCTCTGTGGCTAAATTTACGTTGCAAAGTTGAATAGATAGATACATAAATGATATCCAGCACAGTGATACCACAAGTTAGAGAGCAAAGGATAAAAATAATTTTGAAGAAATATATTATCTGGTTTCTGCTTTAATTATGACGTGAGAGTTGGTGTCAATAGGTTTAGTATTAAATAAAGGGCTGGCGTTCAATGAAATTTAATGAGACATTAATATGTCCCTAGTTATTATCTTATATCACAATAGAAGGAAACTCGCAATTATTAAAGTAAGCATCCAACAATTGCCTAAAATAAACAAATTTCTGCAATGGATTTGCAAAACTTTTTGTATGATGTTAAGTTTTAAATGGATCAAAAGCCTAGACAATAGGGAAAAGAAGAAAATTGTTTTGGAAAGTTTTATAATTTTTTTTGCAAGAAAGCGGAGAGAGTAGCTCGCAGACAGAATGAGGAATTATCAGTTTATTAGGGAAAATTGGAGATAACCGATCACTAATGAGCGCTATAAAGAAGAGAAAAGCAGAAAGTATGGGGCCAATCGCGAAGACAGACTATAAGCATGATCATGGAGGAGAAAATGAAGGGGAGACGAGATAAATATAGAGGAGGTTTTGGTGTACTCGCAAATTTAAAATGTGGAAGAAGGAATCGACCGATGGGAAAAAGATGTTCGGAGAAGAATTTGCACCAAGAACTTGTCCCAAGATGGATTCACCCAGAGAAATAGAGATCGCAAAATATAGGGTAACCATATTCTTTCCACAAGAAACCGGGACTGATAGAAGGAGTTTAAACCGGGACAAAGGGAGACTTTATTTTAAAAGTTAATGAGCAGATTCGTAAAGTCATTTCATTTGAGACGTTGAAATATTATTATTTTTATATATCTGAATCTACAATGATTACTATATGTAGGCTCATTTATAATGAGATAGATGAAAATTTGAGTGGGAAAATGGATAATCCAGCCCAGGTCAAAACGAGACGTATTGCAAGCCTAATAGAAGGAGAAATATAAGTAAAATTGTAGATTGAATTGCGGTGATTGTTTTGGTGCCAAAAGTAACTCAGAGGGGGGGTAACCTTCAAAGTACATACATTTAAGCAATTCAGTAACATTTCCTTGAAACATAATTTTTTTCATACTCTTATGACATGACCAAAAATAGAAAGTGAGAATGTCTCCCGCTGCAGACAGGAGGAAAAAGTGCGCTTGCCAACGATAAAGGAAAAACGGTTACTTTTATCGGTGAAGGGGTCCTCCATGTTTACGGGTGAATTGAACTCGATCGGTGATCGCGCTTTCGAAGGTGGAACCGTGGTAGAAAAGAAAGCGCGGGTAATGAAGCCGCGAGCGGATTGGCGGCGATTGTTGAGTGGAAAAGGCGGTGGTCACGTGAGAGAGTCATGGCGGCGACGCGCAGCCCTTCAACGCTCAGGAACGCTAAGGTGAGCAGCCAAGAGCCTAATCTGCAGCTCATGATAATTATTATCGATGGAAAATTAAACTCGTCGGCTTCGGCCTTGGGTTGCTACCATCCATCGATGTCTAGCAGCGTCGAGAACGTCCCGCCCGAAGGAAAACGACGTTGAATTACAAAACGGAGGGGCCTCGGCCTTGTTGTTTGACGGATTTCTGATTGGGGAATAGAAAAGGCTTTTATCAGGGATAACAAGAGGAATATCTAGTTATTCTTTTAGCCTCGTTTTAATCAGAAAATAGCGTATTTTCTACTACGTTGCAGATCGAATCACCAATCGCTTTCGGAGACGATTTTGCATTCTTTCAAGTATACAATTTAATAATGATTTAAGTACTTTCGTATCATATAGTCGTAGACATAATTAATTGATGCCTTGATTAATAACCTCATAGTAGTAATTGTTTCAAATATAAATAAGCGTCTAGTGTTAGGGATAAACTCATCAACATGATTCCTAGAAGCTAATTGTCGGCCATCTTCAGGAAATTAGAATATTTCGACTCATTTGGAAAACAGTTCTACTACCAACTACAACTACTACTTAATTGCAATTTTACCATCATCTACTAAGTTAGTAAATGTAGCGCTAATTGTACTACTTTTTCGCACTTGTAAAAATAGAAACTTTTTCCCTAAACAATTTTCTACGTGTATACAAAATTACACTCTTACAAAGAGTTAGACTTTTTTTTAATCTTTGCTTATTGGAAATAACTACAGTCATTTCCATATCAAGTCATCCACCACTCAGAATTCACTGTAAATATTCCAAAATAAGCTTTCCATTTTCTTTTATGTGTATCTTCATTAAATAGCAGCAAAAAGGTATGTTGGCTTGTCAAAAATCATAAATAAGTTTTATATAATTTTTGTAGTAATTCTTAAAATTTATTAATATTTGTTTGATTCCATTTTTGCATTTTTTTAGATTTCCATACTATATAACTATATAATAATTCCTTTTCTCTCAATAGTTTTACGCACGCCTGGTAAAATTGTTATAGCAGTTTTGAATAGTAGCAGCTCTCCTTCCACAAAATAGATTTTCTGCCAAACTATCTGTTCCCCCTCAAACTTACATAATCAAGATAACATGTGCGCATGTATCTGTTATGAAGTAACTATCAGCTCTGAATTACTCAGTTCATTGTCAGTCTCTCTAAAAATGGAACCATGATTCCATGGTTCCAGCATTACTTCATTTCTTTTATAAGCTGTGATTTCATATACATCCTCTTGTCGACATATTTAATTTAGCCAGAAGATGAAGAAAGCAGAAGAAAAAAACATTTCAACTTCCTATTCTTTTGAAATAAAATTTCGACTTCACTCGCTAAGGGATTTATATTTATAAATAATTTAGTCTCTCCAGTTTATTTAATGTTTGATCAGATCTATGCATTGTGAATTGTTTTTATTTTTAATTTATTTTGTTGATTGGTTTTTAATTTTTTTTTCAAATAGCCGTTTGAAACTTGAAGGTTTCTTATTTGCCTTTCAATTTCTTTTGAATTCTAGACGTCCGCGTTAAATTAGTATTTATAATGTAATGTTTTTAATGGATTATTATTAATAATAATTAACCACTGAAATTATCCTTACATTCCTATTGTTCGTTTATTGGTTTCATTTGTGTGGTTTTATTCTTCGAGAAGAGCAATTGACCGAAATTCCTTTTGGATTACTTTTACGCAATTCTTCTTATCTATTGAATTGAACAATGTCCTTGTAGCAACACGACGCGACCTGACATTTAATCTAATCTTGAAAGCTTGATATTAGATCCTCGAAAGCAAGAGATATAAATGAAGAGAAAGCAGCCTAAAAAGAGATGGAAAATGATTTGGTAATTTTGTTCATGTCTTTAAGATTTTTTTGTCTCTTCAATTTTTTCTATGTAATTTAAATAATAATAATCATATCCCTATTAAAGTCTCATAAGTAATGCCGAAGTTCTGCTGTTGAGTAGTGAAATAATCAGCTCTTAGTACCTTAGATTATTGATGAATTTAATATAGTATCTCCTAGTTAACAGACCTTTTAACATATTAAGCCATATTAAGTGGAATTGTGATTGTCAACTTCATGAAAATGTCAATTCATTTATTGGTTATATGTTACTAATTTTAAATGTTTTACGTGAAATTAATACATTATATACATACGTCTTTATTCGGAATTAGGAAGTCCCATTTTCCATTTAACCCTTGTCTGATACAAAAACAAGAATATAACCAATAATATGTACAGATTTTCTTACGAGTGATGTGAAAATAGAGTGGATATGGAAGAAAGAATGATTTTGTAGAGCAAATAGAAACTGCGCTTATTGATATCACAGAAAAAAAATCCCCACTGCAGAAAAACTCCCACAGAGGGAAGAGGGTATGAGAAAGATTGAAAATATGGAGGAAAGATTGATAGAAAGAGAGACATAGTTCTGAAAATAAAGGTAAATGAAAATTTCAATAGGCATTTTCCGATAAAGTAAACAGCCAAACAAAAGTGATCAAAAGTGCTCCACGCATTTTTAACACTCTCACGAAATGCACATACAGTGCCATGACTATCATAAGACATGTCATGTTTCAAATTTCGCTGCGTTGCTCCCATGACTGTCTGCAGGAAAGGAGAAGATGGTTAAAGTTTTCTGGCACAAGATATTTTTATGCCATTTTGATTCGACTTATGAACATTTTCAGATATTTTCACTGCAAGTAACGCAGTATCTAATTGTGCATTTTTTAGTGATGAAATTGTTTCGTTTTAGAAACGAGAAGGAAATAAAATTTCGAATTATAGGATAAGAGGATAAGGGAACGTTTTAACAACAATACACGATTAGACTTTTTCCTGAAAACCCTAATAGCAGTTGTCACAGCCTCCATAAGGAAATGGACTTGAGTTCGAATCGCAGTCCCGTTGAAAAATTTCTCCACTGTTTATCCTACGATAGAACACATTTTTAACGGATAAAATTAATTTCATATACCACAATTATATTCTTTATAACAATCTTCCTTATCTAAAAAACGTATTTTTCCATCCTGTTACTTGTGCTCGTTTCTGGCATCTTTCTTAAGTACGATTTCCACTTCAAATCCGTTGCTATTGGGCCACAACGGGAGAAGTGATACGCCTTAATGTCGTTTCAAAATTCCGAGAAAGCTTTCTCCGCATAGTCCTCATACTATAGCCAACAGGGAAGAAGCTTACTATCCAATTATATTGGTTTAAATTGTTCATAAGTTAAATAAATTAAATGGTTCATTGTCCTAAAAACTTCCAAAGGGTGTTTAGTTGAGAATGGAAGATGATACTGAATCGTTTTACGTTACGACGATGACTTTTATGGGATCATAATCACGAATCCATTTTCAATCGGTCCGTTGGATGCTTTTGTTACGAAGACGGACACCTAACGCTATTATATTTATACATATGCCAAAAGGCATCCAATGTTTTCATACTCTCCTTCTTAAGGGTCCATATTTCAGTTTAAGTTTTATTCCAAACGAAGACGTATCCAACTTCAATCACTTCGGCCTTCACTTGTTAGAACTTCATCTCAACGCATAATATAAAATAAACTTTACTTTATGTGTATTTGCGGAAATGAGTAGAGTTTATTTTATCTTATAAGTAATTGACACATCCATTTTACGTCTCCCTTTGTGTAATATTTACAGTATCTTACTGCTTTCAGCTCTATGCTATGCTTTCTCATTTCCGTTTCGGTCTTCTTACTAAACCTTAGGAATTCCTCCTAAGTCGCCTCGCTATGCCCACACTTATCTAAAAATGAGATATTCCAGTGATGGAAAAATTGTATGCAAGGTGAAAAATTAAAGAACTAAACAGGAAATGCAAACAAATATTTTCAACAGACTTAAACAAAAATCCAAAATGTTACCTGGTTAGAGTGTTAGTTTATTTTTGCTTTCATGTGACAAATTGCATGAATGTTTAGGACTAACGCAGCATTTCATTCAACTTTTTGCGGTATTTTTTTATTTTACACAGCAAATCGACCAATCCCGTTTTTTTTGGATTTTTGTATTCTTCCTGAGTCTGTACATAATCCAAATCTAACCAATTCTATTCTATCTATATAATTTTATACTTTATTACGAAAAAATTCGCTATCCGAAACATATGCTCAGAAAAGATTATCTAATATCACTTTTATACATAAATAAATTATAAATATAATTAAGTAATAATAAATATAATTTATAAAAATGCTCAGGAATTATGTAAGATGCGTTTACCTCTTACTATTAAGTGTTTGAGTAGTTGCGGCGTTAATCGTAAAAATACAATGGTGCAGGATATCGCCGCAAATAGAAGATAACTACAATACTTATACACCAATATAAGAAGTGGAATATCATCGTTGTCCATCTTTTTTTCAATATCCATTCGTAAATTAACTCGTTTTCCTTGGAGGAATTCCAACGTAGAGCTGTTTGGGTGTCTGAAACACGCAATGCAAGGGCTTAGTTTATATTATACCTACTCGTAAAGGAGGTTAACTTAAAGAAAAGATGAAGATTTTTCATCTAAGAGAATTTTTGTCGTTTAAAAATGAACGAAATTTTATGTCAATGAGAGTTATCTCCTTCATTGAAAATAATTTGTTCAATGGAAGTCACCCCAAAGATTTGTTTCTGCATTTATTATATTTTTCAGAGAATGTGTAAAAGAGGTCATACGGGGAGGAAAATCATGAGATTATACGTATAAATTATGCTTATTGATTTCTGATCTGTCTAAAAACACATTGAAAACTAAAATCCTGAGTTCAGCGTCTAGAAAACTTGAAAAAAGTGTACAAAGTAAATTTAGCTATTTGGCCTTGTCTTCTGCGAGTCTCGAAAATCAATCACAAAAATTGAGTTTTAACGTAATAAAAGAATATGTAAGAATAAAAAGGATTAGTTACAAAATATTCAAAACCATTTCAATTACATTTTCCAGTGGTTTCATGGCGTAAACGCAGAAGTTGGTTGATACAACATAACTGATGCTTCCTCCTCTATTTATGATGAATTAATTCATCAAGAGCTAGAGAGGAATATGCTTAATATCTTACGCGATATTCCCTTGCTAATTGCAACTCTAAGATTTCACGCACATTCTCCTGAGACGCAAAATGCTGCGATTTGGAGGTTACCCATCTCCCAGCTGACTGAATATTTCAACGTCATGACTAATAATCCAGCAAATGATCATCATAAATTTCAAAGAAGAAATGAATTAGCATGTTCATTATATTACTCGTTCACGAGAACTCATTAATTTGAAATTATTTATTGCCTATGTGCGTTTGTATTGACTGTCTGTAAAGTTCAGTAAAGTCTTCTCAGTCCGAAGACCGGTTCGTACCTCATACACTCCAACATTATCTAGCAAGAGCAGGGATAAGGCTTAAAAGACTTGTGAGGAGTATTCAATTAGGAGATACTTTGATTATTGACACTATTCTATATCACTAATGCCTCAAGTAGCTTTCATTTTATCACAGCCATGAGCAAGACTGATAAAAGTAAATGAAAGATACATAATTCTCTATCTTGTAACTGTAAAAGAGAACTATGTTTCTACCATTTAAAGTTAAAATGAGTCTGGCTTATCCATAATCATTAATCATTAATAATCCATATCCATTAAGGGGCCTAGCAAATGCATCCAGAGAATTAATATTTTTAAATTTTTTTATCCTATGTATGCTAATTGGCTAGAAAGTTTATTGTATAAATAAATTTCTAAACAGAATTACATTGAACGATTTCAATATTTAACCAAAGTTAAAGGCGTATGTTTTATCCGAATATTCCTACAAATGTATTATTCTGTTATTCATAAAAAATCACGTATTATATAAAAATTAATTACTGAGTAATTCAAATTTAGTGAGAGCAAACAAAGGGAATGAATTCGTACAATTTTGTGTATCTTAAACAAGAGAACGTTCACGAAAATGGCACCTTAAGAATTTCCTCGCTCGCAGGGTGTGGAAGTTAGCCTAGAGAACATTTTTATTTTCACCATTCGACGCTGAAAAGATGTAGATATTTCCTACTTTTTAAGTTTAGATGATGCCAATCATATTGGAAAGAAAAATTAGTAAAACGATCAGAGCGGTACGAAAATTTTCTGTCGCTCAAGCTGTAGTTTCATCCTTCATATTTGAATCCTAACGCTTTTAAAATAGAAAGTATTATACAATAGCTGTTACTACTTAACGCGGGCAAGATGTCCAACACTTTCGGATGCAAATGAAAGGATTTGGCGCTGCATTCTACTCCCATCTTTTCCCTCTCTCTTTTCGACGCACGACCAAAAGTAACGGATGCTAAGGATTAAGAAGTGAAAACAGTGACTGCCGCCTTTGAGGAATACGCCTATGCGATTAAAATGCCATCCTAGGCCCATAAGGAGATCCAGGAAATAATTGAAAGCGGAGACTCTCTCCAAATGAACCCCTCCCCTTTTTATCCCTTGTCTTCAGGGACCACTTTCGAATCCTCCTAATAAATTCCGTTGGCCAAGTACACCACAAGGAATCATCCTCCTTCCCACATGATGTGTACCTACTCTTCCGCGATCAGTGGGGTGGCGTAAAACGTCCCACTTACGTTAACTGGTTGCGAAGAATTTCACCGAGATCGGGGGAGCGGGTGAGAATTAGGCGACAGTTTTTTCCTTCGGCACACCCGGAAAAAAACGCCACAATTCCCGATGGCGGAGGACTCTGATTGGTCGGAGTGTTATCGTTGCCTTTCAGCTGGGCACACTCCTTGTCCAACCGGGTGAAAATGTGAAACTTTCTTTCGGGGGTTTAATCACGCCTTGGGGTGAAAGCAATGGGACCTTACACGTGAAGTATTTTGTCGGTCCGCGTTTGGGTGTGTTTCACAATGGATGTTTCCATTCTTACTAAACCTTAAGTTAAAGAATACTTGAAATTGAAAGATGTTGTCTCACATGCCTGCTGTAGGAAAGGGTTTTCTGACCAGTTTTACTCAAGCTTGCTTATCTTATCCCTGGATACCCCGCTCGTATTCCAGATAATTTTTTGCAGCTGTCGACGTCATGCTTTTATCTTTCAGAGAATTGAGTTATAATCTGACTGAAAACTTAAAATTGACTTAGAATCTTGGGAGAGGCTCGACGCAAAATTGACATAATTAATAATGGACTTTATAAATAAGTAATGAAACGCCTATTTGGACGTAAGAGTTTATCCTGTGCTGTTGCTTAACCTATTTAAAGCTTTCGCATTTGGTTTGATAGAGAACCAAAGCCAAAATTCGACATGGCGGCTTCCTCTGAGTCGTCATTGAATATTTAAGCTGCTGAAATGATGTGGCGTGGCTGCTGATAACATTAGATATAAAATTAACCTCCAAGAACCATCAAAAGGCTTACTTACAGCACTTATACGTATTTCTGCCCCTAGATGGCCGAAGATGGGCCGAATAAACGTATAAGTGCTGTAATTAAGCCTTTTGATGGTTCTTGGAGGTTATTTTGATATCTAATTCAAGCTGCTGCTTCAAGCGCTGATGCTCCTGATGACGATGAATTTAATAGTTTTAATTTATACAGTACAGGATAGAGAAAATGTATCTATTATTTACATTTGTCGCAGTCTTGTTAATGTCTGTGATAACATGAAAGCCACTGATGAGTGATGGTGAATAATGGCTCAGGCCTTTGCATATGGAATGCTAAGAAAGGTGTTACTCGAGGGGTCATTGCGCTTCACATACGAGGGCAAGTTCCGCACATAGGAATCTGGCTCGGTAAGAAAAGCAGCGGCAAACTACCTCACTCCTCATATTGCCTCATTTCCCTGTACTAACTCTAATAATAGTAGAGGGGATGAGTTTTCAACTGACCTTCGGGCTGAATACTTTACAGGCAGACTCCTGAAGACATATACTATAAACGTTATTATTACTTATTGCTAATTATTGCCACGGTCACCAGATTTCTTTTGTTTCGAAAAAGGCTCCCTAAATTGCTGAATATGTGTATAAGAGGACGAAGATTGAGAAAATAAACATATAATCATATCAATCCAGCTCAATATATCATTCCGCCATTTTGCTTTATCAATAGACAAATTCAAATTGGTTTGCTTCTTAAATTTCGATGTTGATATTTAATCTGGTTCAGACATTTTCTTTGACGTGAAGTAAGTAGATTTGTAATGGATTATGATATCCTGGTTGAGTTACACTCAGTTTAAGTTAAATAGCTTAATCGGTATTAATATATGAATATATTTGGCAAAAACCAGCTCTTGATGATTTTCATTTTTGATCCTTTCCCTTGAAACAGTTTTCCTTATTGTCCAGGCAAAGCTGTTTATGAGCAGATAATAAGGTCAAATTGTATTTTTATCGTCTTTCTACAAACTGTATTTTCTGTGTAGTGATGTTTTGGCACCATTTTTGACACATATACCATCTCTTCTACATTTTCCTTACCATAGGGTGTTACTCTTCGTTCATCCATTAATACTCTCTACTCCTTCATTGATGGGCTATTGTATTCTTCAAACCAAATATGCTTCAACTAACTAACTATGAAAATACAATTAACTGTGCACCTACGGCTCACTTACGACAATCTGACTGTCTCTGGTGTAAGATATATCCAGAAATTACACCATAATTTAAATGATTGTAATTCAAAGCTTGAGTTCCAACTATCTTTTTTTCTCTCAATTTAAAGTAACTCTTGTATCTCTCATAACTTTTAATATCCATTTAAAGTAGCACTTATATCTCTTATAACTTGAAAATAAATTTTATTCTCCTTTTTAGTAAAGAGTAACGCTTCGTCGTCTGTTTTTATCGTCCCGGGCTCGACTCCCGGTGTGGACCTCTGTGTTCATTCATTATCAGAAAGAAGAGAAATTAGGGACCAAAAAACCAATAAGAGGTTAAATCAGAAAAGCCAACTAATGTCAGCTACTGCAAAATGGATTTATCTGTATTATTTCAAATTATCTTTCCATAAAAATAAAAAAAAAATCTGATGTGGCCAGCACATGACTTTCTCCATATATAAGATGTAAATATTTATCTACGACAGTATTTTCGATCTCTAGATTCAATCTAAACTTGGAAGATGCATACAAATACATTTTTTGTAATTTTTGTAGATAACTGTATACACCTAAATATTACTGGAGGAATTTTGCAAAAACGGAATCGAGCTTCGAAAAATAAAGCTCGACTTTCGGTTAACCGATTTACTAATCAACTCTAACGACACCAACCAAAGTGCTATATATGAAATTTGGTGTTGATACGACAAATAGTTTTCATGTTAGAGCGCCCACAAAGTACATAACCAGCAACTTCCGGTTTATCAGTATTTCACGAATAACTCCTAAGCAATAAGTGATACAAAAATATGTTTCATACAAAAGTTATAGTAAATTATATTTTCTAAAACTTTTATAAATAATAGAATATACCTAAATATCATATTTATGGATATATTTTGAGAAAAATCTGATGAGGACAGCACATGACTTTCTCCATATATAAGATGTAAATATTTATCTACGACAGTGATTTCGAACTCTATATTCCATCTAAACGTGGAAGATGAGTGATTAATTTATATATTATTATCTTTTACGTCACAAACATTATAAATAATGTTTTTCGGGACATGTTCGATGAAAAACAATGAATTTGACCTTTCGCCCATTGAGCCCAGAGCGCCCACAACGTACATAATCAGCAACTTCCGGTTTATCAGTATTTCATAAATAACTCCTAAACAATCAGTGATACAAAATTATATTGCATACAAAAGTTATAGTAAAATACATTTTCTAAAACATTTATATATAATAGTATATACCTAAATATCATATTTATGAAGATATTTTGAAAACCGGAAATGAGCTTTGAAGAATGAAGCTCAACTTTCGGTTAACCGATTTACTTCAAAAACTAATCAACTCTAACGACTATAAAATAAGTACTTTATATGAAATTTGGTGTTGATCCGAAAAATAGTTTTCATGTTAGAGCGCCCACAAAGTACATAATCATCTTCTTCCGGTTTATCAGTATTTCACGAATAACTCCTAATCAACCGGTGATACAAAACTATGTTAAATACAAAAGTTATAGAAAAATACATTATCTACAACTTTTATAAGTAATACAATATACGTATATATCATATTTATGGAGATATTTTGAAAACCGGAAATGAGCTTTAATGAATAAAGCTCGACTTCCGGTTGACCGATTTACTCCAAAAACTAATCAACTCTGACAGCACACACCACAGTACTATATATGAATTTTGGTATTGATACGACTAATAGTTTTCACGTTAGAGCGCCCACTATCACACACACACATACACACACACACACAAACACACACACACACATACACACAGACATCTTTCCGAAAATGGTCAAAACGTGTTCTAGGGACCCCAAAACGTGTATTTCCGTTGAAATCTCGAAGTCGAATTTTTTCATGAAAACAATAGGTACTTTCTCTATACTTCGTATATGGAGAAAGTAAAAAACGTAAATTTGCTTCGAAGAATAAAGCTCGACTTCCCGTAAACCGATTTACTCCAAAAACTAATCAACCCTGACAGCACCAACCACAGTGCTATATATGAAGTTTGGTATTGATTCGGCTAATAGTTTTTTTTAAGTTAGAGCGCCCACAAGCACACACACACACACATACACACACAAACATCATTCCGAAAATGGTCAAAACGTGTTCTAGGGACCCCAAAACATGTATTTCCGTTGAAATCTCAAAGTCGATTTTTTTCATGAAAACAATACTTTCTCTATACTACGTATATGGAGAAAGTAACAAGGTATCATCGGAATTATTTTTCATTCAAAGAATTTTCCAAATCCGGAAGGCCGTTTCCATTTGGCCGTCATTTGCTTTACGATACAGTCTAAACAGTTACGTCAGCTGAGTAAACTGATGTTTTTTCAAATGTCATATTTTGGTATTGAAGGCTATTTCTGAACCGATTATATCGGATGAAACATGGGGAATTTGTTCCTTCGCCAGGTTAAACGTTTTCGCCGTGAGTATTTGCCAGTCTTGTGAATTAAAGCGTTGACGAAATGTTCTCCCTAATCGTGTTTTCCCCTCTTTGATGGGACAAATCATTCAGAGTACGAATCATAACTACTAAGGGGGAATTAGCAACTCCGTGTGGCCAACAACTGTGTACGAAAATAGTCTCTAATGTACGGACATGAACGGCCTCTTGTAATCCTATCAAAGCGATATTTCGAGGTCTCAAGGAGTGATAAAAATATGAGCTCTGTATGATTCATCCGTGGGAGAGATTTTAAGCTTTACTGATGAATAGATGATAAAAATAGTTTTCGGGCTCTCTCCCAGGTTGGTTCTTGCGACATTGCTGTCACAAACGTTTCGATGATACGCACCGTCATCTTTCTCTACAGTAACGACAAATCCATAGCACATGTATAAGAATGATTTATCCACGCGCTCAATATTAAAAGAGAGGACTGTTTTTTGATTAACTTCAAAATATCTCCTTAAGGGGATATATAATACAGTATACTTAGTTCTCCATGTAATGCTTTGCAGTGAGGAAGGTTCTGGGATTCCACAACTTTCATATTTTCATATCCATTTCCATTGAAATTTGATTATTTTTAAGTTCTACAACGTAATGAAATTATTTTTTTTATAAGATTGATACATTCAAAACTTTCAACTCTTCAAGTGAAAAATGTCTGAAGCTATGTAGTGAGCAAAAAGATAAGAACCTTTTCCTTATACGGAGAAAAGTGAAACTCGCTATTTTTTGTGTACATGAATTTCCTTTGTTACTTAAATTTATATTACTTATGAACCACTCTTCCCTTTCTTACCGCTGTGAATTTGAAGAAATTGATTCATATCTTGTGATAGTGTCTTATTATACTATGAGTCTATTTGTTTCATAGTTTACTACAGTTGAGAAGGTGAAGTTACGTCATAATGTAATCTACAAATGTCTTGACTACAAATCATATGTAGTAATGTTAAATGAAACTTTTTAGTTGTTCTTAAGTAAGCTTAGCTTCATTAGAAGGTATCGGATGGCGAAATTTTAGAGGAATTACCTTAAAAATAATTTTACGAAACTCATTGGTAATTTCTGTATAAATCAATTGTTGGCATTTTCATGAGTTCATCATTATATTACCAGCCTTTTTCATGTGATTTCACCATTCTAGAAAACTCGCATTTCGAAACGTTTTCAAACTCTCCGTCCAATCGGCTTTCAGTAAATTGAGCTTTAATCGTCCGTCAACTCGAACGTTTCCTTCCTCTTTCCCTTCGCCATCTTATTGGTGGATGTGAAACGAAGAACGCTGTACATTTCACAGATTGGTGGACGCTGTCCGAGTGATTTCCTCAAGTGAATAATATCTCGTGATTCAATCGAACCTTTCGAAATTCATTTTAGCTTTTGCAGCATATATCTTATTGCTTCTGACGCACGTAATCTTATGTAATGTATTAGACAATCTTAGATGACATTAAACTCCTGCCTGATCCGTTTTTTTCTAAAAACAAATCCTTCACAAACAAAAATTATCAAATGATGCATTGAAAATTGCTTCATGTAATATTTCATTAACCATTCATTTTAATTTCTTTGGAAATTGCCCAAAAGCTGTGTATTTCATCATGTCTTGTGGAATTTGATGGAACGTCATACTTAAATACACTATACACATATATACTTCCTTTTGGGTTTTTGCGTCACATTAAATACCTAGAAGTTACGTTTTGCAGTGATTTATCCTTAAAAGAACATATTTGAAATGCAATAGGAAAGGCGAATAGAATGCCAAGATTAACTGATAGAACGCTGAGGGTGTATGTCTGTCTGGATTCAAAGAAATATCATTTTGTTATTTATTATATTATTGCTTATTTTTCTCTTATTTCACCCAGTCTCAAGTACTGCGGCACGATTTGGGATCAACATTATGTAGCTGTTATCTCTGATTTAGAGATGACACAGCAGGCAGTTTCATTAGGAGGGATTTCAATTTCGGCAGTAGCGTTACGGCTATGATAGAATCCATAAAGAAAGAAAATTTGGAACGCGGCTGTTAAAGAATTAGAGGTTAAAAATCTCCAAAAACTGTCTTTGTCGGCGACCCTCTTCTCATCCGCCGGTGCTCGTAGAAAACGAGAGGAAACCGCACTTTTAATCGTCATAAAACAACCGCGAAAACAGTAAAAAAATTAAATATAGTAAAATTACATATGGATCCATAAACAGAATAACAGAAAATTGTAATTAATTCTACGAAAGGAATGAAAAAATCACAATGACTTATAGATTGGGTACGGATGATGGTGTCATTACACACGGTGCCATAAGCAACTGGCGGCTCGCGGGTTTTATTTCTACATCTGAAAAGTATATTTATACTTTAAGTTCATATTCATAAAGGGAAATGTCTTGTGCCGGAAAATTTTCCCAAATAAAGTGACATCTCATACTAAAATAGATTCCGCAAAGTTGCTGCAGAAATCTTCGAGCGTAAGATTCTTAATTCGAGGCAAAATAGTCATGCCCATTTGGGAGGAATGATAATCCACCCTCTTAAAACCCCAGGTGTAATTTACAGTTCTTTTTATCCATTTTCCTGTCTCAGTCTTATACTGGTCCCGAATTCAAATATTGCTTGGGGAAAGTTCTTTTTCGTGCGTTGATGAAATGTTGATTGTCGGAGGGTCTCATGACACACAAACATATCCCATCAAAGACAGGATTATTTTCATTATTTCCTTGTCGAGGTGGACAAATTCTGCGATGACTGCTTGACGTGATTTTTTCCTTGCTTTTTATAATTCTCTTGTAATAAATCTTTATGCTTGAAAGGCTCTTTTCCAGCGAATAATCTGGAGAAAATCTTCCGCTGTCTCTTCAGTCGGGGAGAGAGCGAGAGTCCTCCTAGAGCCTACCCGGTTTACAACGAGACTTGACTTGTTTTTTATTAATGTGCTGGGGTAGGTGAGGCGCAGCCCTCTTCCCCTACCCCAACAGCTCTCCATATTATTACATGGTTCATTACAATGCATTTTCTTCAGTCAAGTACAATTTAAATAAATAAATATACAATAAATTAGATTATAAAATATAAAATTCTAAATAAATATGTGAGCAAAAGTTCTCATACAATATATATAAAAGCAAGGTGAAAAATCTGATGTGGCCAACACATGACTTTCTCCATATTTATTGAAAACAGAATCCTATGCCGGTAATATATAAATAACTCCAAAACAATAAGTGTTACAAAAAATGTTTCATAAAAAAGTTGTAGTAAAGTACATTATCTATAAATTTTGTATGTAATTGTATATACCTACATTGCATTTTGACAGAGGTGTGTATGAAAAACCTCCATTTTTGGATAAACAAAAACTTCCGGTTAACCATTATCCAAGAATAACTCCTGAACAATCAGTGTTACGAAAAAATGTTTTTTACAAAAGTTGTAGTAAAGTATATTATGAATAACTTTTGGACGTAATTTTATATACCTACATTGCATTCTGACGGAGATATTAAAGAAACAAAATTTTGTTCCGGTTTAACCGGAACTTCCGGTTAAGCGATATTCATCAAAACTAATCAACTGTTGGCATTGTTAGGAAAATACTAAATATGAAGTTTGGAAATGATCGGATCGTTACTTTTTAAGATAGAGCGCACACAAACCTTTTTACCACAGACAGACACACAGACAGACATGTTCGGTAAAATAGCTAAAACATGCTCTATGGGCCCCAAAACATCTATTTCCGTCAAAATCTGGAGGTTGAATTTTTTTGCGAATAATATGCTTTCTCTATACTACGTATAGGGAGAAAGTAAAAATCTCAGCTATTAAAAACACCTAGAGATAAATAAGTAAATAAATAGATAAAAGTACTAAGCATGGTATATAAAAACAAGGTAAAAACAGGTCTCAACTGTTAAAAAACACCGTGAAAAAATTAAATAAAAATTTAAAAAATACATAGATAAAAGTGCTGGTGGTATATAAAATCAAGGTGAAAAATATTTCAACTGTTAAAAACACCTTGAAAATAAATAAGTAAATAACTATGTAAAAAAACAAATTCATGGTATATAAAAACAAGGTGGAAAAAAAAGAGAAGAGAGAATTTTCTCCAAATATCGTTTTGTCAAAAATAGTTCCCTCGCAATCTCTTTTAAAACTTGATTATTATTTAGGATAATCCCTTCAGCATTGAACTTCTGTCCGTTGGACAACGTTATGTATACAAAAATATACAAGAAACATCTTCGCATATTCAGTCCCTTTATAGAGATCTCCAACTTCCATCACGTTCATCAAAGCTGCACGCAACGCAAATCCCCCAGACCAACTAATTATTCACCAATTACTTCAAGTTATTTCATTAAGTTGGATACAAAGATACTGCTACGCAAGGGCTAACCGTTAACTCTACCAGGCATTCACCCAAAATCGAGAGGGAAGCATCTCTAAATCCCCCGCAGGAAGGGATTCTTATTATGATGAGAAAATAATATCTGCAGCGATAACTATGTCTACTTCTTTGAATTATAACCGAGGAAATTGGCATACAGAACATTCAGTCATTGTGATGCAAATTTTTTTCTGCACAAAATGAAAGTTTCAGCCGAATCTTATTCCGAATCTCTTTAATTTTCGTACATTTGCTACTTTTTACCAATTTTCCTAATACCTCATTTGGTAGGTAATTTCCATGATCATAATGATGCATTGTATTCCACTTTTTGCTCTAGTTTTACAGTCGACTGGCCATCCTGCCCAATATTTGGAAAATGGAAATGGCTCCTACCTCCATATTCTGATGGATGGAATATGTTGCATTTTTCTTTTGCTGAAAGAAAGGGAAAACTTGTATGATTCATCTACTTTAGTCTTGTCAATTATTTGAAAGCCACTGAGGCATAAGAGTTAAGGTCTCTCCTTAAGGAATGCCAGGAAAAATGTTACTCGTAGAGCTATTTTGCTTCGCATATGCGAGCATTGTACACTGTACATGTTCCACTTATAAATTTTGGTGTGGCGAGGAAATCAAGGGCAAACTACCTCACTCCTCACTAAGCCTCATTCCTCTCTCCAAGCTCCAAGTAGCTAGTTGCAGAGTGGATGAGGTGCTAACAGGCCTTTGGGCTGAATAATTCACAAGCATAGTGACAATCATTAAAACAATATTGTTGGAAGGTCAAACTGACAACCCTATATTTAAAAAAATACGACAGCATTTAAATTAAATCACGGTTAGTTCTGTTAGTAATATTTTTTCAATGAAATCATAAGGTAATAAAATAGATCCTGTCAGCATCTCACGCTATGGATACACACTTAATTATCTGAAGGAATAGCGTGGCACTATTCCTACAGGACGTCCACGTAGCTGTAGTATGTTGGCATAAGCGGTGTCGGACTCGATCCCTACAGGGAATACAATTCCCCAAAGGAGGAGTGTGCCTTGTCAGAAGGAGCGATGGAAAGCTAACAGCTAAACCGCGCATCGACCCCAATTATGCAGGGGAAACGTCGAAGGAAATTATAAATTACACAACGAATTTTCCTTATTTGCACACTTTTTCGGTGTTTCTGCAGCTTGCTACTGACCTACTAAGACAGTCTTGAAAGAAGTTACAGCAGTTGGAAAATTGTACGACATGAAACATCGTACTCATAACTAATAAGAAAGTGTTAAATCAAAACCGATGATGAAATTTATGGAGCCAGTATCTGAAAAATAATCTAAACTAATAATATAATAATAAAAACTCTTTATTTGGCGAGGTTAGGCCCATTAGGGCCTCTCTTACACCTAACCATTAAGGGTTACTAATATTACTTACAGAAAAGGAGGAAAAACAATACAAATACATATATATAAAAAGAAAATTAAAAAGAGGTAAACAAATAAAAGAATTGTGGTGTGGGGAAAAACTCCTTGGCTAAAGGCTTTCGGAGAAAAACCCACTGTGCGGGAAAACGCTCACACAAGAAGGGGAGTGAAAAAAACCCGCGAAAACACAGATGGAAATAAATACAAGCAGGTATATCACTCATTGCATAATTGCTGACCAATATTGTTGGGTAAATTTCTTGGTGGTTGACCACGGATGTCATTTACCTGAAAAGACAGAAGAAGAAGAGTAGACGGAAAATAAAGAGCTTTCGGAAATGCGATTTAAGTAGTAGAGGCCTTAACTTTCATCGCGGTTATTGCTGGCTTGAATTCTGATTTTGTTCCCTTTACAAGTCTTGAAGTGAAAGATGAAACATCTCGGTCCCATGGGAACATGGAGTTAAATAATGCAAAATCGTTGAATATTGTAAAGTATTTGAGGAAAAGTGTAGGAATTTCACATTTGGACCAAAAGGAATTTTAATCTCTGCTGTTGATAGAAATGTCGATTTAATCTTTTCATGATTAAATTTGATGTAAAATCGAATTCGAATTAAGACTATGAAACATGAACGTTTGAATAAAGGGAAAGGCAAAATGGGGCATGATTTACCTCTGGAATTAAATTATGTTTTGAAAATTCAGACAATGTATACATATGTAAGTATAACTATGTAAGTACTATATATGTAAGTATTTTATGGAGGCTTTGGAATTATTTCTATATCCACAGCACCTGACTAAATATAAATTAGACATTCGCTCTCGTGCTGCTTTCAGACAATCTCAAATTCATAGCATTATGTCTTGCCTCTATTTATTCATTTCCAAAGACAAAGAATCAATATGCAAAATTATCAACAGTAGGAAACGGAGGCGATACGTAGATGCAATCAAATAGTAGAATAGAGGAATCGCATTATATGGCAGGGGAGATCACGTAAACGAAGTTAATGCTAAGGAAACAAAGGAACTGTATAGCCAAGTAATTGCTTATAAATAGATTGGCTTAAGAATAGAATATTTTGCCTGAAGAGGCATTCAAACCCTAACCGATAAACGAAAAGGAAGGAGTTTAGATGAAGATTTAGTAGAATATTGGGAAAGAGTGATTTAAATGGGACAGTTCTGTAAATTGGTCTGTTATAACGGACGATGTGTCAATATGACACGCGGTTTATCAAAGAAACGACGAAAATTGATTATTTGAAAGTAACTGTATTTATGAAGTATATATCTGGGGTGTATGTATATTAGAGTGAGTGCCACGGGGATGCTGTATAAATAAAGACTTTCTGTAGTAGTTTTGGCTGTTTTAATATTGTTTGTAAGTTAGGCGATGTAATTTCTTATTGTTAATCAGCAGAGGTTTTCTAGTGTAATGTATTGTGGACGGTGTTTGTGTTGTAAACACTGATAGTAAATTTATTTAGTTATAGCTGCCACCAGATGGCAATTGTACTGCAATATATGTGTAATTAATAAATAATATTCTGCTGTTATCCATCGGAAGTACGAAGCAAAATTTTTCAAAAATGTATTAAATTCTGTTTTCTTTTCTAAGGCTTCCGGTAAAACAGCTACGAGAGATTCGGGGTTTAGAGAACACACTTCTTAACGTCAGATTTTCCTGCAAAAGTAGGAAATTAAGTCCTCTTAAATTAATAATCAATGTATGTTTTTAAGCAACTAGTAAAGGAGGAAAATGACACAGTTTTGAGTACTTTGAATCGTTACACCAATGAAAAGCTCAGCTCTACAAGGCTTTGAAAAATAATCTTTTCTTTACTTGAGGTTGAAATCGGGGGTTTGCTGATTTTTCAGATAACCATATTACATTAACCGCTATTGGACAACGAACGATATCGCATTAATATGATCACACATTCGCAATTTACCCTTCTGTCCGTGGCAAAATATGTACCCGGAATCGCTTTTCATGCTTTACTTTTAAAATTTTTTTGTTTTATTTTTTTTTTCTGACTGAACTGCGAGAGTAAAAAATATGCCTGGAAAAGACTTCAGTTGTGGAATTAAACCTCCGTGGCCATTAAAGGTTCTCAAATTGTATTACGTATATGAGACTTTGGTTTCATTGGCTGATATTTCAGCAACTAGATCTTTAAGGAAACAAATTTCGTAAAGGAAATAGTGCATATGAGATTTGTCTTTCTTAAGCATATGTCCCAATTATGAAACATCCAATTAATAGATTTCTTCTAATTCACGCCCGAATGAGTTGATGGTTTCATCAAAGCATTCACTCGCATGTATGTGTTCAATCCAGCGCCATAAAATAACGTAGCATAAGAACACAATATTGAAAATTACAATGAAATAAAGTAAAAACATATAATTACTATTAGTCGTTATTTCCGCAGTCTATTAGAGAAATTAATAGGGTAGATTAGGTTGGGATGATGGTGTTACTGCATCCCCTGTTAATGCCACTGGCGACTAGCGGAGTATACATTTAAATTTAAACATTATAGATGAAGGCCATCATCAGTGTACGTCATTTATTCTTCTATTTAAGAATGTAAGATACGAGTAATTTTTCGTTCTTCTTCTAATCGAGTTCAATCTTTCATACTTTTTTCCGCCCAATTTTCTCAGCGCCTCTTCCCTTCTTCCATCTTTTTAATTCTTCTTCCTTTGTTTTCGGTACTATTATCTCGATATATTCTAATTCTTTTCGCCTTCCTTTTTGAGATACAATTTACCACTTTAAGTCCATGCTCAATACAAAATATACGCTTAATCTTTTCTCAGATTCTTCTGATTGGCTTATAATAGTTCATGCCACAAAGAAAATATTTTATGTATAAACGCTTCCCCGGATATACCTATACTAGTAAAAGTTGCTCTCATTCTGCAAACATGTTTAAAGTACTGCACTTTACAAAGTTCTATTTGGTTTGAAAATACAGCATGTAGGTACCCAAATTCCTCTATGTAAAATTCGATTCCGTATCTAAGTAGCCTGGTGTCGAGCCCAGAACCTTTTCCCGTAAGAGTTAATGCATGGCGGTCTTAATTCTTAAGAAATATTGGCGGAGATTGTAAATATTTCTATGAATCATTTCCCGAGTAGATAGAAATTCATAACCCGGCATGTGAAGAACATGTCTTACAAAGTCATGTAAATGTCTTGCAGTTTATTGTTTCCCTGGTGGTCCTTATTAATATGTTTGCAGAATGCAAGCAACCTTTTCTCATATTAATAGATCGATATTGTGCACTATAAGTTACTAATACTATACTAGTATTGCGCGGAAAGTTTGTTGGGAAGCTAAGTCTACTTTTCCCATATTGAAGTCCCATGCTGCATGCCCATGTCGACTGTCCCGGAAGCTAAATTAGCCAAAATTTCGGCGTTGCCGCATTTTCCCTTCTTTCAAACGAAGAGCTAACGTGAAAAAGAAAACATGAACGTGATAAATGTATGGCATATGTGCCTTAAGTATTACGCGAAAGAATTATTTTGACACCAAAAAAACTCTGACGGCTCTATTTTGCTACCGAATTTTTTGAATAAATTCCAAATTTGATAAATGTTAATCCCGCCAATTCGTAATGATTTTCGTCGGTAGCTACACATTCAGTCAATCATTGATGTGATTGCATGAATAATGTCAGCCTCTGAAGCAGTGATTGGAGAACAAGCCAATGCTACACAATCGCAGGTTCTATGACCCCTTCGAAACAACATTTCTAATTTCCGTAATAGGAAAACGACGCTGTGTACAAGGAAAACGGCGACACTGCGCTTTCGTTTCTGTCAATAATCGCAAATTCGGGAATTTCTTTAAGAAGGGAATCTTCCCAAGCAGATGTAATTTACGGCCCATGAATTACTCTCGCAAACAGTTTCCTCCGCGAGTGTCTTGTGCAAGGCACTGGGACCGGGTACTTTCATTTATTTTTATCGCGTTTCGAAATTTCTTTATTAACAATTTCCTTGCCATTTTTCCTCCTGGAAGCCTGTTTATCTCGGAGGTAATTGAACCACTTCCCCTGACGTTCAAATCAGCTTTATGGGTGGAGAGTTAGGCGCCGGAAAATGTAATTATCTATTCATTAATGAGCGCCCCCCGTCGTGATCTCTGAGAACTAAAAATAGATAGCGGCGGGCACGAGAAGATGTAAAACCAACTAGTTGTCTGACAGTGAGTTATTTACTGGGACAAATTTACCTGGTTCTAAAAGTGAATGTGTAACGTTGTGAATGTGTAACGTTGTAAACAGACAAAAAGGATTTATTTATTGTAACTATTGCGTAGAATTTTGGTAGTTATATCTCGAAAGCTACAATCATAGAATCATACACTTGGTTATTAACTAACTACCGTATTGCTCAGTAATGATGGTATAAATATCCAGCACCACAATTCACAACATTTCTGCACCAATACTATTATTATTCTGTCTTTAAAGTACTCACCTTGAAAACTTGTACCATACCAAACCAGAATGCTATAAGTGGAACACGTTCACGTAAATTCCCACAATGATTCTACGAGTAAAACTTTGCAACGCGTTGAATAAGGACTGATCAAACTAGATGTCGTTAATTTGCATTATAATAACTGGGTAGCTTACACATGGGCACGTACACATAATTTCATCACAGCCATGTTCATGACTGAGACGGAATTGCATGGAAGATACGTTTTTCTCTTCCATGTTCCAAATCGCAAATGACAGATATCCCAGTCATAGGAATATGGTAGCAGGAACTATTTTTAGTTCAATAAAATTAGTAATAGATTTTTATTGGAGAAGTTCCACCAAGTATCGTCAGCAGAATTATATTAGGAACTATTACTACGCAGCACACATCAATATTACTCTTTGTATTCGTTTAATTCTATAACTACCAACAATTTGTATTTATTTATTTATAAATTATGTCTGTGCGATAATACTCAAATGATAAAGAAATAAAAAGTGTCTGGAGCCGCTTCAAACGGTATTATTACGGTACTATTTGAATTACGTAGAATTATTAAAAATTTGCGTAATGTAAGTATCAGATACTATAAACAACACCCATACTTTGGACTGAATTCGATAAACAGTTAAGTCATCGATCCGTTGAGGAAATGCAGAAGAGAACGTCATTCCAGTGGACTTCGCTTAGGTAAGCATTGCCATTGGCGGGGTTTTCCAATTGAGCCGTTTCCACTGTAATCTGCAATCTGGAAGGTCTTGGCTCAAGAGTCTCCATTTCCACTGCAATTACATGGGAAAAGGAAGCATAGAGGCGGCGCGTACAGAGAATAGCAATTGATTCATCCCGTTTTCGCGTAATCTGTATCAAGGAAAGGCGCAAGAGTTCTTAGCCGAAGGTTGAAAAAGAAATACTTAATAGTGCGTTTTCTTCCCTCGAGTTTAGCTCTAAAATTTTCGCAAGCGTTTCTCTGCGGAGTGATTATTGTTTTCTATTTCTCTTTACTAAGGTTGAGTTTAAAGTTTGTACAATTTTGTTGACCACGCGTCCAGTTTGCTTAAGAAGTTTGAAGATCCTTTTTAGTCTTTTATACGGAGAGAATAAACGGAAATAAAACGTATATGTTATTAAGTTTTGACGTTCAGGCTGAGTAAATCATCTTTATATTTCTTGATCTTTGTGCATATTATCGACGTTTTCGGAATGCTGAGTCGAATATGCTGCAAATTTTTCTTTGATTACTACGAAACTATCTTATGCAAAATTATTCAGAATCTTTCAGACAATGTATATATTGAGATATGAAAAGTATTCATCGAAATCACGCTAAAATGCACCAAACACTTCACCTTTTGTAATGAGTACGATTGAAAAAGATATCATTAACCTTTTTCGTCACTTTCTCTCAAACTCTCCACTCCTATGGAATATCTGTTCCTGGATATCTTTTTGGAACGAAAAACTTGTACAATAATATTAAGAAACTTGTACAAGTCTACAATATTTACTACTTTTATGCATGGCTGCGAAAGCTACCGAGGTATTAGGCACGGTAGACTGTGGCACAAATTGGTTTCTCCTTATGGAATGCCAGGAAGAGCGTAGTCATTGTGCTTCACTTACGTGAATACGAATATATAATATTCTGGCTCAATGAGAAAAGCACTTACAATAGTGTGGAATCGCTTAAGTTTCTTGTTATAAATTATTTTGTATGATGGAATTCCACCAAGCATCATTGAAATCTTTTCTTCATTTGCATGCATTTAATATATGCTTCTATCTCCTCTGCATTTTCTTCCATTGCTACTTTGGTCTTGATGTAAATCAGGATGAGCTATTCCAATTTTCCCGCGAAATTCTTTAATTCGAAGGCTGGTTGTAACCTCAACTGCTCCACCATTTCCTACAAAAAGATGCGGAGGGCTGATGAGACGACTGGGCCTGATGAGGTGTGAGGTAGTCTGCCGTTGCTTTCTTCACTGAACCAGAATGCTAAAAATGAAAAACGTAAGAGTAGCTCAATAACCCAAGTAATAACAGATTCACCAAAGAAACTGTTAGAAGACCTACGAATGACGCTTTGCATAGTTCCAGGCAGATTCAACCAAAATTAATCCCTTAATTTAGAATCACTCATTCCTCAGTATCTTTCCTACCAGAAATAGACACTCTGGAGTAAGTCCTTGACACATTTTTCCTTTATCCTGTTCCGGAAGACAAAGAAAATATTTTCTTTTAAGTGAAATATACTCTTAGGACGCATTTTAGGTATGCATCAATAGCTATCCTCTTGCTAAACGTTTTCCGTTTATCGTATTTTTCTTTTTTTTGATAAATACATCAAAACCCTTTCGCCATTCCCTTCCTTTTGAATGAGTACGTGAACTTGATTTGATTTAGGTCCAAGTAGGCAGAAAGTTATGTTTGTAGTTTTTGTGGATTTGTGATAGTGTAATATTTTTATTTTACTTGGCAAAATAAGTCAGATCCATTTTAACGTAGTTTCTCTCAGTTGAGCTTTCTGTTTTTTCGTACTGCTTAGAAAGGCGAGGCCAGGATGAATTCTGTTAATCGGCATCATTAAGTATCCTCTAGATAATCTCAACTTTAACACAACACTGAGTGAAGCAACAATAAATGAAATATTAATTTTCCTCTGCTTTGCACCAGAAGACAAACACGACATTCAATTCTTCAAGATGTGGGAGCGGGAAAGTTTTTCACAATACGATTGCGAATTTTCTTATGATATTTTGTTGCAGTTTGCTTTAGTCTTTTGAGTTAATTTGCGCACCTCCGCCATGTGCCAAAGGGAAAGCTGATAGTTATCTCCGAATGGGAAACGCATCTCTCGGGCGCCACGGGATGCAACGGTACGTCGACTCGTGTGAAAGGAGACTCTTGCCAAGCGATACCACGGAGTCAATGCTCTCCTTGTCCAACACAACACAAAGAGTGGCCTTTTTAAAGAGCGGCACTACGCCCAGGAAAACGCTATTATTCTCCCCATCGACAAGCTCTTCAGTTCACTTTGCTCCTTTTGATGAAGGATCTCTCCCCCTGGGAAGAAATTGAACTTATTTTTGCGTGTCCCCGATCGCATGTCGATATTGATTATTAATAATACGTCTTCATTCGGTTAAGATTGTTGCTAAAAGTCTCCTCTTCTATCTATAAAATTATTCAATAATTAGTTTGAAGAGTTAGCATGAGAAAAATGTGAAGAATTTTGGATGTAAAAATTCCAAATGGATTCTTCGGAAAAAATTTCCACTACAGGAAAACACCCACCATGTAGAGGGGTTTGAAAAACTTGAGCGAACTTACCGATAGCAATAACGAAAAGGTGGATATAAAAATTACAATAAAATAAATACAGTATCATAAAGGCCATTTATGTGATAGATCAACATGCATTAACATTTTAAGAAGTGCTGACAATATGTATAATAATACAAAAATAATTTAATATGAAAAATTCAGAAAACATTCACAACTATACAATACAGTGATACATATGCGATTATATAATAGAAACGTGATTAATACAAGAAAATGTAGCAGATGAGAAAATGTGTTTGTTATTCTGATCAAAAATCAAAATTGAATCGGTCCAAGTCGATCTTAGATTAAGTAAAATTTACCAATATAGTTGTATGGCTTGCGCATGTATTGCAATTATATCTTGTCTTATTAATATTTTTAATTTGTCTCAAGGCGTAACTGAACTATAAATAAATACTGTCTTTATTTCGGTTAAAATTTAAACTTTTTAGTTTCCTCTCCAATTTATAAACGATAGTAAATAATAGTAAAATTATTTCATATCAATATTCTAATATATACTATAACAATAATAATCTAATAATACAGGAGAAATTTAGACGTAGGTATTAAAAACCAAAGCGAAGCTTAGGAAAAAGTATCCACAGCAGAAAAATCTCCGCAAATGCAGAAAAGAAGGAAGTATAGGAAAATTATCTCACTCCTCACCTTAACTGTCTTTTACCATCTCAAAAGCACATTCCGATTACATATCTCTCAGATTGTTATTCCATTGTAGCAAAATAAATTGGCCGTTTGAGCTGAAAGTTTCTGTGCGCCTGCGTTTTATCCTGACTTTATGTAAATATATTTGCGTAATATTCGCCATAATTAAAATAACCTATGACTCATTCGGTCCCCTTCGTGTCAACGTGAAACATTTTTCAAATTTCATAGAAGTAAGTCCCCCAATGGATGCGGCATAAAACAGAGGATATTATAAAGAGATGGAGAAAAATACATAGGATAGTAATGATAAGGAAATTGGGTCGGGGTGATTGTAAAATCTAATACAAGGTTGATAGGCTTAGTTAAGCATTAATTAAGAAAACATCTTAACTAAGTGGCGAGTGAAAATGAGCTTAATAGTTCTTAAGAGTGATACTTGCCGATGTGAGTATCCCCTGTGATATGTCTTTATATACATTCACGACCTACCTTTGAGCAGATAACCTACCTACCTAAACCTACTCACGCGTTGGTTTAAGATTATACTCCTTGAGATTCAGCCTTTTCCGAGAAATTGTCTGATATACGAGCATGATATACCATACATACCATACCTCACAAACACGCTTTCATGGAATCTGTTAGTCTTCGAAATTTCGAATAAGGTTAATAAAATATTATATCAGCTAAAACTAAACAAGAACAATCTACCTAAAGCAACTGGAAAAATGCTAGTCTCCACTCTCGTTCTTCCGGCATTTGACTACTGTTCCCTAGTGTACGATGATGTTACAGCCGAGCTAGGCCTTAAATTACTTCGTCTTCTCAATACTCCAATAACCGCCGTCAGTTGAAGTGGTTAAGACCAGATATAAGGAGAAAATACTTGCTTGCTTCATTTTTGTTACAGTTTTACTACCCGCTCCGGCCCTAACTATCTTCTATGCCCAATCCCTTGGACTAACACCTACCTAAAATCCTTTTTAATTTCTTCATGTAGTTTCTGGAACAACCTGCCTCTACAGATTAAAAATTCCACCTCCGCACAATCATTTGAAGAAAAACTGTTTGATTACCATTTTGTTACTACAGAATGACTCTTATCACCATAATATTGGCTTATTCCTTTTTCTTTATTCTTTTTTGTATTATTTTTTGTAAGCAGTCTATCTTTTGTATTACGACCTAATGTTTATAATTTCTGTTATTTATTTTATGTGAGCAGATAGAATTTAAAATATTTAAAAGTAGTCTCACTTGTATGCTCACATGGGGAGAATTGTGAACTATTGTTGAACAGTTAAGTAGGCACAGTTTAAAAGGAAGTATCCCAATATTTCTAATTTCTGATTGGAAACCATACATGGTTTACTTGTGTGTTTTTTGGAGCGGATTACTGTTTTCTTGAATCTGATACTTAATGTTGTCATAGAGAATTTTGATAAATAAAAGACTACTGCGCAGAATATTTTGGGGCACATTAACTTACCGTGAGGTAGTATAGTAAACCGCAGCACTTAAGGGTGTATTTAATTATACTTATCAGCATTTAACTGTAATTCCCTTCTATGAATTTAGGAAAATCCGTGTATGGCCTCAAATTTTGTGCTTGCTTTATCCAGAAGTTCAATCAACTCTAAATTATACACATTTACACCTGAAATTTTCTTTCTTTGCGAGTTTGAGAATTAGAATTTGGTGTATCTTCTACACGGACTACACGACAAGAATATCTTCCGTACATATCATTAGCTTTCAAAAGTATTTACCGTTATCAAATATATTTTATTCTCAATTTTTGCAGGAAGTTGTGTTTTAAAATGTTGAAAAGGAAAAGGAAGAGGTTAGTGAGGCAATTTTTTAAACAAACCAAAAGGAATGGAGCTGTATGCTAGGGAAATTTATTTGAGTTAACGAAACGAAAGGTTGATTTAATTTTTTTCCACGAGCAGTATTGATCCTGTATGATTTTAAATATTTTTAGTGACTCCAGGAAGGAAAAAATCAGTTACATGACGAGATGTATAGACTAATGCATTTACAGATTTCACAATTTCGAAAATTCCATTGAACGAGACTAGCAGCAATCCCATCCCAAGCGTTATTTGATCTTTTGCCAAAAGCCTTCCACGTTTCCACGTGGATATGTTTTATTTAAAGTATTGTAATTGAATTATAGACTATAGAAAAAATCTTCATTTGAAGTTGAGGAGCATCAAACTATATATATTTTTTATATAATGTTAATTTTCTTTCAGTTCAGTAATGAATTGGGCCGTTTGCCCCTTGCTTTTAACATATGTTTTGCTATCAAAGGAAAATCCTTCAGAGAAAATTTTACCAAAATCGCACGATTCTCATGTTAAGGAAAAAACTTGTGCGGATTTCAAATTATCCAGAATTAGAATGAGGTTATCTTTGAATTCTTTAAACTATACACGTACCTTTTATGTTGATCACATATTTTTCCCTACTTCCTGAACGTTGTCCATAGCTATTTTATATTATCGTATTTTATCCTATCGTATATTACCATCTTTAAACATTAACTATCATTGTAATCATTCCTTAAAATATTTATTAACCAGTGTTTTAGATATTTTGACCAGGATGACAGTAATGTATACATTTTGTGGCGTTTCATACCGTTTAAGAGCGGTTTCAGATAAAGTGCTTCTCTTTGATTCCCAGGGGTTCGTTTGTTCAACTTCCCCTTTCCTTTACCTCTTGCCAATTTAGCAGCTGATCACGGCATTCTTCACGTTGTTACCAGTGGATAGATATCGCACAGGAATGAGTGCCGATCTTTGTCACGGAGGCAATGTTATACGACTCCCAAAGCCTCGTGGGCATCCGCTGCAGGGCTTCAAAGCATTTGTCTGCACAGAGCTTAACGGTCACCGGAGGGTGTGGCTTGCACAGAGTCACTTGTGTGCACGTTAAAGTCGTTCATGGAGATGAAAGAGCTTTATTCAAGGAATGTAAACCGTTTTAATTCGTCGACTTCAGAATTCACCTGTCCCCGTTGTTTTCGGTGGCTTTAGATCGCGATTCCGCAGTGGGATTGTTTTTGTTTTATCTGCGCCAACGGATCATTTCCGAAATTTTTCTTGGTGGTTCGAATGGTAGTAGTTTACGGATTTGCGTTTGTAATTTCGATTTCATAAGTTTGCTTTATCAAGAGGAATCCCAATATGGAAGTTCTCTGCCTCATTGTTAAGTCTCTTTCGGTTGGATTCAGAACGTGCACTTCAGTTTCACTCTCATAGAAATGATGTAAAATACTTTATTTAATATGGACGTAAAATCTATCGATATCACCACCACCTTAAGTATTTCATATTTAGAATAATGTCGTATAAGAACGTTAACTCATTAGTATGATTCGCTTCAATGGCTTTTGAAGAGCATTCGCCGCAGTAACGTATACATCCTTTCTATTCTTAAGAAAAAATACGGAAGAGTCAACCAACAACCAGAATTTATCAACAAGGGCACTATTTGCAACAGAAGGTAATAAATATATATACAAAAATACATTGACGAAATAAATCAAACACCTGTTATTTAAATTCTCCAAACAAGTAATGACTTGGAGGCTAAATAAAATTTAATTAACTAAAAATTATTTTCCGGTTATCGAATCGAAAGTAATGCTTCAAGAATAACAGTTATGTTTGCATTGCATGTTTTGATTTTCAAAAATTTATTTGCATTCGAGTCTCAGTATCATTTATTTTGTATGGAATTAGTAGATGCATCTCCATATGAAAATTAGTAATTTGAAGACCAATTTTCATTTTACTCAAATTTTTACATCTGGATGTCCTTTGCGCTCATTCTGCTTTTTTCAACTACATTTATAGCCTACAAGCCAATAATAATCCACTCCTGCTATTGATAATAAAAAATAATAATAGATTAGTCAGTATCTGAATAATGTGATGGAAAAGCTTGTAAGAATAATGGCTGGATAGAACAAGACTACTTTCTGCAGCAAAATATTAAATTCCTACTGTAATTCCTACTACTAAGAGCAGGAATTCCAATTGTAACTATTCCCAGCTGAATGTTTTGCACCTCCCTAATTTGAATGCATATAAGGGATCAATTTTGAAATTTATCATCAACCCGTTTAAAACATTTTTGTGACACTAATTTACTCTTCGGCTAATGAAATTGGGTTGAAAAAAATCAAAACCAACTATTTTACTATTTCTAAGGATTATTCGGTTAAATTTATAGCTGAATTCTATATTCAAAATCCGGATTTTAATATCGTACTCAATTAGAACATCGACCTCTCACTGTCAGTTTTTTTTAAACTTCAACAGGCTCTTTACTTTATCTGGTGGTTTAAAAAAGAAATCTAATCACTATTTTGACTACTGAAAATCTTTCTAGAGTGATACATGACTCACCATCTCTTCGCCTCTGTTATAGGAGATCGCTCTTGTTTGTGTTTAGTCTGTTGAAGAGTTTCTTCAATTTCCTGAAAACCGAGTCAAATTTTTGCGTGCTCTTCAGTGTTTTGTCTTCCCAAGATTCCTCTCTGTATTTTGTTACGAATGTTCGTCCTAACCATTACTCTGGTTCACACTCAGCGACTGGTTTATAGTTTAAAATTCAAATAAATTAGGTGTAGAAAATTGGTCTCTACGTCTATGTAAGAAGCCAACAAGCCGCCTTTCGGCGTACGGCAGGGGGTGCAGGCACCTTGACTCTATTTTCTAATCGATTGCTTTTGCGTATCGTTCGCGGAAAAAATGAATTCTTGAAAAGATTCGTTCCAGCAACTAGTTCCCTAATCTTCCTCGCAGTATCAGAACGGCCCATATTACAGTCGCGTTATATCGGTACCATCATCTGAAAACGTAATTTCTCTGAACTTATTTAGTAAATTCATCCTTAGAATTAGTCCTCTATATTCTAATAATTCCCATCCCGCGTCCTGTATCATCTGAGTAACACTCACTGTTTTATCGTAGCAATTCTTTACAAATCGTATCGCCTTTCGTTGCATTTTTTCTTAATCCCGAATGTGACATTTATCGTCAGGGTCCCATACACTACATGCATAGATGAGCTAGATACAGGATAGATCTTCAGTAGATATAGAATGAACTTCAAACGCATTCCTTGAAATTCCTCTTACCTTTACCCCCTGTCCCTAATTCCTCAACTCCCTTCTATATTCCCTCCCCCCGCTCCTACTTTTAAGCCCCGTGGAAGTGTTTTTCACCTAACGGTGACAGTCTTTCGTCGAAACCTATCGTATTTGTTTAAAAATAGATTTTTTCTAAAAACATACATTTTCATGAACCCGACATTTCGAGGCGAATAATTCCGAATTCTTTGTCAGAGTTATTTGCAATTGACTCCGATAGAATTTCCGATGCTCTCATATTCATATTCCTCTTTCCCTGAAATTGATTTGATAATGAAGTTTTAACCTTAGTTATCTGCATGCAAAGATAAATATTTATTTTAATTTAAATTCAAAACATACTTAAGCATACCTTAATTGTGGTATTCTTGAATGTCCGAATCATTACTGAAGAGTGTGACGCAAAAATTTGTCGTATCGTTTCATATCTTAATGCATAAAGATCGATTCACATAGTTCGTGATATTCATATCATGATTTTAGACATCCAAATATTTTTAAATAGTGCTTTAAAATAAACAGATACTTCCAGTAAATCTATGGTGACCTGATATCCGGCAGAAGGAAGACGTTCTGCTGTTTACCTCACCGTCCTCTGTTTTTGTAGGCATATGAGAGTCTTCAGCTTTTGTCCAGCATTTTCTTCCTTCTTGAACTGGGTTTTATAGGTCCTCTTACGAGTAACGAATTCCAGTTTTCAACTTAATCATACACCTGAGTTCACTCTTTCTGGAAAATATTTTTGAAATTTTTTCCCAAGCCAACAAAGCAACTTTACAGCATTTTAATACTTTTATGAAAACATAAGCAACATTTAGATCATTAAACTTGGGGCGCTTGTTTTTTTATTTGATATCTGCTAATGTCAAAAAGTTCATCTTCAGTGGCGATAATTCACGTCGAATTTTTATTATATGTTTCATGTGGTAAATCAGTAGCCAGAGTGAAAATTTGAAGCATCCTAATAACAGCTCATTTTGGAGAAACAACAGTTATAGTAATGAAAGAGGCTTATCTTCTCTTTCCTTAATTAGCTAGAGTACTGAATATTAGTCTTTAAATATTATAGTCTCCAGTAAAACATTATGTATAAAATAGAGTCCAAAACTGAAAAGAGGCATTTTCTTTTCTTAGAGCAGATTCCTCTTGGTCAGTAAAATGAAAATAACTGAGCGCCTTCAACTATGTGACCCGCGATATATGTCCGGCTTAGTAGCGTATTTTATCTCTCTGTGTCCTCCTTAATCATCTGTTCACCAAAAAATCAGGAGTCATCCCTTTTAGGCTTCCAGTTTCCCAATTTGCATAAGCTAGGAATTCGAAATTACAATTTTAGAGAGACCATATTCATTATTTATTATGGCCGACGTATTATTATTGTCTTTCATTCTTGACGCATTCTAGACTTGTTCTCTAAGCATTGAGCATGTCTTAGTAAAAATCGTTGTTTAAACTTTGAAATCTTTGTATGCACATATCAGTGAGAGTCTAACCGGTAAAGTAATGGAGGATTTGTATGATTTCAGCTTCAACTTATAATGTTTGTTTCAAATCGAATGATTTCGACAAATGCGAATTCCCACGCTCTTTAAATTGCTACATTTCCATGAAGCGTCCTCCCAAAACGACTGGGGCCTTCGTCTCCCCCGGAAATCAGCATATTTCGCGCTTCTTTCCTGGATGTGGGCAGGAAGTTATAGCTCTAGGAATATCAGTTGATTTCCTCAGATTTTCATTTCCGTAACCGGTAATTTAAGATACTGCCAGAAGTAATTCAAAGCATGTTCTTGACTTTCAGTGATATTCAAGTTTTTTCTAAGTTTATATAGTAACCAATGTAATTATACACTGAATACAGTCAAGAGGTATAATTTTCAGAACATACACAAGTGAGAGCAAAAAACGGTTTATATATGTTATGTTTGGTTCTGGCCTTTTAAAAATTTTGTTAAGACATTATCCAATGCCATTACCTACTGCTGTTGACATATTTGCGTAACATCGCATATTGGATCACATTTTCAGATTTATTCCGCCTTTTAAATAGTCTTAGAGAATGCTAAGTTTTGTATACTACCTTCATTACCACCCCTTTTCATCCGAGCTCAAATAAAGATGTCCTTGCCCTCAAAACGTTCTCCAATTTCCACTAACAAGACCGTGTCTCCATTCCGACTGCCCTTAGACTGTTCACAAATCTGAATGCACAGTTGAGATACTGTTGTATTTACCCTGGTAGTTGTTTCTTTTCCCTCATACTCATCCATTTTGGTGATCTTGTTTATCTATTTGAAAGACTCGCTAACTTATGAGTCGTATTTATTGGTAAGAAATTTATTGGTTTGACCCATTTGTGAAATGTACCGCTCCGGCCCTAACTATCTTCTATGCCCAATCCCTCGGACTAACACATACCTAAAATCCTTTTTAATTTCGTCATCTAATTTCTGGAACAACCTGCCTTTACACATTAAAAATTCCACCTCCGCACAATCATTTAAAGAAAAACTGTTTAATTACCTTTTTGTTTCTACAGAATTACTCTTATTACCATAATACTGGCATATTTTTTTCTCTTTATTCTTTTTTATATTATTTGTTGTAAGTTGTCTATCTTTTGTATTACGACCTAATGTTTATAATTTCTGTTATTTATTTTTATGTGAGCAGATAGAATTTGTATATTTTTTCTGCTCTTATGGGACTCATAATCCCAGAGCAAAATAAATTTATTATTATTATTATAATTTGTAAACTCCATACGCGATATTGAGTCTGATTACATTCTATTAATTCCATGATGGTAAAGCTGTTTGATGCATGGCTCCCCTCTCAGCAAGCGATGCCTCTCCTATTTTCTCATATCTTATTCAGTTATGCGGCCACTCAGCTACCAAGTGTCAACCTCTAAATTGGAAATAGGCTATATCTATAGATGTTGCATTTACCGTATACTTTCGTGCATAAGCCGAGTTTTTCCTCTCATTTTTGTATGCTGTAAAAGCCCTCCTCGGCTTATACTCGAGCGAGGGTCCCACTTGAACAGTTCTCAACTGGAGAAAGTCTTCCTTAGCCGGAAATCGGCTTGTTAATTCCTCACTTGTTCAGTCAACAATCCTTCGTTCATTAGTTACTGCTTTTCTTTGAAATAAACATTCGAAAGCATTCGACTTAATGATGTATCTACTACTGTAATTTAATTGGTATCTATTTTTATTTCGAAATTTATCAGGAGTTGCTGCATTTCCCACCCTAGGCTTACATTCCAAGTTTTCCCAGTCTTTAGTGATAAAATTAGGCGCCTCGGCTTCTCTATATTGTAATACATGAAGAGGATACTTTGGATCCCTTTTTAAGGATATTGCGCGAACGGAGGCTAATATATTTGTCCAAATAGCCTTGGTTCGACTCTGGACCAGTATAATCGTCTCTCATAAGAAATGCACGTAAAGTTCTTTTTAATCGATTGCAGACATTTTTTCTTTTGCAGAATTAGATCAGAAATAATGGCCGTACGAAATCGAGATTAATAACAAAAGAAAGGAAATTGAATAAAGATTCTTATTTTGGTCGTAGAATATCGCATTCGAGTCGAAATTACGAGAACTCTGTCAAAATAAACGATAATGTTGTGAAATTTCTTCGTAGTAAACAAACCAGTCCCCCTGGCAACCAAGGAGATTGTTGAATCCGAGCTTATGCGTTTTCACATTAGAATACACGGGGATTTTATCTCCAAACCAAATTAACGGTAGGGAGTCATGTCTGAAAATATGAAAAGAGGGCAATTAACCGAGATGCCAACAGTCGCTAACTGATTGATAAATAACAGGGATATAATTACGGCGATTTTACGGTTTGTTTTTTGGAAATCAATCTTTAAAATTAAAAATGATAATGAATTTAATCAAAAAGTAAAGCTGTAATTGTGTTTTATTTATTTTTCTAACATTAAAATTTTACATTTATTGAAGGGAATTAAGGCAAACAACACACCCTAATGACGTATTTGTACACGCTCACAGCTGATGTAATAGAAATATAATGAAATAAATTATAAGCAATGATTATATAGGTATACTCTTTGACAAAAGAACCTCGATAACGTTCAGACTTAAAAATTCAATGAATTATGGTCGAATTTCGACCACTGGGTGATCTCTAGTTATTATTATTACATACGCTGCAGTAAGACTATTATCAGGATTTCTAACATCATTATCTCAAATACCAAAGTTATAAAACCACATCACCAAAATCACAAACAGTAACAGAGCCCACAAATACAGTAAGACTCAGTTCATAAATTATCCCCCTCCGGTATCCCCTCCAACACATTTATACCACACACCACCATCGCAGTTACCGCACAGCTTAAATTTGTACTTTGGATTTATCATTTACAAGAAATAATGATCAAAAAATCTGATGTGGCCAGCACATGACTTTCTCCATATATATAAGATGTAAATATTTATCTACCGCAGTAATTTCGAACTCTATATTCCATCTAAACTTGGAATATGAGTGATTAATATATATATATTATTATCTTTGACGCCAAAAACATGAATAATAATGTTTTACGGGACATGATCGATGAAAAACGATGAAATTGGCATCTCGCCCATAGAGCCCAGAGCGCCCACAAAGTACATTATCAGCAACTTCCGGTTTATCAGTATTTCATGAATAACTCCTACACAATCAGTGATACAAAAATATGTTTCAAGCAAAAGTTATAGTAAATTTTATTTTCTAAAACTTTTATAAATAATAGTATATACCTAAATATCATATTTACGGAGATATTTTGAAAACCGGAAATGAGCTTTGAAGAATACAGCTCGACTTCCGGTAAACCGATTTCCTCCAAAAACTAATCAACTCTTAAGAAACTAAATAAAGTACTATATATGAAATTTGGTGTTGACATAATGCATCGTTTTTAAGTTACAGCGCCCACAAAGTACATAACGGCTACTTCCGGTTTATCGGTATTTCACGAATAACTCCTAATCAACCGGTGATACAAAAATATGTAAAATACAAAAGTTGTAGTAAATTACATTATCTAAAACTTTTATACGTAATACAATGCACGTATATATCATATTTATGGAGATATTTTGAAAACCGGAAATGAGCTATAATGAATGAAGCTCGACTTCCGGTCAACTGATTTACTCCAAAAACTAATCAACTCTGACAGCACACACCACAGTACTATATACTAAGTTTGGTATTAATACGACCAATAGTTTTCACGATAGAGCGCCCACTAACACACACACACATACAGACACACACACATACACACAGACATCATTCCGAAAATAGTCAAAACGTGTTCTAGGGACCCCAAAACATGTATTTCCGTTGAAATCTCGAAGTCGAATTTTTTCATGAAAACAATACTTTCTCTATACTTCGTATATGGAGAAAGTAAAAATAGCTAAACCAGAATCTATGACATCATCAATACAATTAACCATAGTATACTAATAAAATATTCATAAACTAGTATTAATTTATTTTACAGTATTAATTAAATTATTACAGTATTATAGCACTATTTACATTTATTTATCTGGTTGTTTACAGTGCATCTCATTCATAGAATATTTCTGTTTTCAAATACGGTTTTTCGAGTCGGCTTATACCCGAGTTTATGCAGTAATCAATATTGGTGAATAATTTCTCAACGATGTTGCGAGGGAGGCAACCACTTCCCGGTTGCGATACGTTGGTATTAATAACACAGTTAACTCCCGTTTAATCCGAATCGCGTTTACCCGAAATCCGCTTTATCCGAACAAATTTTTCCGAATGCACCTACCCTACCCCCACCCACCGAATACCATCGCGACCCAGTACTTATTCGCTCGTGACACCTGTTAATATATGCACATTGTACGTACTCTAACTCCTGTGTTTTCCCGCTGCCAAATAAGGCGGATTTTTTCTGTAAGAACGCAAAATAAACGAGCTTTGTTATTCAGGATTTAAAAACTTTGAGTTTTCAATCATACTTTGGCGCCTTTTTAACACGTCAACACAAATTTTGCAGTCAAAAACGCATTATTCACAACCATATCAATAGCATTCTACGTACGCACGTTTTACTATCATATTTCGCGGTATTGACGCAATTCGGGGTGCTTCACGCGGGACTTCGGTTTATCCGAAATTTTCGTTATCCGAACCGGCCGCTGTCCCGATCATTTCGGATAAACGGGAGTTTACTGTACAATTTAAATGCATTGGCTATCCTCATACGCAATGCAACAAAATAAAAGATATCCGAGTACATGGTAACATGAACATCAACGCTTGGAAGGAGCGATCAAGAAAGTGGGAACTAAAGCACTCACAAGAAGCACCGTAATCGAGCGCTTATTATGCTCGAAATAATATTTGCCTCTTGAGGAAAGCATTCGATTTACCCCGAATTCGCGGAATTAATTATGCAAGAGAGTTGCGGAAGCAGGAAAAGCACGGCACATGAATGGGAAGTGCGGCGACCTTCGTGGGTGGCGGAGTCTGCCAATGGGGAGCAGAGAGAGCATTTTCCTCAATCACAGCGCCTTTCCATTGGATTTCCACGGGAGGTGTGGCACTCTCTCGGAAACGAGGTATTCCCCGAGAAGTATGCGCTCGTTGAATAACACGACTCAAAACACGCGTTGCGAGCGATGATCACGTGTTGAGATCCGCAGTTGGGATCTCTGGTCTGATGAAAGCGTGCTCTACAAGAAGAGTGAATAAGGAGGTCTGCGAGGAAAGTGCTGTCCGTAAGAGAGGAAATGTAGACATTATGGATGACACCCTGTTGAGAGGCTACACAGGCCGAGGAATTATAGGAAAAGGGTGTACGTGTGCAAGGTATGGGGCGAAATGATAGCAAAGAATAGTGAAATAGAAAACAAAAAAGGGTGTCATCTTTTTAACTTCGATTGATGATCTATAAGTATTCATATATGTTATTATATGCATATAAAATAGGTATCTATACATAGGTATTTATGTGGGGTGTGTATTTTTTACTATTTATGAGCGTATGTACTCATAAATATCTATATAACAGTAATATGTATAATATGGCATATAACTAACAATAGCTCACGATAAGTTAACATACGATATTCAGATACTTTTATTAAATCAGCTGTGGGATCATGAAATCGTAAGGAATTAGGATGCATTCTAAATGAACATGAATACATGAGAAATATAATTGTTACGGTAAATTCAATAGCAAAAAAATCTGATGTGGCCAACACATGACTTTCTCCATATTTATTGAAAACAGAAGCCTATGCCGGTAATATATAAATAATTCCAAAACAATGAGTGTTACAGGAAAATGTTTCATACAAGCTTTGTAGTAAAAAACATTATCTACAACTTTGGTACATAATTATATATACCTACATTGCATTCTGATCGAGATATGTATGAAAAACTTCCTTTTCTGAGTAAACAACAACTTCCGGTTAACCATTATTGGGGAATAACTCCTAAACAATCAGTGTTACGAAAAAATGTTTCATACGAAAGTTGTAGTAAAAAACATTATCTACAACTTTGGTACATAATTGTATATACCTACATTGCATTCTGATCGAGATATGTATGAAAAACTTCCTTTTCTGGGTAAACAACAACTTCCGGTTAACCATTATTGGGGAACAACTCCTAAACAATCAGTGTTACGAAAAAATCTTTCATACACAAGTTATAGTAAAATACATAATCTACAACTTTTGTCCGTAATTGTATATACCTACATTGCATTTTGACAGAGATATGTATGAAAAACTACCTTTTCTGGGTAAACAACAACTTCCGGTTAACCATTATTGAAGAATAACTCCTAAAAAATCAGTGTTACGAAAAAATATTTTCTACAAAAGTTGTAGTAAAGTACATTCTCTATAACTTTTGTATGTAAATGTATATACCTATATTGCATTCTTATAGAGATATTTAAGAAACAATATTTTGTTCCGGATAAACCGTAACTTCCGGTTAAGCGATATTCTTCAAAAACTAATCAACTCTTGGTAATGTTAGGAAAATTTTAAATATGAATTTTGAAAATGATCGAATAATTACTTTTTAAGATAGAGCGCACACAAACTTTTTAACCACAGACAGACAGACAGACACACAGACAGACATGTTCGGGAAAATAGCTAAAACATGCTCTATGGGCCCCAAAACATCTATTTCCGTCGAAATCTGAAGGTCGAAATTTTTTGCGAATACAATACTTTCTCTATACTACGTATAGGGAGAAAGTAAAAATTACGTGGGATATAATATAACATTGAAATTATTTTCTTATTATATGAAATTCACTATTATTATTATGGTTACCATATTATCATTATTATCATTACCATACTATTATCATCATATTATTATTATCATCAAAATATGTCATTACACTAAATTACAGCACAAACGTCTTTATTGGGTAAAACTGGGACTAGGAAGTCCCATCTTTCATTTAACCCTTGTCTTCTACACATAAAAGCATAAATACACTAAATTAATACATAGCAGTAATATTTACAGGGTTTTGTCAAATAATATGGAAATAGAGAGAAAGCAGAGAAAGAAAGAACGATTTTATTGAGCAAATGAAAACTGTGTTAATTTTAATCACAGAAAAAAATATCCAAAGGAGAAAAAAACATTCTTACTGTTTACTGTGAACACTTACGAAGTCAGGACGACTGCCAATTTGTGGAATTATCCGTTACCCGTGCACTTTGTCATTTATTCTTCGAGTTCTTGCGTTTTTATAATTACTTAATTTAACGTGAAATTGCTACGCTCATGGCCTTTAAGATTGTCGATCAAAGTAAAATCAGATGAAATAGTTATAGTTTTAGAATAACCGTTACACCTCCGAACAAATCGAAAATTTTTAAACTTGATAATTCACTAAGGAAAATATTTCTGATTGTAATTTTATTTACATTTGCGAATTCTGGAATTCGTGAATGATGAACTCATGGTATCCCAAGGAAGAATAGACTTGAAAATAGTCCTAAGGAACCGGAAATCGAACCCGGGTCTTCCGATTACCGTTTAAGTGCTCTTTCCGTTGAGCTATCCAGCCGGAACATACTCTCAATCTATTCAATCAAACCTATCTGGCGGGATAGAACAACGCAAGGAGCACCCGATCGGTAATCGGGAGACCCGGGTTCGATTTCTGGTCCCGACGGACTTTTTATGAGTCTATTTCTCCATGGAAGTTTTTCTGGTTGCACACCATCTTGTGCAAATAACCTTTACCTATTTTCCTTGTGAACTCATGGAAGTTGAAGTATTGATTTTTAAGTTAATGTATTCTTGCGGTTTTGCATTTAGTCTAAGGGTTGCTTGAGAACCCTTTCTTTCCAGGAACAAATTACACCAAGATTAGCATTGGTTTCACGCGAAAATCCAAGGTCATTTCCAACTATTTTGAGGTCAAACCAAGGACTTATTTTCTTTTTATAAACAGGCTTCTCCAACTATGATATATCTCAGTCTATGATATTTAGTAATTGAAAGATGTACATCGTAATGCATGCAATAGAACCAACACAAAGTAAGGGCGTTTCTGATAATGATTTCAATAAAATCCCCGAAAGACCTATAACTTTGACGGAATCTGAACCCGTGATCTCGTCAGAGAAGGGATTACCCTACAAACCTTGCGATCTTCATATGTAGAAGTAACGTAGGATAGCAATCAAGGTTTCTCTTGACTGACAAACAATTATCTTCCTCAGAAAATTCAATTTATTTGTTTGAATAATTCATTTTAAATAAACATTTAGTTTTATTTAATATTTTACATGCACTGTTCCATACATATATTATACAACAACTAAAATAGATACTGTAGAATGAATGCATAAAAATATTTGTAATATGATAACCAGAATATCGATAAAAGTAGTTGTTATATTTATTTTTATCTTTTGTTAGATAATTATGCAAGCTCCTCTTGATATTACTTGTGGAAAAATAGAATCACCTAAAGAAAAATATAAACTCATGGATGATTTCATCTTTTAGAATCGAAACACAGAGAAGGAACTAAAAAGGTTTATCATTAACATAAGTTGACTATGGTTTCTCCCCACAGACTTTAGTTAGTCTACATGAGTGTCAGCATCTTACATATGAAAATGACTACCCGTGAATGCTTTCATTAATAGATCTTAATTGGTTGCCGCAGCTGTTGCTGCTGTTGTAAATTATTTTTGTAGGAATACGGAAGGATATTCTCAGCTTATTATATAACAGGAGTTGACATTTCGAGCTGACAAAAGCTGAAGAAGATGCCGTCGTCAAAACTCACTGCCTTTCACCTCGCGGAATCTTTCACAAAAATAACCAGGTACGGACTTATATTTTGCCACTTTCTAAAGGCAAAAGTGTTGTAAAAGTCGCCCACGAGATATCTCATCAAATCCGTGCTCTGATAGGTCACTTCGACTTTGGGAAGGAATTCTCGTTTTGGCACGTGCCAACGGCTTTGGCCTATTATTTCAGCTCATTTCTACCAGAAATGCGCCTTCTAGAAATCGGGAAAGTGCTTTGGTTGGGGAGCTGGTAGAGGAAGGATGGAAATGCATTTTCACCTTGTAGCTGATTTTCCCCTACGTTTATTACTGTTATTATCATATTTGCATCGATGCATTCAAGCCAAGGCACAGTATTAGCCCTTATAAAGAATAGATCAAACAAAAAAGAAATTCACTTTCATATTGAATGAAACAAATATTTTTCTTGTTGTTTCTTTTCTTTCTTCTTGCTTTGCTTTGCTGAGTTATTTTATCTTTTAATTGTATCGTTTTGAAATCATAATCAAAACTTACATAGGTAGCAGGAAGGTTTCATGTATTTCCTGCCGGGTCACATCCTCTATGGTAGTCGACGTTTCGGCTCCTGCCCTAGGCGCCATCTTCAGGACGAAGTGCCGATATATTCTATACGAGATCTATCCTGCTTACATGCGTAGTTGAAGCAAGCCGTAGAGATAATGTGATGCTTAACCGGTGGCCTAATTTCGAGGGGGTGAAACAAAACTTCTAATGGCCGTATCGTAGCTGTCTACATCTCTGCTGCATCTAATACAGCAGGTTTACTGCGTACGCACCGACTCTTCTTAGTATTGAGGGAAATATAAGGATAAGATGATGACCGTGAAATCTCTCATTGTCATAAAGCACCTTGGTTATCCCAACCTGCAATAGTTAAAAATTTTATAAGAGTTACTCTATAACTATTTGAGTTTACGTACGATTCAGAAATCACCGAGTTAAAAACTATTTATTTACTTTTCAACCCTTTTTTCACAAATAGTTTACTTCAAGCTTGAGCCAGTGGTGCACTCTGCTTGTTATCACGACAGTGGGAAATATTTTTTACCATACCTCTACAACTGGCCTCTCAGGATAAATCGTTTCAAAATTAATAAACCACCAGGAATGTCCCGCGAAACGATCTTATTGATAATCAAATCATTGTAAAAAACAACCTGAGATGGAGTTTCAATCACAAACTAATGAAATAACTGATGGAAAGAATCTAAGAATGATTTGTACTTTTACTACATTTTTTCAATTTGTGGTAAAAGTGCAAATTATTCATAGATTCTTTCCATTATGGATTATCGCAACACTTCGCCTGATTCTGTGAAGTTTGTAATAACTGATATTCCTGTCATTATAGATAGATTTCTAAATTAGATAAATTCTCAAATAATATTTAAAGCAAACCTAAAAATGTATGTACAAAATTGTTTTAAGGAAACAATAGCAATGCTTTTTAAGAAGTAATTAATAACATAATCAATGCAGGGTATTCAATTCTGAGTTACAACAATAACCCAATGATGAAACGTTTCAAACGCTAACAATTTTGAACAAGACAATGAATTCCTCCATTAATCACCTAACAATGCATCTGATAAGTCGCTAGAGTTATCATAAAAATATTTATTTATAAACATCCCGTATACATGAAAATGTTTGAAATAAAACCTATATTCCTTCGTAGAATTCATTCCCAATATGTGAAAAAATTCTCACTTATCACAACGCACTAGGCTAATTGCAGTCCTCGAGATCGCTCTGCCAGTTTTTAACTTTTTTTTACACATTTAACCTATGAATTTTGAGAATATAAAAACTAAATGTATGTATTAACGAAAATCTCATAAGTCACAATTCAAAATTATTGTATTGGATTCATTTAATTAACTTCCATGACGTTGGGCAACTAAGAAGTAAGATTGTAAAGAATGCGGGATAGATCGTATAGTACAGTGGGGGAAACAATTATCGCAACACCAGTTGGCGTGAGAGCGCGGATTACGTGGAAACTAACTGAAATCACTCTAACTCCGACAATTCGGCAACTCTGTATAGAGGCAGTAAAACCGGCAATATTCAAAATCCTTACGAATGGGAAATAGACTTTTAGTATCGTATATATATGCAGACATTTAAGACTCACCTTCGCGAGATTTCCAAGTAGTGCCTTAGCCTCAATGTCTTCATTTTTTGCCATTTATTATTTAAAGTTAGCCGTGATAAAAACGTTGTGTGGAATGTTAATATAATACACTGGGAGATAGTTACAAACAAGATTGTTTGATAGCGGAATATCAGACGTTAAAATGAACATTTTGAGGTATTATTTCGCTAATTAAAGGTCTAAATGGTAGAATTGTGATGGAATAGAATTCTTGCAAAGAGAATTCAACACTTAAAAATTCGAATTCAGAAACCACTAAGATGTGCCCTATCCTTAACTTTCTATTTTCACTCGAGCAGTGTAGTTTTCCACTGCATAAAGTATTAAAAATATCCTTTCGATAAATCCAATCTTATCCGTGAGTTAAAGGAGTTAATTTTTCCAAGAGCTTTTTAGCAATTAACGTTTAGACAGGAATTGTCATCACTATTATTAGCTTTTAAATAGTGGAATCAGTAATCAACAATTTTCAGCTCTATCAGGCTATATGTAATAGGGAGTAATATTTGTGTAATAACAAATGGTGTTTCTCATGAGACATCAATGCACTTTAACCATACTGACTGAAAAATATATTAGGGTCATTCCATGTCAACTCAACCACAAATTGGTGGTTTCTAACCTCACCATCTCAGATTGTCACATAATTTTCCCTGTAGTTAGTTCCAACCTTAGTTAAGAATGATCCAAAGTATTTTAGTCCAAATGCTTCTACTTTCTAAGATATGAGTTTTTCTATGCACCATGGCACGAAGTAAAAATCTGCCCATGAGTCGAAACATGCAAATCAACCATTTTTGTACCCCTATAAAAAATTTAATAAGGCAGCAAAGCTAGTAGAAATTTAAGATGTCATGAACATGTAACTCTAGTTTTCAAAATTGTTATCACAAAGATTCTCACTTGTCAACTTTTTTTGTTATAAATATTCAAAAATGGCAGTTATGACATATTTCCGCCAAAAAATGACATTTTCAAAAACATGTAAAATTCACATATAACTAGTTAAAGCCATTAAAATTTGTATTAACATTGTAAACATTATAAACTTTGAATTGGTATGAGGTTTGGGCTAATGTTGGACTAATTTATTGAAGAATTTACTGAAAACTACTACTCTGCTTATGTTTTTTGTTGTTAAATGCCACCTTTTCAACTTCTAATAACAAAAAAGGGACACCAAGAAGGAGAATCAATTTTTTTTGCTAACACACACTATCCATCCTCTTTCAGGAAATACAAACCTGAAGTTGCTCCCAGGATTGATAGTGTTTCTATAATTTATTTTAACGATGCATGTAAAACGGTAGGTCACGACACCTATATCTCAAGGCTTCCACTTCAAGGTTCTTTGAGTGTGAGTATTGAGATTCCTCTGAACACATATCATTCTTTTAACTGTCCAGCCAATTACTTTTGATATCAACCCAGGGTTCAATGTGATTAAAATGCCACTGTATTAGCAATTATACGAATTTATGATATTATTGCAAACGGTAAAAAAATAGGAAATTTTTTGTTCAATACATACTTTTATCCTACTCCAGGCCTTTTCCACTACTGCAATTACTTCCTCTGGCAAAGTATACTGCCTTCCTGTGATGGTCCAGGTACCCTGTTTGGTACAGGTACCCAGGGTACCCAGCACTAATCAGGATGTTTCGGCCACATATAAGATTTTGCCTTTCCATCAGGTGCCATGAAGTTCACTGATACCTCTCAATCCTCAAGTATTTGAACAACACTGCCAATGTACCATCTACTTTCATACACAGCTGCTACATAATTTCCAGGTTAAGGGATATTATTCTTGGTGTATGATGTTCCTTTGCCCTTTCTTAAACTAATTTTCTTTGTTGCCCTTAGCTCTGGTAAAGAAATTCGACTCATTGATACAGCAAATTCACTGATTGGAATGAAGCAGTGATGACTTCTTGTTTCCTCTATTGTTCCTGTATTTTTGTAACAATTCTTTAGCCTTGGTTTCCAAATCTCTGTATCAGTGCTGGAAATATAGAATGACTTATTGCCAGTAACATTTTTATGAACCCAGTCGAACAAGTCACATGCTGACAAAATATGGTGTGTGCTTGGGTGCTGTAAGCAAGCTCTGGTAGCTAACTGTTTCACGGTTCTCCCTATTCCATCGCATACACTTTTTCCATGGCTTGTTGAAAAAGAATGCCATTCGGCAGACAAACCAAAGTCTGAATAATGCATACATATGTTTATAATATTTTTGAAGATTTTATACTGGCTTGCAGCTCCATCACTAAAATATTTACATCTTCTGATATATGGGAACCTCTCCTTTATGCAAGTAAGAACTGTTCTTATGAACACATATACTGATCCAGCATCATGTTTTAAGCAATCACTTATGACACAAATGCTTATGGAAGACACTCGACCCTCTTCATTAAAATAAACAGCAAAAGGATGGACTGCTGCCTGACTGTTGTCCCAAAAAAATCCCTGTACTGCATCTTGCACAACAAAAGAAAAATTCTCAGCAAAGTCGAGTAGTATTATCATCTCATCTTCAGGCATTTCTTCTTTACAATGTCTTAAATACGCAGCTTGAGATACAGAGATGAAATGATGAGTGGTTAGTTAGTCTACCAGAGTCACAAGTCTGTCAACAAAATCTTGTATATTTACCTGCACATTCTCAAGTGTAGTACGATCAGTTTGTGTCCACTGAAAATATGTGATAGTAGCGTCATCTGATAACTAATTAGTTAAATACATAATACATACATAACATTTTATGCAGTCTCTGTTTACCTGTGCATTGCTCACATCTGTGCACCATGCACAGATTGTCATCTATATCACATGCAAGGCACTTAATAGCATCTTTGTATCCCATTTTAATTGAAGAAAGTGCATTTAGCATTAACTTAACATTCTGGTGCTGCATACAAACACACACAAAATGGGCACCTCTTGCTCCAACTGTTACACGCCATTTGGGGCACATTTGGAAAAATTTAGACATGCCTACTTTTACATGTGGGAATTGGTGATTAAATATGCTGTACAACTCTGAAAGATTACACAAAAGTAATCTTTTTTGAATGTGTACTCTCTGGCCTTCATTAACTACGCTCACAATGTCTTTCTTCCCAGTGCGGCTGAACTCATCACTTTCATAAAACTTTATTATAGCTTGTTTGACATCGTCAGCTAGCTGCTTCCCTTTTTTGAGATGATTTCTGGAAGTATGCGTTTTCTTTTCTTTAGCTCTCAATCTTGCTTAACTTGTTATTCAGTCACATTGAATTCTTCAGCACTTATGGATATTGTCCAACTTGTGGTACTAAAGTAAGTACAAATAACTGCTTTTCTCGGCTTCATTCAGCAATTACTTTTTAAGATCCACTAATATTAAATCAAAATCTGAACATTTATCACATTTTGTCTCACACTCGAAATCACGAAAAGCATTTCCGGATACATCTAAGCACAAGCTCACTTTTTCCTCCAGTAGTGAATTGGCTTCTTCAATTTTTTACCTGGCATAACTAGATCTATCTGATTTCCTCAGTTTGGAAATTTTTATGGGGGAACACCCAAGACTTTCAAAACTTGAATTAACATTCTTCAAGGTATCTTCATGCTATATACTCGGTGGTGGGTAATATGGATCTTGATCATGAATATCCACTAAACTTGAAACTGAAGCTACACATCTAGGACATAGCTTTTGCCCATGTTTTACAGATTTCCCACAATGCATTTCTATTTTCCTTGCTGCCTGCACATTTATCTCCCTTAAACTTTTTCTGTTTGGTCTTGAGTGTGACCCAAATAGATTGCAGCATGACCGCAGCAAGAATGTATATTTTTCCACATAAACACACTTACACAGAGGGCATAATTGCAGCAGTGGAAAAGGCCTGGAGTAGGATAAAAATAAGTATTGAATAAAAAATTTCCTATTTTTTTACCGTTTGCAATAATATCATAAATTCGTATAATTGCTAATACAGTGGCATTTTAATCACATTGAACCCTGGGTTGATATCAAAAGTAATTGGCTGGACAGTTAAAAGAATGATATGTGTTCAGAGGAATCTCAATACTCACACTCAAAGAACCTTGAAGTGGAAGCCTTGAGATATAGGTGTCGTGACCTACCGTTTTACATGCATCGTTAAAATAAATTATAGAAACACTATCAATCCTGGGAGCAACTTCAGGTTTGTATTTCCTGAAAGAGGATGGATAGTGTGTGTTAGCAAAAAAAATTGATTCTCCTTCTTGGTGTCCCTTTTTTGTTATTAGAAGTTGAAAAGGTGGCATTTAACAACAAAAAACATAAGCAGAGTAGTAGTTTTCAGTAAATTCTTCAATAAATTAGTCCAACATTAGCCCAAACCTCATACCAATTCAAAGTTTATAATGTTTACAATGTTAATACAAATTTTAATGGCTTTAACTAGTTATATGTGAATTTTACATGTTTTTGAAAATGTCATTTTTTGGCGGAAATATGTCATAACTGCCATTTTTGAATATTTATAACAAAAAAAGTTGACAAGTGAGAATCTTTGTGATAACAATTTTGAAAACTAGAGTTACATGTTCATGACATCTTAAATTTCTACTAGCTTTGCTGCCTTATTAAATTTTTTATAGGGGTACAAAAATGGTTGATTTGCATGTTTCGACTCATGGGCAGATTTTTACTTCGTGCCATGGTGCATAGAAAAACTCATATCTTAGAAAGTAGAAGCATTTGGACTAAAATACTTTGGATCATTCTTAACTAAGGTTGGAACTAACTACAGGGAAAATTATGAGAAAATCTGAGCTGGTGAGTTTTTCCATCGGTTGAGTTGACATGGAATGACCCATTATAAATTGCAACGGTATCACATATATATAGATGTTTCATTCATTCATCGCACAACTCATACGAATCTCATCTACAGTGAGTGTATTACTCTACAACAGATAATTTCAATCCAATATGTCCAGAGCTGTAATGTAATTGATTAATGAGCTTGAATGCAATCGCAAACAGGATCCATAATATTCTAGCAGTTGGAATCTGAATTGCAAATTAAAACCGATAATTCGATTGTCCTTTTACAAGCATTAGATATACCGTTCTCGCCTCATGGAGTAAGCTTATCAACGCTCTTACTCTGAGTTACATGCGAGCTACGGGTTTAACGCTGTGAAACGGAGCGACCTTCGGAAAATATTTTCTGAAGTATGATTTTACTTCAGTAAAGTTTCCAAGAGGCGGGTATTCACTTCTCTACTTTCTCCGTAGCGATGAATAAAATTTTCCACTTCCAATTTGATCATCTTGATTTCCGTATGTAAAAATACTTCCCAAGGCTACTTAGATCCATATATTAGGCGCCATACTCAGCTATCATTCGCTGATTTTACTAAACTTTCTGTGCGCTTTACGGACTCTTCCAAAACATTCCCGCCCCCCTCTCCCCCCATGAATACCGTAGTTTTAATGTTGTTTACTACGTAGTTTTGCGGTTTAGATGCGAATATATTAGAGAATAGAGCGAATATATGCAGACAAAGTTATTCTTTTATTCAGCAGTAGAAATAGTTATTAACGCCCACTTAAATAGGCAAAAGGGTATGCATGAGCTTAGCCCAAAAAAATAGAAAAATTGCAATGGTGAAAAAGAAAAATTCACTTAAAAAAGATAAAGGTTATTCGAAAAAGGAAACCATGTTTTAATGTGCGAACTGAGAGATCTAAAAATAATAATAGTAAATTGCAAGAGCTTACGTAATAAACAGGCGGAATTCTTTAACGTTACGATGAGAATTTGCGCGGATATCATACTAGGAAGATAGTTGCTTAAGCGAAGATATTACTCTAAGCGAGATATTTCCCCCGATTATATGATATACCGAAAATATAACTATGTAGATCTAGTGGTAGACTTTTTATAGCAGTATGGACTCATTTAATTAGTGAGCGCGATGAGTTCGTAGAAAATAGCAGGAGCGAAATCATTTGGTGCTCGATTCAAAGACAAAACGGAAGTAAAATTAATGTTTGTTCTTTGTGTCGTCCTCCCGATGAAAAAATAGGATGTATTGTTGTATTATCCGATGCCCTACAGAAAAATGGTGAGAAAATAAAAGATCCAATCATCGCCGTAGGAAGAGATTTTTACCTAACCAATATTCATTGGGATAATCTAAAATTCTCCAGCACTATCAGTGGGAAAACAATTCACGAAATACATCTTACTTTTTCGTTGCATGGTTTAGATCAGGTAAATATGACGAAAACTCGAACGAATCGTGCGAAGCAAGGTATCAATTTATATTTACTAGCCACTTCCCACCCACAAATAATAACTAGCTTCTCTGTAGTTGACGGTACAGTCAGACCATGATGTCATAATGGTAGGGATGAATGTAGTAGTAGCGGTTAGATCTCTTAAGCCTGTGAGGCAAGTGTGTGTAATTCGCAAAGCAATTATTTCTGAGTTTAAGGTTTTATTTGAACGAAGGCTTGGATATTTTTTTTACGCTTTTCGAGAGAAAATACAGTAAAAGATAGTTGGGTAGAGTTTCGACGAATAATCAAAGTAGATTTAGTTAAATATGTTCCTTCTAAACAGTAGGTGAGACGAGGAAGAAGTTTGAAGCGTTGCATAGGAGTCATTCACTCGCGATTGAGAAAACTTAAACCGTGTGATGAGATCCATGAGCTTAGTGATCAAAACTATAGAGAAGTGCAAAAGATATTTGAGGAAGGATCACGAAAAGAATACCAGGAATATAGATCTCGAACCCTGTTAATATCACTAGTTGGCGATTAGAAAGAATTTTGGTCATAAGTGCGTGACACTCGTGGTGGTCAGTTTTCTATTCCTAGCATTATAAGCGAAGAGGGAATTGCCTTAAATAAATCGACAGAAATAGCTAACTTACTTAACCCGTACTTCCAGAAATGTTTCTCATTAAATGATGGTCGAGTTAACGGTTTTACCTCTCGCATTGATTCGGAGATGATTTCCATAGAGATATAAGTTGATGCGAGTGGAAATTCACTGCAACAGATTGATAGGAAATTCTATCAGAAATCAATTAATGAGGGTACTGTCCCAATATCGTGTAAAAAATTAAACGTCACTCCGGGGCCTAAGAATGATCAGATTATTATGGGTAATTTTCGTTAACTTCGAATTTATGCAAAATAATGGAGCATATTATAGCAAGCTCCATTATTCAGTCTCTTACCATAAAGATAGGAATCATTCTGATCCAACACGGATTCCATAAAGGCAAATCTTGTAAGACGCACCTAGAGTTTTTTGTGAATGATGTATATAAAGCGTAAGGATGTTAGATATCTTTCAAAAACGTTATTTCCACGCAGCAACAAATTTCGCGACAACCCTTAGTGTTAGTGCGCCACACAAAATACCGAAGAGTCACGTTTAGCTATTGTTTATCTTTGAAAGAACATATTGGAGATGCGATAGGAAATTGAATAGAATGCAAAGATTAACTAGTAGATCGTTGAGGGGATGCTAATCGTGTTTCAAGGAAAAAAGTCATATAACCTCTTATTCAACCTAGCCAAACGAGAAAATACTGTTTCGCGATTATACTGATTATTAATTTTATATTACAGTTCGTGTACGGTATTTGTTTGATTGGTTGTATACGATACTATTTGTACAGAATTGCCATGATAAAACGGTGGTTGTTACTCAGATGAATCAGTACGCGTAATCATAGTAAGAGATAGAAGACTAATTCTAAGGATAAATTTACTATGTAAGTTAAGAAAAATTAGGTTCTCAAATGATGCAATCGATATAATGCGACCTCCCTGTTGATGTGGGCCGCTCTGATACTGCGAGGAAGATTAGAGAAATAAATGCTAGAAGGAATCGCATCAAGAATTCATTTTTTCCGCGGATGATAGGCGAAAGAAATCGATTAGGAAAATAGGGTTAAGCTGTATGCACCCCCTGCCACACGCCGAAAGGCGGATTGGATGGTTCTTACATAGACATATTTTTATGGTGTTTTTGTGCTGTCGACATTTTAACTCAATAATCAGAATATGTCGTATTTATAAAACAACATAATTTAAGAGGAAAAATTCATCCGTCACCGCTACGATTGGTCTTCGGTTTTCTTCAAAGTAACTGGGTTGTCCAAATTGTAGTGCTACCTCCAAAATACTAACGTTTCAATATCATCTCCTAAATCACTACTACTAATTTATTTCTTCTTACATTCACTAACAGTTGAAGGAAAGTTTAATTAACCTTCTTTTGATTTCAAAAAACTCTCAAAGGCACTCGAAATCAATATTTACAATGATAAAAACCTTACACCTAGAGAAATAATGACAATGTAAGAGAAATTGGCCCTATCAAAACAGGAAATCCAAATATCACTGAGGATTATTATTCATCATTATTATTCAATTATTCATTTTACAAACTAAAATCTCAAGAAAGTTTTAATTTTGTCACATAACCGTGAACATATCCTAGTTTTCTATGCATTTCAGTTTTTTCTAAGAATTTAACATATCTTCTATCATGTAGCGATACCGGCCCCTGAAATGTAGAAATTTTTTCGCTCTTTCTACTGCCTATGACCCTCTCCCCCATAGACAAATCCTGGCTGCGCCCCTGTGACAAAGCAATCATTAATTATCATCTGTATATTCATGTCCACATCCGATAGAATCCGTAGATTCTTACACATGGATGATTATGAAAAAAAATCAGCTCCAACATAGACCTCCATCCCCGTAATGTTACTCAATTTTCATGTTTTTACGAGAAGGAGACTATTTAACATAATTTAAAGCATGTGGAAAATATTTATATGTAATCGTTTTTCTCTCAGACTCGGTAACAGTGTGCACATATGCATTATGATTAATCTACGAGAATTACTTTGGAATCAAGAAAAATATAGGATGATTAATAATAGATCCATTCTCCTCCATATGATTCAGCCTCCGAGACATAGAGTTAACCACTTCTTTATTGGAATTCGCTCCAGGTGAGAAGATCTAATAACTGACGGAAGCTCTTCGAAAGCTTTATCGGTTCAGAACCTAAAGACGAAGTAAATGAAATTTAAGTGCAAGTAAAGACCTAACGCGATCTCCGAGAAGCATCGACAAAACGTTACAGGGAGGTAATCACAAAACATTATTACTTTTGGTCGTTTATTTCCCCGGGCAATTAGAGAGGTTGATGGAGTAGATTACGTGATGATGGTGTTATTACAACCCCTGCCATACCCATTTGGCGGCTCGCGGGGTATATATCTAAATCTAAATCTATATAATTGGTTTGGAACTACCGCCGAGAAAATTGGAAAGTGTGAACCCGCGAATTGTCCTGGTTGTAGACGAACAATGAATAATAATATGCATAAGAATGTCAATAGTTCTCAAGGCTTTTGTTTACAACTAAAAATGAAAAAGATTCGCTTGCGCAGTCCGCTAGTTGTCCGTCTATAGAAGTAGAAGACCTCAATGAAGAAATAGTCACCAATAAGCCTGAGTAAGCCTCCTTGCCTTACGACCGGTTTGTTGTTGCGAGTGACGCATAGGCTTTCGAAAATCGGCTGCACTGAAAGCGAAAGGTTCATCGTGCTTCGAGAAATCAGGAGGCCCTGTCAAATACCTCTAATAAGTGTGGAAAATGAGTCAAAGGACATTGTCTTTCAGTGAACGGCCTCGAATCCTTGGTAGAAGAGGAATGTCCACTGACACACGAAACATGTTCTTGACCGACAATTGGTGATGAATCTGTTCCGAATCCTTCATATCCAATGGTTATTTTTCCATAATGAATTGTATCTCTCAGGTAAATATATATATTAATCACAGGGGCGTATAAATATATGTGGAAACCATATCTTACATTCGTTCATTTCCCGAACAAGAGAAGTTTAAGATAAAAAACTCATTTAACTTAAGCGGAATTCGAGCTCATGCCCTTCCTATGCCAATAACATGTGTCAGACAGCTGCAAAATCACCTCTTAATTAGCAACTAGTTATAGTTATGACACTTCCCAACAAACTGAGAAGTCCATTTTAGCAGCTTATTAATAATATTATTATGGCAGCATAATCCTGGTTAATTAATTAACTTTATAAAGTCAGACGTTCATAAAATACGTATCAGTACTAAAAACTTGGGTTGTTTATTAGGAAGTCTTTGTTTATAAAACAAAGACTTCCTAATAAACAAAGAAGTTTGTGTAAAATACGCTAATACAATAATATTATTTGGGAATATTTTTACGATTGCAATAACATCTAATTTCCTTAGCACCATGGTGAGGAAGGAGCTTTGAATTAGCCAGAGGATAGTTTCTACTGGGCGACTGTAAAATGAGGGTCCTGAGTCTAGCTGATATAGGCACGAAAAGGAAAAATATACCTGGCATCTGCAATACTTGCTTTGAAAGTGCTCGACATATGGTTAAAGCTTTTCCGCGCGAGGTAATGATGAAAATATCATTTCAACATTTGTTTTGTATTGGCGCCTGCAATACTTTGAAGGGATCAACTTTTGGTTAAAGACTTTCCTCGCGAATTATCAAAGCCTTAATGCATTTCTACGTGAATTTCTCCGCGCGAAGGCAACACAATTAACTAACGACCAAGGTCACCGAGCTCCCTGTTACAAAATTTAAGACAAGTCCGATATATGCGCAGAAATTGTTCGGTTTTTATGAAATCATGTTTTTTTTAACTTTGGAATTGGTATTTTTCCTTTTAACTCCGGACGGACAATGATTTCATGTATTCTAGTTGACAAATGGTGTATATAAATTTATATTACGACTTTCCTTCGTCTGCATGATTAAGTTGGTGGAAAATTATATTCCGTAGACAAAATACAAATTTTACGATGTGTCATAGTAACTCAGTAATCGCTCTAACGACTTCTCGAATTCTAATTGCTGAATTGAAAACATAAGACTTGTAATCAAAAATCCTCCTCGGAATGTTTATCACAAATAATGAATATCCTATGTTTGAACTGGACGTTTGAAGAATTACATTTACATTAATATCCAGCAGGCAGCCGTAAGACGTATGTTCGAGTGAGAAACCAAACAACCAAAATAACGCCTTATTAGCGCACTAATTATCCAGAAAAAGAGACCATTATAGGCCATCTGTTCTCGCTATAATCTCGCAAAACATCATTTTCCTCTAGACTCCAAAATTCTCGTTTTCTAAAGGTGAGAATCGCCACATCGCGTATTTCTACTCCAATCCCACTTATTCCTTATTGCTACGCATTATTAAAACCGAATAGCATTCTTCACATTATTAATAATTAAATTTCAATTATTTTCCATGTATTTTATTGCATTTAAGATTGAAATTAGAATAAATATATATTTAGCCTATCGTTCTATAAATACGATAACTATATGTGAAAGAGAAACGCCGAAATAAACATGACGAACTCGGGGAGAGATCGCGCGAATGCTCTAAGAAGAGTTCGAAAGAGAGGAAATTTGTTTAAGTTCTAGGCTCCGACTCAAATATTACCGCTTTTCGAGGCTTTCCTCGGTGTTGCCAGTCAGTCACAGAAAGCAGAATTCCAAATAGTTTCTGTGAAAGCCACTGGTGCGCGCGCAAAGTGTTGCGATAATTTTTTCCGCCACTGTACATTCTATTCTATAATAATCAAATTAATTTCTTTTCATGGAAATGATTACATTTTTTTAACATCCGGAGTAAGTCGAGCTTTATATCATTCTTAAGCTTTTAAAAACTTCTTAGAAAGATAAATTATCAAAGGGATTTAATTGTCGGTTAGAACGATTAAAAGGAGATAATCTTTGTCACGTTTAGGGGGTTATCGGTTTCTCAGTAACTTTAATTTCTATGTTGTAGACTATGATACGAATGTAGGATGTAATAAAGAAAGTCAGTTCGTCTTTCGTATCTTCATCCTTTCGGAGCGGAAGCAATTTCGTTCGTCTCTCTCATTTACATATCTTCCTTATTTTTTTAATATTTCTCATATTTCTTCTCCTGCCTCACTTCTTTCTCTTCAGAAGATTTACCTTCTCTATGAACATTTTCCTTCATTTATACCTCATAAATCTTGGTTTTATTTCCTCTGATTAATTCAAATAATAAGGAAGCTCACGCAACTTATCCAATCCAATCAAGAAACGTTATCAAGGCGATGTAGGAAATATTTCCTTTTTGCTAGATGTTTGGGATAGTTACGAAAATTCTGCATCGCATTGATACTTGCCTTGAGAAAAACTTTCAGAAGGCAAGAATCGATGATTCGTAAAGAAAAATTAAGGAATATTAACGTTTTCCATCAACAATAATCCTAAGGTGTGCTTATATATGAATATATTTCAATTATTCATTTCAAATTATTATCAGTTTTAAAAGATGTAGTTTCTTTGCTTTAGTTATTGTATTTTTAGCTTTTAAATTAACCGCAACATTTTGAAAAGATAATCAATGAAGAAACATCACTTTATACTACTAAGGTAGAATCCACAACTTAAAGAAAACCTCTTTGAAGTATATAAAATGTCCCTAATTCTTGATGTTTGATTGAATCTTGAGGTTAGTTTGTGAAAGAGAAGTCAATTCTATATCATTAAATATATCGTTTATCTCAATTTTTAATCATTCATTTGATAATTTTTTAAAGATAAAAATATTTTCCTGATCCAATGCAATATGGCGTCTCAGAGTTGATCTCTAAGAAAATTTCCGTCTTCTTTGAATACAAAATTCCTATCCTGTTATTATAATATAATTCCTATCCTGTTATAAAATTGTATAAATTCCCATCCTTTTATATATTGTAATCACATGTATCGTTAATTTATTACTTTTCCTCGATAATTGCCGTGGTAGAGGTAATTTTTAAAGAAGCTCCCCCGATCCATGTATTATTCTGATTATCTTTTCGTTTCGCAATCAATATATGTTGTCAAACTATTTTGTTGTTTTCTGTAGTAAGGTATACTTACTGTAATGGTACTCAAAATGATAGAAGGAAGCAGTAAAATTTTATTTATATCACACTATTGATAATTTACTCAAATTTAAGTTATAATAATAATATAAATAAATTTAATTTAATCAAAGACATGAAATCACACTCATGTGTTGATTTTATTCGTCAGATTTTCAGTGTTTCTTCTATTAAGGGAATACATAAATCCAGCGATGCCTTTCTTCTGCTTTTTATTCTATGCAATTAAATTTCTTCAGACGTGGTCATTTTAGATCAGTTATTTTGAGTTAAACTGAATGTTCGACAAATTATTTTACATTCAATACTGATTAAGTCACAATTTCAAACCGACACCAATCAACCATATCCTATATTCCTCAATTACTCGATTGCAAAGTGTTCTTTCAATCCAATCGCCAATCTTTTTAATTATGCATTATTCAGATTGCTCACATATTGAAATATACTTCAATTACCGAAAACCTTTTTCATACTACTTTCCAGAAAACTTTTTCTTGTAAAATGATCATTTAGGCCCAGAATATATTAAAGGAAGTTTATAAACGATCTAGTGGTGCTCATCCAAAAGAATATCAAAATGAAGGACTTACTAAAAAGTAATGGTGATAAGCTGGCAAATCAAGAAAATTCATCGCGATAATAGATAAAGAGCGATTTTCGACATCAATGACAGCAAAGATGGTTGCTTAGAGGTTTTCTTGGTCACACAGATCTCTAACGTATCGTAATCTTCCTCCGATAGACAGTTTCTTGGAACTCCGAAGGAAAAATATCTCTCTGCCGTTTTATTCGCTGATGCAATTCCACGTCATTTCTCCTCTTTTTCCTCCTTCACTTCAGCGGCCGCCGGCAGGAAAGCATAACTATTGTCATGTTCTTGTGTTTAAGTACGATATATATATTTATACATATCGTATATTACCGCAGATAAGACGACAATTGAATCATAAAATGGTTCTTAAAACTCAGGGTCGTCTTATAGGTCAGATACAAAAAAATTGTTCGAAATTTATATAAATTAAAACCATTATAAAATAAAACATCACTCACCAATCTATTTAAAACTTAAGATATGTAGCAATAGTAAAACAGTACTAAAAAAACATAAACAGTAAAAGTAACGTTTATTGAGCTACTGATAGTTAAGATCATAACCCTAATGCCAGTGTAAATATTAGCAGCAGTCAAAAGGCAATACTTAAAGTTGCAAGAATATAAAATTACTTTAATTGAAAAATAACGAATAGGACAAAATTCTGGATACGCTATTCAGTACGATAATGATCACTGATCTAAACTAAATTCATTGGCTGGGGTTTGGGTGTCGTCTCACAGGGCAGATTTAGGCTAAAATGAATAAATTGACCGAAATTTACACCTCTTCTTGTCTGTGTAATTGTACGGTATGTACAGAAACACAATAATATGTGATTTTGTAAGTTTATACGGGGTTTAATGGGTTCAAGGGCGTTGCAATTTTGATGAATTATATTACTTCGTCTTGCGTATTCTCACATATTTAAACGCAAATTTCTAATTCTCGAACTTTAATATATTAAATGTAAAATAGGAGGAAAGTTTCGGTTCTGGAGTAAAATTTAATATCTGCAGTAATATTTAAGATGACGAGAGTAAATTAGAGTTGAAGAATAATATTCGAAGTTTAATTAACAGTAAATTGAGATAAATTTCAGAATTTATTTTTAACAAGTTTCAAACTTGTGTTTTTCTTCTCTATAATGCTATTTACGCCCAAAATCTTGTGTAGTACAAAGTAATATTGGGACGCCAGAGATAATCTGCCAAGGGCAACAAAAAATCATCAAAAAGGTTTATGCGGCAGAATAAACTTGGATATTAAAAGAAAATTCCTCAACATTGGCAGGGCAACAAATTTTAATTCAATCTCTAAGGCTAAAGTACTTCCGATGTAAATGCAATAAAGCACAAGCCGAGTAATGCTGCTATAGAAGACTCCTCAGAGATATCTAAGATCTCAAATGGTCAAGTTTATTTGATTGATTTCTTAGAGATACAACACATAAATGCGATATCAAATTGACAAAAGCTAGTAAATAGCGTTATAACTGGGATAGAACAGTATACCTTTCCGGAGTGCTTTTCTCCTTTGAGATGTTTCCTTTCTCCTCATCCTTAATTAATGACAATCTGAAAGTGTCCTGCGTTGATGGATGTTTGTTTATGTGAATATAATTATTGCCATAAAAAAGTATAGCCCAAAGATAGCAGTGTGACATGTTTCTTTGTGATGCTTCGTGTAAAGAAGGCAATTCCGTCTGTTACTCATATTTCCCACTAACATAGGCAATATACAACCTTTTTGATAGATAATAAGTAATAATACATCCTTATAACCGTTTGCCATGAGAATATTTTGTGTGCTAAAACATTCTTACGCGGGTACCATTAATAAATTGCTAGCTAAACCTGTATTCGTATTTGAGTCAAAAAAGAGAAAGAAAATCTTCAATAGCTGTGAAATTTGTCAGTTGGAAATTTTCTTTAGCTAAGACATTACTTTTGCCGAAAAATAAATATTTACCTGTTATAGATTTTATTAAAGTTTTGCTTTAAATCGGTTTTTACAAGTTATGAATACATTAAAACAACTTAAATTAAGTATTTTTCGGATAATATATATAGTCTGTTTTGGTGTAACCAAGGTTGCAATTTCACTTCACAATGGATGTCACATTCACACTCACCTTGTAATGGGTTCAACGTCATTTCAATTCTTTATTTCCGTCAATGGATACGAAATTGTGGTCCTATTCGAATACATCCAAATAGCGTATTAATAACGTCAATATTTTTCTTTCGAATTCTTTTATGTTATCGAGTTATCAGCTGAATATCAAAACGTCCGCTATCAAATATTTGTCATTTATTTTTCGTTGCTGACTAATAGTGATTTCTCTAAGTATCCCTCTGTTACAAACGTTGTATTGTTGTCGCGCAAAATGTAAACAAAATATAATTAAATCATAAATAACGGTGCGTGAGCAAGGAAAGACGTGTTCACGGGTTTTTATAGATCGTTGGAAAGAAATGATCGAGGAAACTTTACCACTGTTATGTTTTCATCGCACATATTAAATCCCTCGTTACATTTTGAAACGAAGGAATTTTTCCTGCACGTGATCATATTCAAGAACCAATCACAGTCGGTGTCTGCTGAAGATTATCCTCTCATCATTTCAAGCACTTGACCGAATTCAGAGCCATCTTCTTTCAATTACACGGCAAGGCTATCCTTGAAGATAGATTATTATTCGGATTAAAGAAAATTCACTGACATCACAGTACCGGTACTGAGATAAACCCACTCGGGAAAATGGCGTCAAGATACTCTCGACAGCATATTGATCTATATTTTTAAATATTAATGTTGATTACTCGTGTCGAATTAAAAATCGTTATTTTTCCGTAACATTATCGAATAAAGAAATCAGACATACTTTATAAAGGCGAAGTTTCGAATTTGAAGAACACTGTTTAAATTATAAAACGTGACAAAATCAAACTTTTGCCTATTTTTGGGTACGAACGAAAGACTTCAGTGTAGCCCGGCTAGAATTATAATTTCTCCGAACTTAAGTATATACCTGATAGAAAAACGGCTGCTAATATATGAACGTATTAGTCTCTTAGTTTCTAAGACACGTATTTTTATGCCTTCTATGTCTTTAAACTTTAGTATAAAGTCTTTAACGTACTCGAGAAAATGAGCTTCACGTCTGATTGTCTATTGCTAATTTTACTCCTGATTCCTAATTTTTACTCCTTAAATCTAAAACGCCCATGATAAGTACATCCAGTGCTACCCATTGCAATGTACGAAATACGTCGCACACGTGCAGACCCTAAGGTCATGCTATTAGACACGAAGCATTATGTTTTCAAGCCTCACCTCTGAAGAGCGTGTCGTAATGTGCGCGGAATACGTAAGTTGCGGTTGAGTCTCTCCCTAAATCACGTTTGATGGCATCGTCTGCCCACACCAACCACTCTCTGCTTATGGGACGATAATGGCGTTGAAATCTCCCAGGCGGGTTTTGTAATTGTAGCCTCTTATTGTAATAAAAGGATGCAAAAAACACTGCTTGTATTATTTTCAGTATAATAGAGAGCATGTTCCACCAGGATTAGCGTAGCGTACGACCACAACTCCTTTACGTAAATAAAAACGAGAAGAAGCATTGAGATACTTTGGTCTTAATTTATATTATGGTTAATTCAAAGTTTTTGGTGATAGAATATTTTGTTCGATCTCACATCAGTGAGAACGGAGTAAATGCCAAACACCGAAGCATATCATCTGAGAGTACAATAAATACTGTGGAAACAATTAAAAATGAAAATGGATAACACCTACAGTACAGTATTGGTCCGTTTCGTCATCTATCTATTATATATAGATGCTTCTCCGGATTCATTCATGTATCCATATATATATATATATATATAGAGAGGATACAAACTCACAGCCTAAACCACAAGAGTGATTGAGTTGAAATTTTTACGACATATTGGCCATAACGTGTAACCTCCAGAAAAATTGCGATTTTGAACCTCAGTGTCATTGGTTCGATTCCAGAGGGCCCCAAAGTCCCTATTTTTCCCGTTTAAATGCATTGCTTTGATTTTCGGGAATTTTTAAAAAATACCTCCCGGATAGGTAGAGAATCAAAACTCAAGGAGCGTATATATATGCTCATGATCTATCGAAAACATATATGGGTTTTACTTAAAATATCCTGGGTTCGATGCTAGGTCGAGGCAAATATCGGCCGTTTAAAATGCATTGTGGCGATTTTTAAGATTTTTTTTGGACCACTTCCCGATGGTATGGAAACTTGAGATTCGGCATGGAGTTGGAGAATACAATAATATTTCATTATCAATTTTTTTATATTCGCTGATGGTCCTTGGTTCGACCCCAGAGAGTAATTTGCATTCCTCAATGCATTTCTTATGGAGATATCAGAAAACGGTTATAGGTACTTCCCGGATTGATATCGACTTCAAACTTTGTATGATATAAGATGAAGTCCTAATAAGTCATATTGTGCATTCACAGCTACCAATATTTCCTGGGTTCGACATCAGGCGTCTCTACAATCAGTAATTAATCCGAATTTTAAGAATTAATTCAAACCCCTTCCCAATAATATTAAAACATGAAATTAGGCATAGAGATAGAAAACGTACATACATTTCAAAAACATGTTTTAGATTTCCTAGATCGTCCATGCTTCGAATCCAGAAAGCCATTCAAATTATTGAAAAGTAGGACGTCATTTGAGGCAGTTGGAGCCAATATTTCTGCTTGAATTTTCACACATACTTAGAGATGGTGCTCTTCTATTGTGCTTCATAGTAGGTTCACCAGTAAGACCCGGGTTCAATGCCAGACGATGAAATTTCAGCGAATTTTAAGAAAAAATTAAATCCTTTTTTTTTCTTTTGAGGACCGTCCCGATATAATGCCGATATGAAATTAGTGTTGTCGATCTGCTTGCAGTATGCAAGCAACATTTTACTCGTAACTTTATATGTATATGAATTTGCTCAACGGGAAACGGTAAACATGGAACAACGAAAGACGTGAAAATGTTTCATAGGCCACTGGAAAAATATCCCCAAATGTTTTTCGTTTCACAGGAAACGGCTGTCGTGGGGTTACAGTCAATTTGAAAATTGTCGTTTTGAAATTTAAATTGCGCCCATAAATTTTCCACATATTTTATTAACTGCTGAGTTTACGTTATTTATATATTGAAATTCACTTTTTGCTTCAACGGCTTATATAATATTTTATTCAGTGTATAAATGTATTCTGATAATGCTATTCAGTCTTATAGTCGTTATTGCAATCGATCTTAGAACTAAAAGCTGTGAGTTGTTGGGAATTCAGTGGACACAGAATCTAAATTAGACGAAATTTACAAGTTGGTATCCTATATTTAGCGTTAACCGATTTCCGCTGTATTAAATCAAAAATTTAGTTCAAACAGAAAGTAGAATCAAATTTGTTACAGTAAAGTGGTATCAATGGATCAAACGAAAAGAAACTTCTATATGCTCAATATTTAGAGGTTTTTTGGATTCATCTGAAAGTCCCGGGATTCGGCCGATAATTTCAAGATCCTACTTTCGGAATGTCGGCGTTCTTTCTGCAAGACATATTGGATCTTCAATTTTCATAAGAAGTCAATCTTAAGCTCATTACTACTTATTGCCGGCTGTAGACACACGGTCGCTTCAAGGAAGTAATTCCCGCTATCTTGCGTGTTGACTTTTTCTCTTTGTTTTCACGTAATAGCATCAAGGCGTCAATAATTGTTTCGTAACGCTATATTTTCTGCAAACTGGATGTCTTAATTGTTTGTTTACTTATATCTAGTACCTATCGACATAGAATTCTATTAGTATACTACGCAGCAGTAGTTGAAACAATACTACATTACTTATTTTATCAACTAAAGATGGAGGGTTATTGATGTACACCTAAAATACGAAATTTCATCTCATGCCTATTTATTTCCTATTTAATTATATTTTTAATGGGATAATGAACCTTTCGTTTACTTTTGTATCTTTATCGAGGGTCTGATTGGAAAGCTGCTCTGGTTAAGTTTATTCATTTTGGTAAATCCTTCTTCATTATTATGAAAAGTATCATTCATAGGGAACTTACCGTTCCTAGAATAATTTTGCCATTGCTTGGATGATTGTACCTACTACTTGTACCTTTATCGGTTTACATTAATCGGACCCTAAAGCAAAATCCCGCACTCCTCATCTTGCTTCGTCGCCTCATCCCCTCACCCAAGCGGTTAGCTTAAGGTGGAGGGGTTGAGAGGTAAGCCGAATGCTGAAAAGTCTACTGGTAGATCAAAGGTGATTCGTTTGACCTTCCAGAAACTTTCGTTCAGTTAACTTCCAGCATGACAGCTGGTAGAATGTTCGTACAAATTCTCATATCTCTTTTCGAAAAGTTAGCTACTCTAGGTCTGACCAAAGTTTAGCCAATTAGTACTTGGGTATCTTCAACACTCCTATCGATGGAATATTTGCGTGAATTCCTATTGTCCAAGGTGTATCCACGCACTATTTTGGATGTGCATAACCCAATCATTAATCTTTGACCTCCATCCACCCTTCCAAAGGCAATGCGTACGCTATTCTTTGTCATCAAGAAGATGACGTAAGTAAGAACTCAGAGAAACGAAACATTTCTGCTATTTTTAACACTATTCACGGAGGAAACTGTTTTAGACGTCTACGAATCTTTAATTCAAGAAAGCCATTTAACCTGGAGATATCTTTAGAGGTGCGAGTGCGTCAACAATAGCATTTGGTTCACTGCAATGACGTGGTGTTGACGTTGTTAACAGGTTTTTCTCGTCCTCTCGGGGGATTCTGTTGAGGAAAGGAGGTGTGGACCGGGGCATCCCCGTACTCTCTGAAGTGACCTTGTCATCCGAAGAGAGCGATCCGACGTGCGTCGTTGTGTACTTCGAGAAGTGATTCTGGGTATACGAAATGGATCCTGGTTTATGGAACAAATTAGCACTTGCTCTGAGTGGACCATCAGCCTAATCACGCGATGGTCAGGCTTTTTAAGATGATTACGCAGGTGCGAAACTCAAGTGGAAAGAGGGTTACTGAGAAGAATATCCCAAGCGTACGTCACTTGCCGTTTCTGAAAATGGATGGATTTTAGCATCTGATTTGATAAATATGATTGCTGTTAATTTTGTCCCATTATTTCTTCTTTGTTCATCGGTTATTCATTGCAAGCGTAATTGCAGTTTGATTTATCTCAGGTGGTAGTCCTAACCCCCAAGTCTCATAGAAGTATATTTATAGTTTGCGAAGTTTCTCTGTCTGTCTGTCTGTCGGTCTGTTTTTCCGGATTTAAAAGGCTTCCATAAGAAATACACATCGTATCCATGCCTTGCAGGGTTTACTTCTTTTGCAATTTTAAATAAGAAAAAGTAGTCCTACGAAATCGAGACAATTACTTAAAGAAGGTAAATTTAATAAAATATATTTTATTGGACAAAGTACATTACATAATAAGTAAATACATTTTGAATCGAAATTACGAGAAATATGTCAAGATAAGCGTAATGTATGTTAACTTTCGTCGTATTTCCCGGACGACCAAGGCAATTGTTAAATCCGAGCTCATGTGTTTTCCCATAAAAATGCTCAAGAAATTCAGGCCCACATAGAATTATAGCAATGGGATAATCATCTTATCTATAAAATAAGTAAATTACTGTAAAAAAGGCTTTGTTTGATTAATATCTGATCTGTTCATCACTTTCGACAAGATAGGTCCACTTTCACTGTTTCGATACCATCGATATCAGTTCCTATTTAAACACTAATTATTATTTAATTTCAAATTTATCCTGTTCAACTTTTGCAGATAATATATCACTGTGAAATAAGTACATCTACATAGGAATACATACAAGTAGGAAATGAGTATGATAAATAACTAACGTATACATTAAATTATTATTCGTTTGCATTCCAAGCTTTTTAGTTTATAAGAACCGCATGAATTAAATGATACATATATATTTAAATGATTAAAGTGTATTTCGAAAGCGAAATTAAGACCCATCGTACTTATACACTTATTATAAATACAACGGAATTTCTGTCTGTGAAGTAGGCAAGATGAGGAGTGAGGAAGTGTTCCCTTGCTTTCCTCGCCAAACAAGAATCCTATTACTAACGCTTTTACTCTAAGAGAAACACTTTTCGCAGGATTCCACAACGAGAGCCCTTAATTAGTGCCATTATTCAGCATCAGTCATATTCTAAACTTTCATGTCATCACGGCCATGAGCAAGACTGTGACAGAAGTAAATGTAAGATAAAATTTCTCTGATTATAAAAATACTATGGAAGTCAATATTTACATAACGAACGTGCTTCCAATAAATTAGTATTAAAAGTCTAACTTATAAAGCTCTTAACATTGCTATTCATTGACCTTTATGGAAGATCAAAGAAATTAAATTAAACCAAGCTTCATGAAATGTTGTCGTTATATATTATAGCAATTTTATTATATTTTTTCTGAGCCTTATTCCCAATTTTTGACGGGTGATGATGAAGTTGGTTTTGGCGATGATTTTTAACTTTTACAGCCGGATGCCCCTCCTGCCGCCAACCCTGAACGGGAACACACACACAACCATTCCCTGCTCAGAAAAATTCCGATCGGCCGGAATTCGAACCCGGGGCCTTGGGATAGGACCGATATAGCTTAAAACGCTAACCACTGTGATTACCTAGGCCGATATTATAGCATTGTTAATGATCACCATATTATTGAAAATGCATTTATATTCTTTCGATTCTGCTGAAAGAATATCATAGACTATTTATCGGGAAAATTGTCGAAATTAAAGTGTGTACTTAGTACGTTAGGAAAATGGTTTATGGGCCGCTTATGTAACCCGTATTTATTGCTTCTCAGTAGCTGTTCATTGATTAAAATTGTGCTGTTGTATCAACAAGATAAATCATGGATATTTCTCTCTCAGAAAAATTTATGCGAACAACTAGAGATAGTCTTACGCAACCTTAAGAACGTTGGAACGCGAGAAAGCGGTGAATCGAGTTTTAAAATATTCCCATGCTTAGTCACTCTGTCACTGAGAAATAATTACCTAGACATAAACAATCGTCACCACCTTTGAAAAGATACGTGAAAAGGAGTCAAAATAAGAAAGTATGGAGAAATATAGTGAGCAAACAAGTCTTAATTAACTAATTCAGAAAGTTTATAGCAAGGAAGATACGCAGAAGTACTTAAAATTGCTCATAGCTAATTGAGGTGCATTTAAATAATTTCACTATATAAACCCTTATTTATGAATGAGGGGAATTCTTGTTGAATATTTCGTCAATACTCTAGACCAGGGTTTCCCTTTATGATTAACCTTTATGGTTAACCGAGTTAGCCTTTATGGAAATACATAATTTTTGTAGATGTGTTTGTAATGCTTTATAATATTTGTAATGTAACACAAATTATGTAACGCGAAATTCTCCGATTTTCGACCCCCCACGTACCAGGACCGTAACGCCTGGCCGGACCCCTCCCACCCCCAAATTGCGTTACGTAATTTGTGTATGGCCCCAATTTTAATTTTGATAAAATTAATTTACATAACACCGCCATTCGGAAGTCTTTTCATAGCGTCGCATAAATTTCAACATCCCTGTATCAACACTTTTGTAAGTTTTATTCATCTAGAAAATACCTACCGCCCAGCTTAAAACTTTAAAGAGATTTGACCGAAATAAATTCGTTTGTACGTATGTGCAGGGAAAAGGTTGGCGGCCACTGTCAAAATAAGACCTTCCGTTTGTTGATATTCATTTTCATGAGAGCGCTAGAGCAGCAGTCGGCAACCGGTGTACCGCGGTCCACCTTTGGTCGTCCTTCCGGTGGTTTGTGAAGATATTTTGGTAATGTTCAATTTGTTATGCCCTTTCATTATTCTTTTCGTGCCACTAAAATAGGAGAGCGACAACATTTATTCCTCGTTGTTAGAATGAAGCTTGTAACGTGATCATGCTTGTGCTTACCATTGAAAAAATTTTATATTGGTTATCTATGAGACTCAAAATTGTGAGATTAACTGTCAGGGAGATACGGAAGGTTGGCAACCGCTGTAGTAGACTATATTGAGAATATATATTATTTTAATAGCTCTCAGAAACAGGGATGTGGATTTATTAAGGCAGCTTAAGGTTTCATGGGAACTTCTGAGGTCGAAGCAACGATGGCTGGTGTCACCATCTATGAAATGCAGCATTGAAGACTCAATACAGAGAATCGCTTGAATAATGCTGTTAACCAGCCATTTTGTAAGTATTCAGACTATTTATCTATGAATTGCCAAACATGTTTATATCGTCGCTGTCTATACTATGAGTGTAATAAAAAAGATTCATGAACGGCATGTTTTTTCATTGCTCGGTTTGGCGTGCAATGACCTATATATGGAAGTTCAACAGGTGTCCGTGAGCATGTGAATTCACAGTGAATATATTATTTCTATTTCTTCTCGCACCACAGCTAAGACTTTAGCTAAGTCTGAATTCTCCTTTGCAGTGATTCGAGCCTCCATTCTTTTCATTAATTAAAATCCTTTTTCTTAAAAAAATTGACGGATAATTTGAAACAATGCGTTATGCGTCGCACCACTTCTTCGGAGATTGCGTTTTCTTTCCTGCTTCCCTCCATCTTAGTCACGAAACAGAAATGGACGGAACAAAGATAGACACACACACACACACACACACATGTATGGCACGCAAGTCTTTTTGTCTGACGGAATCGGAGGAAAATTTCCTTTCATTATTTCAGTTGCTAAATACGCCGTAAAAATACCTGGTGTTTTATAATTGTCGCACAATGTACATTGCACATACATATCGACTGTACATACCTATTTACCGTCTTTTTATGGATAGGATTTTTATAGATAGAATTCCTAAGGTGCGAAAACCTGACTACAATTTGGGTGGTTCGGTGTTTTCACACCCCCTGCCGCAAGCCATACCTCCGCTTGAGGGGTATTAATGTAAGTGATGTCCAGTTGATGAGTTAGGGCTTAACTTTGAGGAAGTGAGATACAACGAGAATCGTTGAAAATTTTTTTCTTAACCACAGAATTATTTACAGCGACCATGGTTTCGCAGTAAAAGTAAACATTTTTCAACAATAAGGTCTCGTGGTATTAATGTAAATTTAGATTTAACTTTGTGCTTAACCATTACTTTTGTCACTTCTTAGTAGTAGTAGTATTTTTAAAAGTGCTTCGACAGCTTAGGTCATTTCGCACATTGGCTCCCACCGGGAATCGAACCGAACCCGGGACCGCTTTCGCCAAAGGCAAACGCGCTGTCCACATGACTATCCGGGAGCCTTTGTCACTTCTTTTATCTTGAACTTCACTCACTAAGAAGTATACATCGATTTGAATCAATTGGTGTATTTAGATGAGGATTCGAAGTTTACTCCAGCACACGCCCCTGAAGCTCCCCTATGCTGACTGTACATACAATCGGCTGACGCCCTTAATGTCCGCAGCCGCGAGATGGCAGCACTGAAGCTCGCCCTTTGAAACCATAATCTCATATCGAGTAAATGGAAAAAACAGCACGATTATGATACTTTTTCCCTGTTTTTCTTTGCGGGAGTAGTAAATACCAAAGATGGAATTCAGAGTTAGTGATTTATCCATTTATAAGTACTTAAAACAATTGAATAAAATGGGCAAATTAGTAAATCCGAAGAATAAGTGCAGGTTGCCTTCAGGGCACACCACAAGTAACTTGTGAAAACATTATTCGAAGATCAGCGAAGTGCAATGTATTCTGCTTGGATACACAGAAAATAATTGATCCTTAATAAATTACCAACGTTACATCTACTTTCAACTAGGCCTTTTAAAACTAGAATCGCAGGATTCACATGGGTGGTCTGAAAATTTTTTCGACATTTCAACATTTCTTGACATGTTTTCTGAAATTTTCTGAAAATGTCTGAAAAATCTGGGGTCGGAAACTTTTCAAAACACCCTCGTATATACATTTCCTGAAAAAAATAATCGAAGTTCCCGGAAATAGTCTCCAGGAAATGAGTAAACGGTCAAATATTGTTGAAACATACATAAATCCAAAAGCATCAAATTTTAATGACTGGCGTGGACTGCATTTCATCTTGGGGAGGCTGAAATGTGAAGTTAGGTTATACAATATACCAACATAAAGGATAGAGTGGTATAAAAAATTTATTGACCAAAGATTAAGTTTTAGACAGTTATGCAATTTTCCTTTTCGATGCACCTTCTTTAACAGCCTCCAAATTTATAAACTTTGCATGCTGTCTAATCCTCATAGTTACGTAATATTTTATTATATTTGCTATGATTTCACTTCCGTGCATGGGAAAGTTATCTCTTCATCACCTTCAAGTAACTCTGTAATTATGCACTCAAGCACATCATTTGTCTCACAGTGCTTTACAAATTGTTCCTCCTCTTTGAGGATGAAAGTGTGAAGGTTTACATTAGGATGAACCAAACCCCCCATACTTTTCATATTTGTCAACTTTGCTACTGAATGGCAAGAGAATGACCCGGATGAATTAATGCTGCCTGGCAACAGCACACTTGCTGTGTTTCTTTATCTGGTGCAATACAACGATGACCAGGCATTTTTAAGATTAAGGATACCTTAAGGATATCTTAAAATATATCAAAGGTCTTCTAACGCAGTAACGACAATGAAGATCTCCAACTCACGCAACGTGGTCGCACTTTCCAACTTACATCAACGTTACCGTAGAAAGGGTTAACTTCGGCCACGCGTGCACTGATCCACAAATTGTAAATTTGTAGTACAATATCTAAAATTTCACAAAGTAAGTATTTTTTCCTGTCCTTTAGAATTTAGACTGTCTTGACATATCGCCAGCAAATCCGTCTTGCTCCTTGCAACATTGACAGTACAATTGTCATTGGGAACTAAATTGAAAATCGTGCATTCTCGAGACAAGTCTACGAAACCTCAGACTGGTAACTTCTCTCAGTAACACTCAGCAAGATGGGAAACATTTAAAGACAATTGGAGGCCAAACAGTGCTTTTTCGTGAAAAAAAGGATAAATTAGTGGAAGTGCTGTTAATTTTTTATGAGTATTTGTGATATCCAAATTTTAGCACAAACGTATTTGAACAGTAAAAAGTAAATGTTCAGTGCTTTGACAAAAATCCAGAAATTGTTTGGGTTCGGAGGTCCATTAGTAGAAGCAAAACACTTTAGGAAACATATTTAGTGGCCGAAGTCACCCCATCGGTTGGGGTGCCTAAGGCCGCTATTCTTTATTTTTTAAACAAATTCCGTTGCTTAAGAAAAATATTTAGATTTGCATGAATAAGAATTACCTTCATGTAATTTTCTGAGCATGGAGAATGTAATTGAATACAGAAATATTTTAAAAAAATAAAAAAAAACGGCCAAAGTCACCCCATTCTAAGGTACGGTTCATCGCATTTCAGTGATTTACGAAGAATGTTTTACGGCGACAAAGTTACCTGTGTTTAAGGCAAGCACATATTCTTCGGATTTGCTAATTTGTCCGTCTTATTCAAATGTTTTGTAATCAATTCAAAAGTACCTATTGATGGATAAAACAATTACTCTTAATTCCATCTTTGGTAAATATTACTCTTTATTACAAATGTATCATAATCGTGCCTTTTCACCGTTTACTCCATATAAGATTATGGTTTCAAAGGGCGAACTTCAGTGCTGCCATCTCGCGGATGCGGACATTAAGGGAGCCAAAAAATTTCAGCAGTTTCCTTACTTTCTAAGTTCGTGCTCCAGCATAACTGCGCTCATGATGCACTGAATTTTCAATCTGTGTGCGATTCCTCGAAATTTATTTCTCTCTTGTTTAACCGATATGAATCGACCGCATTCCTTAGAACGCAATGTTAAGAAAAGAAATTTCCACGAAATTCTACCACCGATACCGGCTTAAATATTCAACGTCTTGTTGAAGGGGACACGTATTGGATGGAACTTCCCATCCCTATGTCGTGGGGTCAAGCAGCAGATGTCGAAATGACCCCAGGATCAGTTTCTTAAAGTCACGCCTTCCCTTGCCAGACCCCTTCCTTAGACCTACCCTGGAACCGAACTCTATCAACACCTTCTTAAACTCCTCCGCGATTTCCAAATTTCTGAAGCCACTTCGACCACCCTTTCTAAGAACCCTGTGACCACCCACTTTTCCACCCTAAACCTCCCCCTTTTCCCATATAAATAGGAGCACTTTTCTGCGTAAGGCTCCTTTTCCCTTTCCTTCCTCCCCGTGGACACCTTGGTTCAGAAGACCGGTGTCCGCCTCCTGTACCCTGCCTTCTCGCTGCATCTCGGTTAATCCCGCATCCCGCCTTCCCGGCCTCTGCCTACCCGAATCAGAGTACGTAACGTGTTTCTCTTTGTTTGCTAATAAACGTTCTTAAAAGTTGAATTGTGGATATTCTTTTAAACCTACATAGTATCACGACAGTCTCTTCTGAGGTCTTTTTATCGAGGGGTAAAGAGAATCGTTGAAAATGTGTAAAATTTATATTTGCTTGATGATTAACCTAAATCCAGACCATTAAGAGGCCGGAAATATTTTCTTCCCGATTTTTTTTACAAGGTATATATTATTGTGGCGGATATTAAAGTTTATATCTTGGTGTGTACTAATTTTCCAGCTTGCATTTGCAAGTTGCAAAAATTTGCAAAAATAGGTAAAATAGGAAGAGGAGGCTCGATTTCTCGTTCCCGAAACGTCCCCATTTTTTAATGCACAAAAATTCCAAGTATGAAATGATCTATTAACTCTCTACCATTCGAAATTTTAGTCGAGTATTTTTTGGAATTTTTTTTTAAAGGCACAAGCACCCTTTTGATGAGTGACCATACGATGTTGGGATAAATTTCATTATACAGGCTGTTCCAGGTTCTTTCAAAGCCGTCTTAATCTTCGACCCCCTTTTATAAAAATCATAAATCGACTTTTATTTGGGCGAGATTGAGATAAATAAACCTCTTCTAGTGTGTAACCATAGCGTCATAAAATTTAAAAGAATGACATTGCTTGGAAAAATGCACACTGAAGAAAACTAATTTTTGGGTTTAAAAATGTTGTTTTATTAAGTCTACGTTTAGTTAAGTCTAGTTTTATTGAGAAAAACGCATAGAAATTACGTTATTGCTTACAGATGCTGGCTCTGTAGTGACAATTGTTTATGTTTTTCTCCATCATTGATTGTTTAGAAATGTATATTACCATTGGTTACGTAACATATAGTTAAATAGCTTAATCAGACCTATAATCATTATATTACTTCGTATTATTATCTGTGGATTTGTATTGCTATTTGTTTTACATAATGTGTATTACTCACGAGATAAGAAGGTTTTTTGCGTCGTTTATTCGCAATAGCCGCAGTACTGCTCTATCCCAGCATTTCCTACGTCCTTTTCTTCAAACATAGCGGTACAATTTTAGGTACACCCCATTTTATACAGTGCAATAGATTTAGAATTTTAGATGTATTCCCCGCGAGTCGCCAGCAGCGTATGGCAGGGGCTTCAGTAACACCAACATCCCAGCCTAATCTATCCTATTAGCATCTCTAATAGATTGAGAAAATAACGGCCAAGAGTTGTATACATGGTAAATTGTTTTACTTCTTTGCGAAAAGAATATTCCAATACGATGTCTGCCACTGACAATGGGTGAAATATTATTCTCTATATTGCTCAAAAGTAAGACAACAATTTTCCCATATGTCAAGGTATTGTTGGAAAAGGACCACCACATTTATTAATCACGATATTAATATTGTTTGATTGGATTATTTTTCCTATTATTTTTCTAATAGTAATTAGAGGTTAAAAATCTCCAATAGCTGTTTTTGTCGGCGTTCCTCGTCTCATTCACCGATATTCCGAGAAAACGAGAAAGGACGCAGCACTTTTAGAGATACGTTTTTCGAATTCAACTTTCATCAGGAGTATTAATTGACTAATATATTCTGCATCCAAAATATCACTTTATTTTAAAATGTAAAGAGAGATAATTTAGAACACGGCTTTTACGTAATGAGAGTATCTATTTACTCCTGACGACGAATTCATCGCATTCGAAATACGTATTGGGTGCTCTCTAAAAGTGTCCTTTCTTGTTTTCTCGGAATATCGGTAAATTAGACGAGGAATGCCGACAAAAACGGCTATTGGAGATTTTAAACCTCGAATTCCTCAACTGTATTGTTCCAAATTTTATTTCTTTACACCCATTTGTTATGTAAAGCACTTTTTTAGAGAATTCGTATGATTAAATCGCTAAAATAAGGAAATTCCATTCCGAGGAGACAGTATCTTGTGATTCCTTCAATTATGACGATTAGTACCTCAGAGTTGTCAGGGTTTTTATAGCGGTACAAAGCGGCGCTCCCTAACTCCAAGGGAATTTATGCACAGTGAGGGTTAGTCGGATGGAAATCCCTATCGAAGAACAATGGCCCAGGACTCAATAGAGGATCGGAAAAACCCAAAATCCTTCTGAGAATACGATTTCATTAAGATCCCCAACCCACTCATACTTCGGTAATCGAATGAATAAAAGGTGTTGGCCGTCACAAGACGTTTCACAACGACCTCACAATGGGGATTAGTGTGTCGATTATAAGATAAAGTGCGACGGTTTCCAATTACTGTTAATGGTGATCGTACGTGGATTGGGCGGATATGTTTCACGTCGCTGGAAGTGGGAATTTTTCATTTTTATTAATCGCATACCTCCGCTGTGAGGAAATAGTTATGTTTTCCTCAAATTTGTGATTGGTGGACCACTTCCCTCAGATAATGGCAGAGGAAGTATCAAACCGTAAATTTATTGGTGAATTTCTGGTACATATCCTATATTCGCTAACATAGTCTTTAATATCACCATATTGGCCTTCGAATTGAAATTGGAGATTTAGCAATAAATTGAGGTCCAGAGATTTTTGAAAAATTTGGTTAACTTTGACTCGAATTCGGCAGATTGGTAGCGAAAGTCGATATGATGTCATGGGTGGTGATAAGCCTTGGAAAATGTTCCGCATTCGAGAAATTTGTAGAATTTCCTTGAGATAATTTAGCGAAATCGCTTAAAGACACTTTCAACAATTTATTTCAATAAATATTAACCATAATTTTTCAATATTCCGATTTGATACTCTTTCGGAAGGCAAAATATTTCGCAGCACAGCTCAAGAATTGTGATGACAGGTCGCTGATGTCAATTTATTAATCTTATGCTTTTTCCATCGAAGTAAAAAGCAATCTAAGTGATCCCAGTCGTAGCCAGGAGAAAAAATATGGGGTATTTCTTAAAAATTAATATTATTACTTTTCCTATCCAGATCACTTTGCTTTATAGGGAACTTATTAAAAAAAATTACACTTCGCTTTATATTGAGCTTATTATAAAACTTATATATATATATATGAAAAATTGGGCTGAATAAAAAACATTTTTACTTATCTAGTTCCATAATTTTTTATCGAGTTACATTTTTTAAATGTACAGCCTTATATTTTATTTTCTTGAATTATCAGTAGTGAATGAACGAATATCACTCGAATATCTTCATATACGAGTACGAACGCATGAAATGAACGTTACTCAAGTGCTTCTTAAGTCGTTTTTGAATAGTTTTAAAGATGGACAAAATCTAACGAAACATATCAAGATATCTGGTGGAATCTCTCCATAATTTAATATAGATTACACAGAAAAATTTAATGAATTCCGCAAATTCCGAAATGAGGCACGTGTGTTTTTTTAATTTTACGGAATTCTTCAAAGTATGCCATATAATTGTTCTTAAATTTTGTTGACTAATTTTCTGTGTTGACCTATGGGGAAGGGATTTAAAGCTAACCTCTCCCCTGACTTCGTCTCTGCAAATGATATGGAAAACTTCCTTCGATAGACACCAAAACATCGTTTGCCATTTTCAACATTTACAGTATACAATATTCCTTATTTAAGTAGCGATGATCTACTGCATCTTCGGTTACATTATCATTCACGCATAAGGGATGTTTTTCTTAGGGAGAGTGGTGTTGTGATCACACTTGACTTCTAATTTTCAAAGTGCAAGCAGACAATAAATTATTAAAAGAAAATTGAAAATGTGTCCGATATTGGATATACTAATTTTTTACTGTTTCTCTTCTGAGTGAATACTCATGAATACAATGGTACTAAAGCAATAGTTCTCACGCTACCCAATATCATCTCCAGAGTGCTTGGTCAGAAACACTGGTTGCGGTTGCCCGACGCCGGCGCCCTCCGCTTGCCGAGCGCCAAGATATCATTCTCACGCTTCCCAATAACAACAACAGAGTTTGGAAGTTGGGGAGGCGCTACTTTGGCAATCTTCAGAATGCCAGTTTAGCAACATGGAATACGGGCGTCTTCCTGACGCTGCACAGTGGGCTAGAATCGAAAAAGGTTGGCCAAAAATAAAAAAGTGCTTTTTTGAGTGCGGACTTTGAAACTTCGCATAGTCGTTTTTGAATAAATTCTGCATATAAATGTGAAATCATTTGCGTGGTACCAACGCGTTACAATCCTACAGGGGGTTAAAGGTGACCGAATTTTACGAAAAATGCCGGTCCTCGATTTTTTGCAAAATTCTTCCATTTCAAGCCAATGCTGAACCAAAATGAGCAAACTCATCGCGTAAAAAACGATGCAATATTATAAACCTAATCTTTATGCTTCATAATACTGGGTTTGAATGATCACAGTTGAATATTTGCAATATTTATACAACAAAATGGCGGACACTTATTTTACGGCAAATTTTCACCTAAAGTGAGGAAAATAGTAGTGATTAAGCGCAATGTACACAGAGTTATTTATACCACAATGTTCTTTAAAGCTTTTTGAAGAATAATCTGAAATAAATAAAATCCTGCGACAATTTGCGACCCCGATAAATAAAGCGACTTTTCGATGGCGAATAAAGCAACTTTTCGACGACCTCGGTTTTGAGAATACATGCGGATAAAAACGATTTTGAACAGTGTTTCTAGTCGCTTATAACTATGAATTAATACTCTGTACACATTTCAGGATAGAATTAATTTAGAAAGTCCTAACGGTATGAAGAAAAAAATCTCTTTCTGTAATGTTTTATAAAACTTTTTCTGTACATGCCTCCATTGTCATATTTTCGTTCATATTGAGATTCATAAAATTTTTGTATAAAATAGGCTTCTGATGTTTTAAGCATAAGTGCATTAAAATTAATGAGTATTGTCTTATGCCTTAAATACAGTTATCATCAGAAGAATCTTCTGCTCGACACGCCATCTCTTCTTCATTGCTGACGCACAGGAGCTCCTTCACTTATTTGCCCATATTCCTAGATTTTTTTGTTTCATTTGTTGGTGCTGTCATCAATATCATAGGATCGGATGTGAGTAGTAATTTCCGTAGCAAATCCTCATTGGTAGCCACTCGTGAGTGTTTCCTTGTGGATCGTTCGCAATATTTTTTGGAGTCTTTATTTCGGGCTTCCATCGCCTCTTCAGAGAGTTGCCCTAAGGGAAGGATGGATTCCTATGAGATTTTATTACCATGTATATGAACAGTCGGTGGCATGTAGTACCAAGGGTATAGCTCCACATACAACTCAGTGGTAGTCCAGCAGTAGTCACCGAATACTTTTTCGTTTAAATTGCAACCGCTTGAGACGTCCCGCAAGATATTAGATGATCTTTTGATGAGATTCTCGTCGATCCCTGATAAGTGAATTTAAATTAATAAGTATCGAAGAATGGTAGTCAACATAAGATGCATTCACTTGAAAAAGATGAAATCTAAGACCATACAAGTAAATTAATTGCACAACAAAACTTTTTTCTTCTAAATGTAGTAATTTACCCATGCATATATTCCACGCAATTTTTTTTCAAAAAGAAGCATATATTTGGGAAAAATATTTCAAATTCGCACCTGTTATTTCAGCAGATAAATTTGGACTTTGAAAGAAACGCCTTGCCGTGTTCCCATCGTTGGTGGATCGATTTCCCGGCTTCGGCACATCCACAACCAACCCCATCTTCTCCTTAAATTCTCCTTGCAGGTTATGCTTCCTCTCTTGGACTAGTAATTTTTGGTTACCACGCACCTATTTATGAATATTTTAAGGTGTGAAATTGATACTTTTTAAGAAATTTACATAATAGTCATCAAATTGTACTCTCACCTGCCACTGTTTAAGGTTCAATCGATAAGATATGTGTAATAAACATTCAAAATATAGAATATAGCAATGCAGTGTTGAAATTCCGAAGGATAATTTCTCCACGTCCACACGCCTATCACCTGTAGGTCATTCATCTCCGAAATTTAGGCCCCGCAAATGTAGCGTCGCATTCCTGTGCTCTCGGTTTAAGCGTTGCAGACCTAAAATAAATAGTTTAATATTTGAGGCAAAGTGTAACTAACTATATTTTAGCAAAAATTAGTAAAAAAAGTTACCTTTCCGTTTACCGTGGTGAGCAGCAAAGCGAATTTAATTCGATAACAGTCCACATTCACCGGCATTATTTTTCTAACTCCTTCTGTTGATATCTTTCTTCCGCCTGAATAATTGTCTTCGTCTATTTTATTCACTGAAGGCGAATCGGTCTGCAAAATCTTGCTGAAGATGGTTGAGTATTCTCCCATATTATTTCACCTGTATTAAGCATATGAATTGTGAATTTCAACTTAAAGTTAGTTATATTGTTATCAATTTTAACAAGCTATGAGCGAGGAAAAATTATGATGTTTATGTTTTTACCAGATGCATCGTTGAGTAAACGAAGAGGCACCAAAGAGCTCATGAAGAGGAACTCATCTGTCTTGTCCTCCGTTTGCCACACTTGTTTATATTGAGAGTGGACAGAGTTTCTTTCAAATCCGTAGCTGCATATTAAAGTGGAATTAACTTTACTGCTTGATGCTGGAGCTGACGATACAGATGCTTCGGTACAAGATGCTGTGTGCAGCAGAAGGACTTTTTTCAAACTGACTCCACACACATCTTCGGTAATATGTATCCCATCTGAATAAGCAGCAGATTTTACGTTTTTAACTACTTCATAGCTGGGGTACAACTTGTGACCATGACTAATGGCAGTATCACGGAGAATTTTATATTGACTTTTTGTTAACTCTGACGATATAATCAGAGATACTGCCTCCTCTCCTGACAACTGAGACTGAACAATATCCATTTTCCTCCACTTCGAAAGTACCCTCCTTGTTCTCGTAGGTGTGGTTGTCATTATTTCCTTTTCTTAGAAGCAGCCTCATCTCTTTCCTCTCGAAGAGTCATTGTCGCAGCGTAAGACAATTAAGCCCAGGAGTACGTGGCCCTAATCGATTCCGTTTTCCTTCGTTTAGTTCGTTCACTCAAAAGATGTAAATTCTGGCCTCCTCAGCGTCTACCAAAATGAATTACTTTTACATAAGATAAATTATATACAGAATTTTAAGGTATCGATAAACGATATTATAAACATTAAATAAAACTTAGATTTAATATCCTTGAGTCACAGAGCTACTGGGTAAGTTCTGGAGCACAATCTCGGGAAAATTAGCGTTAATATTAAGTCAACTGGAATGGAGCTTGATAAATCTCTTATTATTGCGTGAATTCAGTTTCCATTTTCTTGAATAGTGCGCAAACAAGAAATCATGGATACAATCAATAAGAGCATTTGGCCCTCTCCTAAATTCTTGTAAGTGTAGTTTTTTTAATTATATATTTCATTAAACGCTGTTTCTTGAAATTAATCATTTATTATTACCCTCCATCATCTTATTATGCATTATTAAACGAGAAATGACCAATTATTTCAAGTAAATAGCAAAGTTCTGAAAATGTAACATAGATTCCTTAAATTTTATACCTTCTTCGGTAATACATTTAGAAAAATAGCAGCAGAAAGTCTGAAAACGATGACTAGATTTAGCGACACTAATAAGGAAACTATGTGTTGCTGTTGAATTTTAATTTTCATGAAAAGAAAGGAAAATATTAAGTATAAAATGAGTGTGACTCACCAAAAATATATTCCACATTGCTACAAGAGAATTCTGCAGGAAGGAACCTTAAGAAATTGCGACGCGTGAAATAGATGATCTACAAAAATATCACCAGAACACAACTTCACTTCGGCACAGCCAAAACATAACTGACTTCGAAAGAATATTTCGAGCTGAAACTGGAGGAAATAGTACAATAAAAATAAAATGAGTAACCGTTTTCCGCTAAACACATGCAGCTGGATGTTATAAACTGAGCCCCTTCGAAAGTTCTACTTTGGTTTTAGGGCACACTCTGGCGCGCGCCCTCCTCCCACAAGAGGGTCGTGCGAACGACAATAGTAGTGAGTTTACTCATCTAGCAAATGATGGTCGAACGAGGAGAAGAGCTTCTATAGCTTTAAGGATTTACTTTTAAAAATTTTAAATTTCACAAATTGTAGCTCTATCAAGAAATTTGAGGGAAAACAGTGACTCACCGCTAAATTCACTTTTTCTTTAAGGATTAAATGAGAAAATTTTAAAAATCTTATTATTTATTCATCTGAACATAAAATATAACTTTTCTTCAGCATAATATTTCTGAAACACAACCATTCAGTTGCGTTTTTCTCCGCAATTCCTCTCAAAACCGAGGTCGTCTCGAAAAGTGGCGCTACGCCCCACGGACATAGCTCTTGCATCGCCATCGAAAAGTCGCTTTATTTATCGGGGTTGCAAATTGTCGCAGGATTTTATTTATTTCAGATTACTCTTCAGAAACTTCAAAGAACATTGTGGTATAAATAACAATGTGGTATATTGCGCTTAATCACTACTATTTTTCTCACTTTAGGTGGAAATTTGTCGTAAAATAAGAGTTCGCCATTTTGTTGTATAACTAATGCAAATATTCAACTGTGATCATTCAAACCCAGTATCATGAAGCATAAAGATTAGGTTTATCATACTGCATCGTTTTTTACCCGATGATTTAGCTCATTTTGGTTCAGGATTGGCTTGAAATGGAAGAATTTTGCGAAAAATCGAAGACCGGCATTTTTCGTAAAATTCGGTTAACTTTGACCCCCTGTAGAATTGTAACTCGTTGGTACCAACGTAAATGATTTCACAGTTATATGCAGAATTTATTCAAAAATGACTATGCGAAGTTTAATAGCCCGCACTCAAAAAAAGCACTATTTATTTTTGGCCAGCTTTTTTCGATTCACTGTGCGCTGTCCGCTTTCCCAGTCCCCCGAGTGTCTAGCATTAGTTCACACGCTTCCCAACAGTGGGACCTAATTTAGGGGCGGATCAATTCGGATAGCTGTTATTCCAAAACACAAATTTACGCTTAAATTTACCAGGTTTTATATGAATAAAATGAATTTTATATTTTAACAAAATGGCATAACATGCTCTGTATGCGTTTAAACCTAATCTAGCTTATATTTGTTTCCCGCATGATTTAGATCGGCAACTGAGAACTCTTGAAACTTATGGGGATCGACAACTTAAACATCTTGTGACAATTCCACAAGTGACTCTACACAAAGACTAGTTATGGCGTGCACTGTTGAGTCGGAAAAATGGCCAAAATGAAAGAGCGGAAGGACGAATTTCTTTTAATTTTCTAATTAATTGAAGCCACTGAGCATTGCGTGCTTCAGCTAATTTCGTCAGCTATTAAGAAGAGGATGAGATAAAAGGCCTTTATCCGCCCGAGTAATTCTGTAAGAGGAAATCCCTTTGAAATTGCAGAAACAAAACCACATGCTCGCTTTTTCCTCATTGACAACGTGGAATGTCTCGTAATATCGGAGGAATTGCTGTGGGAGGCAACGACGACGAACGATTCTCATTATGCGACGATCTGCACGTGAATTTCGATACACCTTCTCACCGGTTCGTTTAATCTCACTGTGCTCGGCCTTCAGCTTAAAGAGGTGTGATTGCTATGAAAATCTCGACTCATTTACATTGAGAGAATTAATCTCCGACTGCACGTGATGAGATCTCATCATTATCAATGTAGTAAAGGAGTAGTTTGAAGAATATCTATGATAAATCCAAGACATTTTCTATATCTCATAATGCTTGTTAACCGTTACGTTTTACGTAATGGTAAAATACCTTCTATTTCTACTCTTTTACATAGTAGTACCCCGGGCAATGCAGGTGGTCTACTGCATCTTCAGGGGCCCACCACTTTGAGGGTTATAATAATAGAAAGAAGATAGATAAATAGATTGATCTTTATTGGTGAGTTTAGGCCCATGTGCGCCTCTCCTAGCAAACCTCGTATGTCGGTACAAAGTGTACACTTAGATATTAAAACAAAAAAAGGTGTACACTACAGAAAGAAAAGATTTTACGCGATGGAATATTCTGGTTACCAACACTACAGATCTGTTATATATTTTCTACATGCGTCCGAATAGAATCAGCGTAAGGAATCATAGGTATTTAATTGCAGCAGTCCTACCTCTTACTTATAAGATATAAAAGATATATTTTAGGTTACTACTTAGGTTGCATTTTTAAAAAGTGCTTCAACAGCTGAGTTCAAGTCGCACATATGAGCACTCATCGGAGAACGAACTATGCTTTCACCAAAGGTGAGCCCGCTGGTACTAAAATATTGCTAAGTTTACAAAAATTAGTTTTCCATCATTACATCTCATTCGACAGCATACTTTTGTCGGGGCCTTACCCCTAGCTGTATTCAGCACCTGGCTCTGATTAAGGTCCCGCAAGCTCAAGAGATAACCAGGAGTGACACTGCATGCACAAAAAATATTTGCTCACAATCTTTTTTCAAAGGTGCAAATAGTCTCAACACAGATACAACATGTTTACATAAATTGCTGTTTTCACAGTAACAAATTTCTTGTTATGAAACTCTTGCAGATTTATAGTCTAATTTTACGTGATAACCTGTAGTTTATCAAAAGGTTCGGAGGTAGGTTATATTATCAATCAAATTAAAGTCATCACCTTTTCTGATTAAGTGAAATAATTCATCTTACAAATGTTGTTCCATCCTTTCATTCACTATCACCCTTATCTTGTACCTTTTCTTCCCTGTGAACCCTTTTCTTGTCCATTACTTCGCTTACTCATTCGATTTCTTATCCGCGGGAGCTGATTTCGTTAATCTATATACAATATGTTTTTTTCCAAATGAACCGCTTCCTTCAAAACCACTTCCTCCAATGGTTTTGAACGAGCACAATAGATTTCAATCTCTGTCCTCATCCTGACATTCTCTTTATGTGGCCGGGGGTGAATGCAGGGGAAAAATGTTACTGTACTAGGCCAAAATTCAGGGAAAGCCACTATGAGTGAATGAGGAATAACTGTTTAATTTATACTGTATATTTTATAAGAACGACCTCTTGGCGATGTTGCCGAAACCAGTCTCCAAAATAAAATATTTTCTGAAAATTACAAAGCTTACACAGCAAAAATTACAATTCTACAACCACCCGTAGAAATTTTTAATCATAAATTTAAGTAAACGATTTCTACGTAAGGATCTGATATTACGTGATAGTTGGATTATTAACGGAGCTAAAACGCAAGGTTACTGCAGGAGCAAGCAAATGATCAAACCGAAATTCGGCAATTTGATTGAACCGGAGAAAAAATCGGAACGAAAATACTGCTCGAAGCTCTGGGTAATTTATATCTTAAAAGGGTATTAGTAAGGTAAAAGGGTACTTCTGGGCTTCATTGTGTACGTTAAGATTTCAACCCATTTTTAGAAATTATGAAAGTCGCTTCCCTGTGGAGTATTGCATAATGGGAAAATTACGACGGAGTACCATGTGCCTACAATAATACTTGATCAGGGCTTCCAAGATTTATCTGTTAGAAAGGTCGTAGATGACTTCGAGGAATTTCCCATTCTCTAAGAAAACTGAAGTAGCATTCCGTCACTAAAGACAGTCCGTCTGGGAAATTATCATTTGGAAGATAGAAATTTGACCCTTGTTGATCTCTTGATGCATCTGTTACGTCTGAGAAAGTGAGAAAATGTTTGCTAAATCGGCATTTCCAGTCGTTCGAAAGGGTCGACCCTCGTTGATCTTAGGATGCGTCTGTTACGTCTGGAAAAATAAAATCATTCGATGAACTGAGATAATTTCCCACGAAAAATCCCGCAATTTCCTCACTTAAGGAGATCATGAACACTACTATCGAAGTAATTCGTTTATCCGTGGGAATAGAACCGTCTTCATCTTCTCACCGCTTCATCAAATGCCATTAGGATAGTATATACAATCAAGGTCTATGGGATGGAGCCATGGTGGAAACCCAAACAGAACTATGCCCTCTCAAGAGATTCTGAAACAGACGAAAGTGCTCCTAAAGAGAGCATAGTTTATATAATCATGGATTTCCATGGGAGACGATGATCCCGTCCATCTCGTGCAAGTTTTCTCCCAAAGATGCCCGTCATGGCTGGAGATTTCGAAGCTTTGAGTATTCGTATTAAATCAGACTTTTTGTTAATCAATACTCAATACAATACTAGAATCGATGATTCATGTTATAACTGAACCAAAAGTGGAATAATAATAATAAATGGCCTTTAATCGGGCTAGATTGAGACTAGAAAGTCTCTTCTTACTCCTAACCCATCGTCATATGTGAAACAGAAAGAAAGAGATAGTTTGCAAAAGTACACGAAGAAAAGTAATATGTGGATTGAAAAAACCTAAGCTGAGGGCTCAGGAAAAAAATTCCTCTGCAGGAAAACACTCAGTAGAAGGGGAGTGTGAAAAACCTGCGAAACCTATAGATAGAAAACTATAATTTTGATGAAGGAGAAAGAAGAGAGTTATGATAAACAGGCAGTGAAAATATAAAAATTGTACAAGAAGAAATAGGAAAACATATAATTGACACTACAAACAATCAGATAAAATAAATCAATTTCACTAAACTGACATTAATTATAGATGAATTAAAATAAACGTTGAATAATGGGAGATAAATCTCAAAGAAATTAAGAAAATGAAATTACATTAAGAAATACATACAAATGAAAGATTAAAAGGTCTAGTACACTGAAAATAATAAAAAAATAGTTTATAGGAAATTGAACTAAATAAAAAATAAATAAATAAAGAATAAGTGACATGAGAATAAATATGAATAATAAAGAATAAGTGATATGATAAATAAGAATAAATGAGAAGGAAAATAAAGAAAATGTATACACTTTAGCTACGGAAAAAGTACCAGCAATAAATTTCTGCACCAATGCACTTCATGCTTACATCATCAATTTACTTAACAATAAATGTTAATATTAATATTTATATTTTATTGCGTCATTTGGGAATAATGATTTTCATTATATAAGTTTTACCCCATTCTTGATAGCTGAATATATTTTCTGGCGCATAATTTGATGAAATTTACTCAGGAGAGTGAGAAACTGAACATGCAGCGATTTATTCGTTTCTAACTTTAAGTCCAATATACTCGAGAGAAAGTTAAAAATTGTGATTCATAGAGTACAGCCGCTTTCAAAATCATGAAAGTGAAGCCAAGGATTGAGTTGAATCAGGCCTAAGCAGTTGTGCGTTTTGTAACTTCAGGATTAAAACTGCAGTGTTTGTTATTGCATCATTTAAAATATCAATTTCAATATTGTAATTTAAGTATTATTTTCATTTTCTGGTTCAAAATAATTTAAATTTTATCATCTTTTATGATGGAAAAAAATCTTAAGATATCTTTCTATAAAGATACTTTTTAAGAGCCAGATTTTGATCTTATCTTCTAAAATATATCCTCTACAAATGTGTCTATTACAGTTCACGAGGGAACTTTGATACGTATATCTCAAGAAATTATCTTCACTATTACGATAAAAATAATTCGTTTTATCTGCTGTTTTTTGTCGTATGCAATTTGGATCCAGCGAAAGGTTTTAGATTAATCGAAATTTATAAAAAGCTATGTTTACATGGAATTCGCTTCATTTAATTAATTTAAGACATACTTACGAATTAAAATTATTCAAATCCATATTGATCGAGTAATAATACTTTATTAAATATATATATCACGAACAAAACTGCATTTACCCAGTTGATGCATCTAATAAACCTATCGTGATTAGAATTTGATAACATCTCATAACATTGTATCTGTAAAACGGCGATATAAGTCGAAAAGGTTTCTGATGATTACAAATAGCGTTTATTACATTTTTTTTACTATCGCTCGTTACTCGTATTGCAAAACAAGAGAAGGAAGCGACTGCGTCATTAGCCACTAACTCGCAATACATTGAAAAAGTTCGGGGATTCCTAGATGTAATTCAGCACATTAAAAATCGGATATGTAGAAACTTTGGTAAAAAATAAGGAAGGAAGGATGTGTACTGAGTACTTCAAGCAGAGTAAAATTAAGGGGGTATTATCACTCTCCCTGGGGTGAAATTCCCTCAGCTGCTGTTTGTCCTCAAAGCTCAGCTAACCCTTGTAAAATGCCTCCCTAAGCTGCTCATCTCCTAAGGCGGAATTCCCGAATATTTTCAGTATGAGCGCCACATCTCCTTCTAGGAAAAGGCGTCTTTATCGAATAGAAGACCCCATCTTAGGCCACTCTCTCCCTTCCGTTTGAGGGAGCCTCACATTCACAAACTGCCGGCGTTGAACGTTAGTCCAAGTCGAACAAATCTTTTTCTGTCATTGGGGATGATCCTAATCTTTTCATAAAAAATGGATCAATCCTTCATAGCTTGGTAACAACCCCAATATAACCATTTATTTATTTTCTAGTGTTTCAACGAGCATTAATGTATTATACTATTGATTTTGAGAGTCTCAACCTGGTGGTATTCCATGACAGCCATGGATGATGATCATGCCAAGCAATGAATTCCCAGGCTGTGCTGTTTGTTTCTGTTGTGGTTTAGCATGAATTTGTCTTTTATTTTATTCCTTGGATTAAATCAGGGCTCTCTAAACTACGGCCCTTGGAAGATAATCTCAGGTAACTGTTGATGTTAGGGACATCAAATCTAAAGCCAGAAATGTCTGCTATTTTGGCATCCGGGAAACAAATTCACCATTCCCACTAATACAGGTGTTCATGTATAGTAAATCGATGTGTTAACAAAAAACAATAACTGAATAAAATAATATTAAGTTAATAATTAAAAACAACATCTATATTTCGATTCTTTTTTTATTTTAAACTTGAGCCTTTTGTTTGCAGTCGGCCCCCAAACTGCTGTTTGAAAGTTAATTTCGGTCCTCGGATTGAAGATTTTGGAGATGCCTGGTTTAATCTATTTACTACTAGATCACAAGATGGGGGTAATTAGTAGCATTGAGAAAAGTATAAAACCTTGCTCTAACCAGAAAATCCTCAGAAAAATTCCGGGGTTAAATTCACACATGTTTGATTATCCCCGATATATTGATTTAGAGCCTAGCATGCTAAATATCACGCAACTGAGATCTCCAAAGATATTATTAAAATATCTCAAAAAAGTTTTAATCGTTTCTAATGCCATATTTTTTCAACCGGAGTGATTTGCATAAAAACAATTATTACCAAGTACTTGATTATCCCTTCTGTTGGCGTTATACAAAGGTTTGAACGGAGTGACTTGCCTCACAGCTGCTAATGGTGTCATTTTCTACTAGTAAGCGGCAGCGTCTTAGTCACTTGGTGGCAGAGTACCGGATCCCACCATCGCAAGCAATTGCGGAAAAAATTAATGACATTTTAAAATTGTAAAATCCTTTCTGAAGTACCCTCAAATATATAATACAAACATGATTCGTCAACAATCGACTATTATTTCTATCTGAAAACTCTACAGCAATAAACTACAAAACAATAGTGTATGGCATTGTTTAAATTTATATCTCCTTAGTATTTATATGCAAATAATTTATATTTCAATTAGTGCTCACAAAAGGTTTTTTGGCATATATCTCAAGGTATTTCTTGTTTACGATCCCAAATGTTAATAACTTGTTCCGTGATGTTTTAATAATCGTAATGACCCGAGGGTTTCGTTTCAGAAATCGGTCATATCCACTCTTGGTGAAGTTATGTTGATTCTATCCTTTTGAACCATTGACAAGTTTTGGATATACGATACATTCAGAATCTAAACTAGCATACGTCAATACTTATCAGATTCGGTCTTGAGAAAGGTATAGGATTTGTTTATTACTTACTGAAGAGATGAAAGGTTGAATGGCTTGTTTGAAATAAACAATCTATGATACTATGGATTGCATTTTATAAACATTTCCAACATCTGGGTCATTATCGTTAAAGAATTACCATTAGATCTGCGTTTCTTGATGCATTGTATGCTAAATAATTAACTGGAATGGTATCATTTTTGTTAGTGATTTTCTAGAAACACGCTGTTTTTTTATAAATAGAGAGATTGATACACCGCCATCATGGTCTATGAATTGATTACGGTGTAAATTACATGACTGTGCGCGCAGTCAAAACATAGTTGACGCGGAAACATTATAATTTCCATCAAATTCTGAGAAATAAGAACCGATAGACAGAGATATACTATTTAAAAATGAGCTCTTTTTTCATTGAAACTAAACTGTCATTTAATATCTTAACCTCATAACCTCACGAGCCAACCTTATCAGCTCTTGCGGTTTTCGCACTACCTGTATTTATCACGAAAGACTTCCTTCTCCAACCATTTTGTTTTTGTTCAGCAGTGAAAAAGCTAGACGTCCCCTGGAGGAAATGACTATCTTTGTGAACATACGAGTTCTTATGTGGTATTAGTCAATGTCTATGACATACAAACAAATAATGACATCCCTCAGTTACATTAATTGTCGTAATTCTAGTATGCGCAAGAAAACTACAATCTTTGGTTTTCTGATAATTAACGGCAAAATTAGTAGAATAGAGAGTACATATAAGTTTATTGAAAAGTTAAGAAATTATGTCTGCGTTTCATAAACGTTCCACGTTAAAAGCATGGAAAACATTAAACAAAAGCTTTCGCTAGTGAAAGTATGCTCTTTGCTACTAAATACACCAGTCAGAAGTCAGTTCAGTCTCAGTTTCTTCTTCAGTCCAAGTCTTCAGTTTGAAGTCTTGGACAGATTGCTGATGAAAGCAAACCCCAAAAAATCAATTTGAAATGTAATTTCCTCTTTTTCTCACAGGTTTAGCGGAATCGTGAATGAAACTGCTTTACATGAAGCTTTCACCTTCTCATTTGTACATTCAATATATAAATGGGTTCAATACTACTCATATGTAATGAGATTTTTTGTTTTGATAATTTCACGAAATAGTCCGAGCACAAAAAGCAAGATCTAATCTAATTTCATATCCTTTAGATGTATATATCTCTTGGTTGAATATTAAAAATTATTAATTATTTAAATACGTAATTATTATTGAGAATTTTAAATACTGGATGATTTGGTATGATAATTATGTACAGCTAATGTTACATACATGTGAGCATCGATTCCCATGAGTTATACTGTCAATAAAGTTGTAACATAGCATACAGCCCCGGGTGATGAGATTTGCATCTCTTCTTACTCTTCCTTGAATTACACTTGAAGATGACTCAAGGACCCTGGATCGCATTGAATAGGATAAATTATTTTAATAATCATCAATTTGTCTTTTTTATGGAGCGTTTTATTGTAAGGATGGTCATCCGTATGTATCATGAACTCTCACAAACAACCCTGCCCTGACCAGGATTCGAACCCAGTATGTAATTGTTGCAAAGTTAGCGCACAAACCACTGCATCACCGAGGCTAAAAATAGAATAGATAAAACCCATAGCTTTCAAGGAATAAAGTAACTTGAATGGTATTTTTACACAGATAGTAACTATTAGTAGCTTCTTCTTTATGTGAGACACTTCACCGCAAAGATAAACTAAGCGGTTACTTTTCATCGCACGTAATTTCCCGCTCATCTCCAATTGGATCAGAACCCAATCCCCTGTTTATGCTAATTCATCGTCGCTCTAAGTCAAAATTACCATCACGAGGTCATCTTTTTGCATACAATTTTAGAATCCCAAATCAACAGTTGTATTTTGATTCTTGGATCATTTTGTAGAGTATTTGGAATGCATATTTTTGGATCATTTTGCGGAACTAATTAAGTCTTATAAAGTCTTCATTTAGGCAAGATTGATACTGAAAAGTCTCTTCTTCAATCTAGCCTTTCGTCAATGATATTATAAACATAAAAATTTCTGTACAGGTGAATAGAAATAGAGAGGAAAACTTTAGGAGTGGATGTAAAAACACCTAAGGTGATATCTTAGGAAAAAAAGATCCACTGCAGGGAAACACCCACAAAGAAGGGGGATGTGAAAAACCAGCGCAAATCTACTGATAGTACAAGTTAAAAGGTGTAAAGGAAAGCTGTACATAACATGAAAATTAAAAAAGCAGTATTATAACGAAATTACATCAAAAAATAAAAAAGGAAAAATTTCAAAAGTACACTATGATGAAATCTATACATATAAAGCAGACATTCTGTGGGGGTGTTTGTGGGTTTGTTTGTCTTTGATTGGAGTCCACACCGTTTGCCCGATTTGTCTCAAACTTTGCATACGTGTCCTCTGATATCAGGAAGGAAGAACTATTGCATTTTCATTCAAGAAGTTTGCTGGGTTCGAACGAAGATTGCTCAGATAGATTTACATAAGGAATACACGTAAGCTTCAATTTTATCGGTTGCAGGCTTTATTTCTCTTGATGAATTTAATTAGAAGGAATAGTCGTACAGAGTCGAGACGAACACCAAAAAAAAAAGAAAATCAATTAAAGATTCTTATTTTGGTCATGGAATCTTACTTTCGATTAGAATTTGCGAGAATATCGGTAAAGTATACAAACATTTTGTGAAAATTCGAGGCTATAAACAACTCATCCCCCTGACGACCGATCCCATTGTTGAATCCGAGCTCATGTTTTATCCCGTAAAAATACTCGAGGACTTTAGGCCGATAAAGCTAATGATTGAAGAGGACGATATATTACATGGATAATGAGAAATTTTCTGTAAGAAGGTAACCAGCAATTGCAGGTAGGTAATTACAGTCAGGAGATTACCAGCTCATGGATGAGGGAAGTTAGATGTCTTGTATGACATAAAGCAAATATTCTGTGGGTTTGTACGTTTGTTTGTATGTCGTGTATCTTCGATTTTAGTACGAACCGTTTGCCAGATTCGCGTCAAACTTTGCGTACGTGTTTTCTGGGACCAGGAAGGACGTACTGTCTCAATTTTATTTGATAATTTTGCTGGATTTGAACGAAGATCTCTCAGATGTGTTTCCATAAAGAATAAATCTAATCTTCACTTTTATCGGTAGCAGGCTATATTTCTTTTGAAGAATCAAAATAGAAAAATAGTCGTGCAGAGTGGAGACAAGAAGCAAAAGAACGGTAATTAAATGAATATTCTAATTTTGACCGTTGAATATTGTTTCCGTATCGAAATTTCGAGAATTTCGACAAAATACGCGTGAATTATCCAAAATTGTTGAGGTTGTAAACAGTCAATCATCCTCACGATCAATGCGATTGTTGAGCCGAGCTCATGAATTTTCCTGTAAAGTAAGAATAGCTTGGGATTTTGGACTGTATTCTAAGGGGAATTTACGCATTGCACGACCGGCAAGTTGAATTTAATCTACTTCTATATTTCCCATTGAGAATCAACGGGCGCTTCAGCTAGTAATAAATATAACACAAAAATAAGATAAAAAATTCAAACGAAATTACAAAGAAAATTTCGCATACGATTCCGCCTTTTGATAAATTTGCGATTATCTCGTTACTTTTAACTCCCTTCCCACGCATCTGATCATTATTATCTAACGAGGAAAACTCTCCTAGTGGTCAAGTGAGACTCAAACGACAAATCGAGAGACGAACACGTCATGAGGAAACATTTTCCTTCATCCTCTAACTCTCGCGGGATTACGAGATCACCAGAATTAAAAGGCGTCTAATTATATAGTTATAGATCCAGCTTGTTCAATGTACAGTCCTGGCCAAAATTAACGCAGCACCAGCCGTAAGGTTCGCTAGGGAGGTGCTGCGTTAATTTTGGCCAGGAGTGTACACTGTTCCCCAATTAGAAAACACCATTTAAACCATCTAATTTTAAACGAGTGACATTATTGAAGTTGCCGAGGGAAATTGGGTTTCAATTTGAAAGAAAATAAGAAAGAAAGCCTTGCTTATTGAAAGGTGTGATAGTGTAGCCACGCGACATTTATATTTAATAAAAATAAGAAAGGCTCGTGAAGAAGACCGAGATTGGATACATCTAGATGGGAACTATCTTACGTGTTAATAATTCGATAACATTTAGTTATTTAAGTGCTGGATGAATGATGTCCTGGCAAACTATCAAAGCCGCGGGAAGAGTGTATACGTCGATGCCCGCTCCGATGATCGCTACCGACCCCACGTAGTGCGTTACCCCCGCAACAAAAATTGTTTATCCTACGTTATTTATTAATAGAAGCGGACGGACTTGCGCACAAAATAAATCCACTATCTTCTCAGAAGATTTCCCGTTGGAAGTTTTGAATTAGACAATTAACACTAACTAAAATTCTCAGCTACTTTCTTTCCACTTCTTCATCTACATATACTATTTTCTATTACCATCTACATTTTTATCAGTTTTTTACTCATTTTATTCATATCAAGTTTCGCGGACCACATCTAGCCCCGAGCTGTATGTTGTGCAAGTCTAATGTGAGACAAAAATAAAAATTTATCACATCTTGATGATCGATTCCTTATCAATGAGAGAGCAGATATTGTACCAGTGCATTGGTACTCGTCCCCTTTACTGTCGGTCTGGATTCTGACGTGAATCATTATCATACAAACATTGATCGTAGAGATAAATTCTCCACCAATAAGACACCTTTTTCTCTCATTTTCCTCTTTCTTATCATCGATTTCTTTCAGTCTGTTTTCCTTATCTTTCCGTTTCAGTAGATTCTTCAATTACACACCACCTAAAACTATAGACGATCTCCAAAGCTGTTTTTAATTTCGATCCTTTATCTATACGCTTATTATCTAGCAGACAATACAAACTTATTAACACACCAAAAGGGATATTATCCTCTACAACTTAGGTATCAGAGGGGAATACGATTAGAATTATAGGTAAATAGTAGTAATAGTATAGGGATTAATAACTCCCTATGTTTGTCAGAGGATTGCAAGTCCAAAGAAACCACTTGCCTCTCTATGTGCTGAAACAATTTAATTAAAACTCTTCAAATCTTCAAACTCACCCGTTCTCTTTCGATTGATTAATAAGTCGATATCGCTTTTAATATTCTACCAATTTGAAGTTCATAATCCTTCTAGTTCGTTTTTTTTTATTTTAAATTAAGAATTTTATACTATAGTGATTGTTCTATCGAAGTTGAGACAGGTGTGGCAAAAAAGGTTGAATAAAATAACAACCTTAATACTGATTGACCGGATTAAAATCCTCAAGCGATTACGTTAGGCAGTAGTAACTAGGCAGTACACGGGAGACGTTACTGTGTCTTTGGCGATGGAAGTGGGTCTAGATTATCCAAGTTTAAAGCCGAAGGTCAAAAGTACCTGTAAAATTGCAAGCTCACAATGTTGCTCACAACTATTTATTTTTTCAGGATGTGTTGCTGGGGTTGGGTTGGGTTGGGTCACGTCGTGGGTGGGGTTCTTCTGATGATTCTTACCGTTATTTGCGTCCTAAAATCCTCTCTGCAGACTACACTTTCCTGAATTATCCGCCTTTTTGAGAGTATGGAGGAGATAGCTAATAACAATTTTAATTTGACGTCTTCAAGTAACTATTAGAATGCGAACACTTAGCGAGAGCGAACATACTTGTATTCTGGAAAACAGAACACAGTGGAATACCAAATAAAATAAAATATAAAATAATAACACCAAGGATAGTGATTAATTAAAATTCCAGAAAGAAACCTTACTTTTTTATTAAGAAATCACGTATTACCTTACATATTATTATTGCTTTCATCATTCTATACTGTGTGTCTTATATACTATAGTGTGATTTATGATGTTGTTAGTGTAGATGATTGATACATTGTTACTAATATCGTTTACTTTCAAAGAAGTGCGTATTTCAAACCGCTTGTCACTTGAAAATTTAGTTCTACTTGCAAGGTTTACCTACAACAATTATAATAAGAAATATCGAGAATCTATTTTCTTAGTAAATTAAAGAGATAAATGTGTATGGAATAATTGAATATAAATGATAGATTTTTTATGGATAAAGTATTGAATTATAAAAGGAGAAATACGGAGAATACTTAGAGAATAGTTAAGATCAGAAATCAGAAGGTACAACTTCAAGAACTGGAGGGAGAAGGATAGTGAGAGGTTTGATTCTTAGTGGACAGGCCTGAGGGGAGGGCGGATGATCAAAGAGATGACCTAAGGAAAGTCAGAGGGTAGGAAAAGGTCTTAGGTAGAGGATGACCTTAGAGAGAGTCCGTGTCTCGGTAGTGAAGGGAGGAATCAACGGAGAGGTTGATATAAACATTGTTTGAAGAATATGCAAAGTTCGCATGGCGATTATAAAAGTAACTTAATGCTCATAAAATCGCCAGCAGCCTTCAATAATCATATATATCAAATATCATAAATATCATATAATCATTAATGAGTAGGACAAATAAAACCTGAATTGAAATACCTGGAAAATGGAATAGCGAATTATATTAATTGAACTTTATTAAAATAATTTTAATATGTCAACAAACCTTTTAATTTAATAAGTCTAAAAGGTTTAACACAGCCAATGATTAATTCCATCCGATTTAATTTAGATGAAAGGGTATTAATAATGTTAATCATGGTAGGCAATAAATAATGAAAGTAACTCCAAAAACACTCATTTAAATATTGTCATAATTTGTTCTTAATAAGAAATAATCGATTCTTGAACAAATTATCCTTAAAGCCCCAGATCAGATTTACCTCTTGATATAAATGGAGATCTTTCAAATCAAAATATCACCGCAATTCAAAACATTCTCCTAAAGCAAATGGAAGTATTCAACTCTCAAGACTAAATGTATGTAAATTTATCAATTGCTTAAAATAACCGTGGCTTGTAAATCGAAATGCTTTAACTGCAATGGTTATATCAATTTTACCAACATTGATCGCTATTGGATATAGAATGTGCGGAGTAGTTAATTAAATATGCCCATAAGAAATAAATATTTCTGGAAAAATTAAATTGATAACGGAGTTTCGTATTTCCTTCCTTGTTCTCGTATCTTCGCGTATTTCCTGTTCCTAAATTGAATCTCCCTCCGAGCTTTTAAAACAGACTATCATTAATTTGAGATGTAAAGACTTTCTCATTCCAAACTAATAATTGAACCTGGAACTATGAAGTTAAGCAGCTGTGCTCGGGTATCGATTGGAAAACAAACTATTTATTTTTCATTGATTCCTAATGTTTTAGTACTTCTAAGTATATAAATATAACTGAGATTTATAATGTGTGGAAAAATAATCTCAGATTGTGCAAAACGCAGAGTTGGGCTACGCGGCAAAATAGTTTTACTGGGAAATTATCAGCATGATGTATTATACCTAATTATTATAGGGAAGATGCAAAAATATGTGAAATAGAGGAAGTAAATCAAAATAAAATACTTCATTTTGATTCTAATGATTTCATAAACTTTCCAAAGCATAAAATGTGAATTACGAAACTATGATATTCGACTGTAGTCACGCATAGCTCTCACCTCTGGCATATTTTGGACTCGACTTATGTTTTTCTTTTTTAGAAGTCTAAATGCAGCATGTTTGTTCATTTTTCGTTAATTGCGATACTGACATATTTTTTATTGACCAGGAAATCGGTTTCGGGTACTCGCTTCAGTAGGTCATAACCCAAAATTACGTCAAATAAAGTATATTAATGAATTCCTTATAGGTATAAATATGGACGGATCGTTTTTTGAGCGATTGTCTCCCTTAATCTTGGAAGTCTTGTTTCTTCTCGATTTGATTCGCTTTTGAGTTAAGTTTTATCATATGACAAAACCAAGGGAAATAAAAAATACCTGTAAACGATCACATTTAATTGTAAACTCTCAAAAATCATATTACTTTAATTACATCCAACAAAATAGAATAGAAGGAATGCAATCTTGGGTTATTGTAGAATGAAAGAAGCACCAAAAACCATCAAAAGATGGGTAATTCGGTAATTTTAGTCACACATTATGAATATGCCTAGTTCTCAGATATATATAGCCAGGGTTTCTTCAGAAAGAATTGAATAAAATTACTCAAGAGACCCGAATTTTTCAGTGCTAACATTTTTTAGACTCCCCGAATGTTCCGGATCAATTTGTGTTTTCTCTAAATACCCACATAAGTCATTGTATGACCATCATAGTTTATGGCAAAAGCTACTAATTGAAGTATAATCAAATATTAAGTTTGCTTATTTTATGGCAACTTAGTTAAATTTATAAAATAATTTTCTTTGATCTTAAAGTAAAGAATGAGAGACGATTATTATTCATTATCGTTTTAATTATTGCCGTAATATTAACCAGCATTATACAGGTATGTTCTTGCTGCCTTATCGTAATATATAGAGTATTGTTACTTGTAATTTGGAAGTGGATATAAAAAAATGAATCTTTCGTATACTTTTATGATAGTCTTGTTTATGGCGGTGATGATATGAAAGCCACAGAGGTGCGAGTGATGCTGAATAGTGGTACCAATAAAGGCTTCTCCTTATGGAATGCTAAGTAAAGAGTTACTTGTATAGATATTGTGCTTCATTCTCTTGGATATGTTCCACTCATAGCAAGACAGTAAAAACAAACTACCCCACTCCTCGTCTTACGCCATTCCCCTCTTCTTTCTTAAAGAACTACTGGTGGAGGGAGTGAGGTCCCAACTGAAGCTGAAGTTTCAATGTGAGGCTGAATCTCTTACTGACACGATGTATCAGGACTCAATTTATCATAAATCCTTTCTTTCCTGTTTATTGGTTAAACATCCGATAAATGATTTGAGTAGGCTCCACCACCTTCGCTGAGTATATGAGTCTGCAGTTGCCATGGACACTGGGCGTAAGACCTTCCTCCTCCTAACCTGTTTATCGGTATTTTCAAATGCGGTTCAAACTGGTGTTCATCTTCCTCGTGAATGAGGCATCAAGGTATCCTTACTGGGTACACAGCGGCCTTGAACTTTTTCCTCGCCGGCCTTCGGATCAGGGAGGGATTCCCAATGAGCGAAGCTCGAGTTCCTCGTTCATTTCCTTAAAATCAAGTGTCAATTCTGCTTTTATATTTATTTTTTAGCGGTTATTTTCATTATCTAAGAGTAAATTCAATCAATTACGAATCATCCTTCTTAAGTGGTTAGTGTCGAGAATTTAAAAACTCCTTCCTATGAATCTATTCGCGGCGTATTAATATTTGCAATATATTTACTCTGAAAAGTTATCAGCCAGAATACTTGCTGTACCCTCAACTCCTCCATCATTAGCTGTCGTAAGGTTTGCAGAAGGAATGATACTTAGTAGGCAAGATGAGGGATGAGGTAGTTTGCCATTGATTTCCTCACTGAATCAGTATTTTCAGTGGAACAAGCCACGGATCAAAATTGTATAAATAATAATTTACGTAAAATTCAATGAAAATTAACTGAGCTTAATAATTGTATATTCATTCCCTTTTAGCATTTTCTCAATTTCTTTCTGCATATTTTCTGAATTTTTTCAATGATTTTATCTTATTCGTTTTAATAATCTATCAGTACAGATAAAAATCATTCTATATTTACCAAGCAATATCTGGTAGAATCTCTCCATGATTTATATTAAATCATTCTTTATTTTTATCTACAATTTTTCCTCAACTATTTTCGCTACGTATAGATTTGCTATAAATTAATCTGAGACTGAAATCTTCTGCACTGTTTCTATTACTGAAGGAATGAAAAGAACCTCCTTTCGGAATCAAAGATGTATAAAGAAAATATGAGGAAGTAAAGAAAATTATTCAACAAATTGATCAATATCCTACATGTATATTTTAAATTATTCTCATTAGTATGAATTAACATGATCATTAAAGGTGACACCTAAGTTCGAAATTCTTATTTAAGCATTGCATTAGACGTGATCAGAAAACGATGTTTTTCATACTGTTTCCAAAGTTGCTGATTTCTATGGTCCGCAGTAAGAGTGAAGATCACGATTCCTTTCTTTAGGTCCACTGTCGTTAGCATATGTTAAATAGTCTGTTATATCGACCACTTTTCATTGAACTTTCGTCAAATCCTATCCTAGATATCTCGTTTTCTATAGCTTACAATTAGATGAGGGTTAGATAAAGCACTTCGTCCCTCCAATTGCATGAGAATACATAAAAAGTCATGTAGGAGAGGTAAGATATATTTTTCTTATCCCTAAAATGTTCTTTTCTGTAACTTAATACAATAACTACCACTAAACTCTTAAAAGTGTCAAGATGAAAATAAATAAATACATTTTTTTATTTAATGTCTTAGGAATTATCTAATTTGTTTAACAAAGTACAGGGACAGCTGCGTGACGCTTCCAAAGGCAGAAAGATAGATGTGATAAGCAATGCAATGACTCTAATTGAACAACATATTTCAACACTAGTGAAATACCAAAATTAAAAGAAAACAGTTTTTATTAAATTTTGCAAAAGTTGAGTGAGAGTAGAATATAGCTGCTAAAATTTAAACTGATTAATGCCTTAATATCACCCAAATACAATAGGGAACATCGTTAAATTTTTTGCGAAATATAATAGAAAGCTGTTTTTATTTTGGTATTTCGCAAGTTTTGACGTCACAAGGTTTTTCTGATAGCGTCTTTACCCCGTTAATCAAATCTCTCTTTGAGCTCTTGCGATTGTAGCTTTAATATAAATTTCAACTGAATTGTTATATAAACTCAGTCGTGCACAGAAGCATAAGAAATTTGTTGAATTCCGAACGCTATTATCCTTTTCGCAAAAATCTGATTTTCCTGATGAGAAAACCTAATACATATAATATTTGTGCGCTAATAAAGGGATTTTTAGGATGAAAGTAAACTTCAGAGGAAAGTATTGTAATTTGATTTACCTTGGAAAGGTGGTGAACGATGAGAGCAGATGGAAAAAAGTAGAGCAGATGTACAACTCAAGACTATCCTCATATTGGTGGATCGACAGTCTTCACGGAGAAAAATAACGGTTGGGAAAAGATTACGGAAGCCTCCCAGATTTCAATGGCAAAGGTAAGTTGACATTTAGAAAAAGGTTCCGAAGAGATTAGGAAAGGGTTTTGGTTAGTAGTGGGATTCAGCCGGTTCGCACCGGTTAGCGCTAACCTGTTCCTCAAATTTCTCGTGTTCGCCGAACCGGTTCTTAAATCTACCTGGTATGATTTATTTTATTTATTCATTAAATTTTTCGCATGGAGCAAAGTTGCCAATATGTAAAAATATAACAAAAAGACTGTTAGTAGATGGTAGAAGAACGATATACGCAGAGGTGATACTATTAACTCCTACAATTTAATTTCAATGGTTGATGATGAAATACTTAACCCTATTTTCGCCGTAAAGTTTCGTAAAAAAAACTCTTAAATTAGAAAATAAGAGAAAATATGTACGTTTACGAATGTAATGCACGGTTGCGTACTTCTCAGGATGAGAACTTCTTTCTAAAATTTGGAATACGACCATTGGTTTTGATCGAAGTAATGTAAGCAAGGCATAAGAAATGACAGGGGCCGATATTGAAAGACAAAATTCGGAGGAAGGATTCGTAGGAAGGATACAAGGCAAAAAATACTTTAAGCTTATACAAAGACTGAAATTTTTAGATGATGTAATCGGCGGTATAAGTTATAACGAAATGAAAGAATACATACATTAATAGAAAACCTATGATATAAAGGAATTAGATGAGAAATAAAACTTAACAAGAACTGGGTCTGAGATAGCCAGCAACGACAATGGTGTCAGGGAAAGTTATCCTTCGAGGGTTTATGTAACCTGAATTCCTTTTTCATGTCGACATCGATTCCTAAAGATCCGTTTATTTGACTTTGTGAACCCTTGTTACAAACACAATCAAGATTTGTCGCACGAGAAGTGACTTTCTGATAAGATAACGCATCGGTCAATTGAAATATCTTATTAATCGCCGACTGCAGATCAAAGCGTGGAATGAATCAGATACTATCCACATAACTCCGCGATATCAATTCCTAAACTGCCCTAATAATCACAGTGTACGGAAAATGCGGGATGACCGACCTTCAAAACCGCAGCTTTGCCAAGTGCATCTCGGCACTCATCGTGAAATTAATTTATCAGTGTACCTAGTTTGGAGCGGCGTAACTGAGCCTCGCTGTTGACGCGGCCTTGTCCCAATGAATAAGGGATTGGAGGCCCAGGTGATCTCGGGTCGATAGCATCGCCCATTGCGGAAGCACCTCTCGTTGCAGCCGCTCCTAACTGCCGCGATAATTAAACTCAGGCGCCTGCTCTTAACGGGCTGATGAGGTCGTCGCTTCGCTTAGAACATTACCCTCTTCGCTACACTTCCTACGCTTCATGTCATTGCTCAAGCCAGCGCGATCTTTCGTCCCCCTCTATGGAGTTTGTTGCCATCACTAGATGGGCATTCATCCTCTGCATTTTGGTACAGGAGAGAGGAAAATGCGGCTCTCATTTATGTTTGTCTCGGTCCTGTTTATAGCTGTGGTAATATAACAGATACTCAGGTATGAGTGATGTTGAATAACGCCGTTCATCATTTCCAACCCTTAACGAATGCTACGTAATTTGTTTATGTCCATTGAGAACTACCGTATATTTCCGCAGATAAAACGAGGTATGAATTTTCATCAAAGTCTTATCGTTTTACTAATTCTGTTCCACTAGACGACCCGCAGACTATACATATGAAGGTAGTTTAGATTAGCGATCATCATCTGGATAATAATTACTGTAAGGCGTCTATGTAATCATATCCTGTTTGTAATTTTTCGAAGGAACAAATTTTATTTTCTTGCTGTTGGCAGCACTGCCTTCCGATCGCAGAAAACATTCACATCGATTATTTTTGTGTCCGCCCAATAAGAGAACCCCAGATTTAGGGGGCCTTTCTTGTGATTCCGCTATCGTCTTATCTGTGGAAATATGCGGTGCTTGGATTTATTCCACCTGTAACATTCCGGCTCTATGAGAAAAGTAAAGACAATCTAACTCACTCCTCATCTGCCCCATTTGCCTCAATCCCTCTCCAAATTTCTTATTAGCTAATGGCCGACGAGATAAAAAACAAACCAGCCTTCATGCTGCCGATTTCATTGACGAAATTTCCAATTTGTATTTTACTTTTCTCCGTTGTCAGTGAGGAAAGAATGTCTGAGGTACCGCACTCCTCATATTTCTCATTTGCCTCATTCCCTCTCAAGGGATTGAGGTTGCTAATGACGAAGTGGTTGAAGATCCAAACAATATTCTGGCCGATGACTATGCTGACAGACATGGAGTTTCCGGATGGCGAATCTTTAGACCTTTCTGTACCATCCCTAGCAATTTTTTCATTTATAACAGGCAGAAAATCATCATCCTCTCACGGCGCATAATGAAGATTCTCTTTGATTTATTTCAATTTTGTTTATTTCATTAATCACTTCAAGAGAGAAATTGGTAATATTCGTATCAGTTTATGTAGTTTGTTGACCTGCGAACTTTCTAAATCAATCGTAAGATAATTCGTTCCGAAATCACCTTCTATAGCGAAGACACGACCCCGAGTTTCTAACCGTAAAATAAGCATCAGCATTGTCAAGAATACACAGCATTCTTACATAAATTATTCGGAATGGGCCGTCCAGTAATTTTTCGACAGTTTCGACTTTTTTCACTTCGCGCACCTGCTTGTGAACCTAGCTAAACTTTCACTGGTGATATCCATTATAAAACGTTCTGAGATGCTTTACGTAAAATGGTAAAAAAGTGTATGATATCGAAGAGCATCTGCTTCCTTGATCTAGTCCTTGATTTCTTTTGGGATTACATCATAGAATTACGGTTCCTATTATCTGTGTAGTAATTTTTTATAGAATTTCAAATTATGAGTTAATTTTCACTCCTATGGATAAACAGACGACACAATTGGTCTGAGAGGTGAACATTTCTTAGACGATTTCCATCTCTATCCATTGTCGTTAGCACGTTCCGGAAACAGTGAAAAGTCTTCGTAAGTCGAAAATTTCCTAGCCGGGTTACTCGTTAATCAAGGCATAAATATATAGGCGAAACCGTACTCAAGTACATCTTGTATCATATGCAGCCATCGGATAGATAAAGACACCTGCGGATCGAGATTGGTCAATGGAACATATTCACTCTTGATGCCTTTGCAAATCCATCACTCGATCCAGAGCTGCTGCTAAAACAACAAACTAATAAAGAATTATTTCTAGAATCTCTAATGAATTTTCACAAAAAATAGCATTTTGATGAAAAGTTGGATACGATCAAGACGTTAGATTATTGATTCTGTATGATGAGAATATTGAGAGAAATTCTAGAAAAATGAGATCAGTAAAATCGGGACAATTTGAATTTTAAACGACTTGTCTCGTCCCCTTATTGAATAGTTAGTTCAGTTTACCTACTCGAAAATATGCTAACGTCACGCATACCGTCTGAGAAAGCGCCGAGACGATTGGTCCGGTGTCATGACCAATCAAAATATTCTCTCCACTCAATGAAAATGGGAGAAAGTTGATAGAGCCACGAAAGAAAAATGACGGCGGAACGAGACGATGGGACATCGCTTCAGAATTTCTAATTCTCTAATCTTCTCTGCGGAAGTTCAATTCATAAGCCATTTGTTCACAAATAAGTGATTCTCTACGTCTGTCTGTCATCTTACACTACTTCCTTCACCTAGTCTGATTTCAAACATATTTTTTCTTAATTCCATTTCGCGAATAGCGAATGATGGCTGACAGAACCTTATAAGAAGCATACTTCCAATTTCTGGCGAATATAAAAAATGGAGAAGAAATATTGCGAACTTGAAGGATGAAATTATTCAATTCGATATAAAGAAGGTTTCTTATATATAGAAAGGGAATACTGTTGCACTTTCATTCGCTAATTATCGTAGATTCCAACTTAGATCGCTCATATTTTCATAAGATACATATTTGTAATTGTAACGTTCTCTAAATTTAATATGGCTTTATTTCCTTTTGCAAAATTAAAATAGAGAGAAAACAGTAGTACAAAATTGAGACAAGCCCCAAAAAGAGATAAATTCAATCGAAATTCTTAATTTGGTTGTGGAGTGTTGTTTCCCAATCGAAATTGGAAGATTTTTGACGTAATAAACGAAAATTTTCTATTTTTTAGGCTCTAACTCTTCTCCTGACGTCTGAAGCAATTATTGAACCCGAACTCATGCATTTTCCCGTAAGAATACATTGTCACTTTATACCCCTTAAATGTAATAGCAAGAATTAATGTCAGACTATGCGAAGCGGAAAAAATTAATCGTATACTTGTATTATATGTATTTTATTAATATTTTATGTAAGCTTATTTATCCGCTGATCAACGTAAATTTCAACTGAATATCTTGAAGCCATTTTACTCCTACAAATCCTATTTATTATTATTAAAAAATCTTTTTCATTTGAAATATAAATTCCCAAAAGACTTGAAACGTAGAAGTTTTAAGTAACTAAAATTTAGCTAATTTAGTTTATTTATTTTAAGTTGTAAAATGATTTTTCAAGATGTGTTCTCATTCTTTCTGCATGATTACGCTTGATTATATCAATTCTATAACATACTCTAACTCTGGCTCCTTTTAAATGATCGTAAAATTTAGAATAAAAGTAAGGATTCGGAAAATGCGTTTTATAAACCATAGGATGACCATAGCAATGTAGAGGAATTAAGATAAAAATAGTACGGGACTATATTCCCTGTCTTATGGAAATGAATTAATCCATATAGTAAATTCTGATTAATCTCTCATTCGCAATTATTGTGGTAGTCATCGATTTTTATTTCCACTTCAAGAATCAACAGGCAGTTGATCTATATTCTGGGCTTGGACATGTAAAGGTGAATGTCCCTTTAATACTTGAGTTTCTAAATTCTCAAACTTTCACATAATCAAAAGCCGACGCCTCGCCGATGCTAAGACTTGTTCTCGTGTTTCCAATGGACTCCGGCTCTATCCCAGACGGTGCCGAGGGTTCACGTAAGAAATGGATATAAGGTTAATCGCTTGCAGGCTTTATCTTTGTAGCAACATTACATTAAAATGAATCCTTTTACGAGCTTCGTAACAAAGAAATCCTTAAAAGATTTATATTTACATAATCGAATATACATTTTAATTTGAACCCTGCGAATCGCCAGTGGCGCATGGCAGGGGGTGTAAAACACCGACATCCCTAACTAACCTGAAGAGCTATTAGCTTCTCTAACACTTCGCGGGAAAAACGACCAAAAGTAACTATCTGTCCTGGCAACTTCTTCCCTGTATCGCTTTTTTGTTTTCTCCTGAAGATTGCGAAAGTATGTAACTGCGATCACAATATCAGTTATCTCCTCCCCGAAATCGGTAGTGATAGATTTATCAAAAAGCTTCCGTCGATATTCAAGTCTTCTATCACTTAGAGAGTTCCATCCGAAGGATTCTATCATAGCCGAAACACTGCTGTCGAATCTGAAATCTCCCTTGACGAAACTTGCTGCACTACGTTGAACCATCTCGAGATCGGAAATTAATCCTACTTCGTGAGGATCCCAAATCGCACAGCAATACTCAAGTAGAGGTCGAATCAGGAAAAAATACGCTATTTCTTTTACTCTCGATGAACATCCCCTCAGAATTCTACTGGCTAACCTTTGCATTCTATTCACCTTTCGTATTACGCTTCTATGCTATACGATTTGCCATTCTATGCTCTTTGAAGGAAAAATTACTACCGAGCGTAATTACTAGGTATTTATGAAGCATCACTAGCTCCAACGGATCTCCTGAATTTCTATAAGGTACGCAGGTAACGCTAGTGGACCGCGTGAAAGTCATGGCAACGCACTTCTTTACATTCAGCTCGAGCTACCAATCACTACACCAACCCAAAGTAATATTCAGATGAATAATATAAATTTCACCTCCAAATTATGAGAATCTTGAAAAAAATATTTCATTGAATATTTTCATTTTCGAAAACTTATCCCAATGAAATAAGCTAGTATGAGAGATGTAAGATTCTTTTGTACGTACATTTAAATTATCTAATTTTTACTGCCTGTCTTCCTTAGGGTGTCACAGCTATTATATTATATGTTGCATGACGTAAAAATAGAATGAAGGCTGTTCAATAGAAGAATATTAATGGAATATTTATCAAATGTTGTAAAATTAAATCAATTTTCATTATATTTCGCATTAAATTGTAATTACAAATTACAGTGATGTGAAAATTAGCGTATGATAGTAAGACAAGATTAATAAAAATAACCTTGAAGTAATTTGTAAGGGTTAAGCAGATGACCAACTTTATTGAAATTTATGAAGAAACACCACTTATTGTCTTCTTATGATTTTGATACCGAGCAAATCTGATTTCAAGTATCCTATAGAACAAAGTTCAGAAAAACTCAAGCGTTCAGCCAAGTTGTGCAGTCTCATTACAAAATGGTGTAAAATTATAATCTCTGCTGGAAATTGTTCCCTCTTTAAGTGCTTATGTTAAATGATAATTAAATATTTTAGAAATTTAATGGGAATTAATATTAAAACTTCATCTTCTTATGGATCCTAGAGTGACGAACTTCATTCATACTTTCCTCGAAAAGTTAGCATAGAATGGAACGAATTAGAAGTGTTCATTATAGAAGTGTTTATTTCATGCAGCAACTAGTAATAATTCTAAAATATGTTTGAAGATAAATTTAATTTTACGCACGCAACCCTTGCAACAATTATATTATGTTAATTGAGGGAAGAATTAAAAAAATTGAGTATATTTTAAAACAAATCCCACCCATGAGAAAATACTTGTTGTGATCCTCGAAATATTCAATAATTGTAATGGTGATGTTCAAACGTTATTTTCTGGTACTCTATTCGTATTAAATATCATGTACTATATTTGGTCACCTCAGATGATATAACGCACACATTGCTTCGCAAATAATAACTTTTATAACGCATTAATGTTCGGCAAAACACCGACTTAACTCTTGGACGGGGTTGGATGGTATATTTTGCGAGGTGTGACACTACGTCAGTGCATTTTTCTCTCGTAATAACTTTAATCGCCCATCAGCTTTCATTCGAAAATAGCACCGAACGGACGCAACCTTCTCGGGTGGAATTCATTAGCAGTGAGAGGGGGTTTGTTAGCAGGTGTTTATTGTGGCCCTCCGCGCGTCAGTGGAAATTAACCGCATTAGAAGACTTTCGTCTGGCGAAGAAGTCGCAATAAACCGTGACGTAGGCCCTGCGTTTTTTCTCCCACACCATTTCGCCTCTTCAATGAAATTCGTCTTGTTTACGGCCCGTGGAAGAGAAAAACGAAGGCGAGAAAAGCGTCCGGCGAGTAAAACCATTTCCCCCCCGATGACGTCCTCAAGCAGAACCAACGTCACCAACGGCTCTCTTAATACGGCTGAGAGGGCAGCGAACTCCTTTCTAATGGGTTTTACCGGAGGTGTGGGGCAGAATGCGTTCTGCCGCTGACCCCAAACTTCTTTCGCGAAAGAGTAGGTGACGCACGAATCCCACGGCACTCTCCTCCTGCAAAAACCTCCTGGATGGGGTGATCCGATGTTTGAGGTCCCCCTAATTATTCATTCCTGGAAAATGTGTGGGTAAAAAGGCCTTCCAGATCGTTCTGGGAAATCCCTCCGCAAAGGCGTAGCAGGAAAATAGGAGGAACAACAAACAAAAAGAACCTCTACTTTGCGAACAAATGCTTTCGGGTGTGTGGAATTCAGGGGTAAATTTGCGTCCCCTGTGAGCGGCGATGTTTTTGTGCGAGTGCACTAAGGTATAGTGTTAGGTCCACTTTCGTTTTGCTGAATCGGTAGTTTCTCTTCATAAACATTTTAGCTGTGGTTACAGTCAGTCGCTGGTATTCCATTTTCTCTATTTGAACAGTTATAATGCTTACTAAAACTGAAGATTTGACCCATAGCGATTTCAATTTCATTTTTGTTAGATACTAGTGCAAGATACTCGAATAATCCTTAACAATTGAAAGAAATTTGTTTCGTTGAATAATAATTTGTCAGCATTTTATATCTCTACCATTCTTATTGTGACGATGTAAAATGATTCTCGGTCGAGGAATTCAATTGCATTAGTACATTAAATAAGATATGGTGGACCAATAAAAATTGCGCAATAGCAGTTGTATAATATTGATTCCTATGTATGTATTTAAAATCTATGTAGAGAAATCGACAACTTATGCTATTCGGTGAACTAATATCTGATTCTTTATCTGATTGATTTTTTTCATTTTTATGGAACAATTCTAATGCATAAGTAAATATAAAATTATTATTTGAAAAGATTCAAGTGATTATTTGTTACATTTTCAATCCTATCTAAAAAGTACAAAAATATATACGAATAAATAAATACGAAAATAATAGTACATTTCTATTGATAAAAATACTTTGATATTTATTTTGTTCAATCGCTCGCACAATCTAATAATGAATATCCACATACCCAGAAATCAAGGAATTCCAAGTAACATTTTATTTATTTAAACCAACCACAGAATAGCGATTTCGTTTATTCTCCTCTAAACTGGTTCAGAAGCTTTTTATGAAAGGAAAATGTAATTTCAAGTCTCTCATCATCACTGAATAAATAAAAAAATTTATTAAATAAATAAGTTTGCAGTTGCAAGAAAAAATAGTATTTATCTATGTGGTATCAATAGCAAATCATTCATCCCCAAAACAACTTCTAAAAAGTTTTCTTCATTTTTCAAAAAGTTAGTTCTAGAGATATCGAAAGTTTTTAGTAGTAGTAGTAGTATTGTTGAAAGTGCTTCGACAGCTTAGGTCATTCCGCACATTGGCTCCCACCGGGATTCGAACCCGGGACCGCTTTCACCAAAGGCTAACGCGCTGTCCACATGACTGTCCGGGAGCCCCGAAAGTTTTTCTCTCATGGCTTCCAGCTGATATTATGCTCCGTAATTTCTTTTTATTTGATAATCGATTATGTTCTGGAATCCGCATTTAAATATCCATTCCGACACCACAAGAGTACCCTTACGTCCGCCGATTTTTCGGACACGAAGTTTTTGAAATCTTCTACAATTTAATTCCTATCTTTATATTTATTTATCATTTAATCGCAACTAAGTTTGGTTTATTTTTCTAATACGTAAGAACTATATTTTAAAATTACCGTATTAGCTCGAATATAACGCGACCCCGAATTTAACGCGACTCGTAAATTTTCATAAAGATATTTAGAGAAAAATAATACTCATAAAAGAATTCAAAGAAAGTAAAATTCAATCAGACAAGTATTTATTTAGGTAATTATAGCTAATAAAATAGGTTACATTCATGTCAATAAAATTAAGTAATGTAAAACAAAATTATCCGATTTCAGCATCTGTAGGAAAATGTCCTTGTTTATGTTACATTCCATTACTTAAACCACGAATTTAGCGCTAGTCGATGTTTTAACGGAAAATAAACGGTCGAAAAATATCGCGTTATATTCGGGCTATTACGGTGTATGTTAAGGTGCGTTATTTAGCAAGAAGGCTGGTTAGTGCCTCACTCCCTCTGACACAAGCAACTAAGAGCTTGCAGATAGGAATGAGGTTCATTAGGCAGGATGAGGAGTGAGGTAGTTGCCTTTGCTTTCCTCATTGAGCCAAAATCCTAAAAGCGGAACATGTCCACGCAAGTGAAGCACAATGACTCTACGAGTAACACTTTTTCCGGCATTTCATAAGGAGAGGCCTTGATTAGTGCCATTATTCACTCATACCTCGGTAGTTTTCATTTCATCACAGCAATGATCAATACTGTGACGAAAGTAAACGAAAGATACATTTTTCAATCCTGTACTAAACGACAAATGAATATATTTCCTTCTTATGGTAGCAGATACAAGACCAACTTATAAAAAGAGAATAAAATAATGCAATTTAATCCTTTATTTTTCCATCTGTAATCCGCCAAATCATCAATAACTTTTAATTATCAACTTCCTCATGTTTCTTTGACAAAAGGCGTCTCGCGATCTTCTTTCTTATTTCATTATCTCTTTTAGCATTACAGCAATACTCTCGTCTTACTCCTCTGTTTTCCAGATACATTATTTCGAGGGGATTTCTTAGCGGAGACCCTCAAAGGCTCCAACAACAAGAGCCTCCATACTCGCGTGGTCTCTATCGACCGACCACACTTATATATACATATTAATCGATGAACGACTTCATACTGAGATAGAACTGCTGCATGAATCCAACGCATGGTTACGCGGCTACCAGTAACCCACATTTCCCGAAATCCGCGGTATTGGGAATCCGTTGAACCCTCGAAGCCGGTGCGACCGCAGCTCCCAAATGTAAGTTGGAATCGACAGCAATGAATCCGAGTCGGGGAAGCAGCTGTTAATTTGTTACCTCCAAGGTTTCGCCGATGTTAATGTTCCAAACCTATAGACGCCCAAGGCCAAGTGCGGCTGTCAGTCGCTTCTTTTTAACATATAAGTCGATGCGAAAGCGTCTGGCGAGAATTCTTAGAAGTATCTCCAATCGGGGAATTTTTGATACCAAGTGTATGCCGAAGGATGTTTGGGGTCATTTTTGAAATTATCGGAAAATGTTTTGCTATCAACCCTTAACATACCTAGAGGGTCCAAGGAGGACCACGGAGTGACATTTCTAGTGACTTTGCTGTAGCATTTGTTTCATCAAAAATATATTTGCTATAGCAAATATTTTTTTATTTTTGTAAGTATTCCGTACTTTAAGATATAAAAATTACAATGAGACTTGTATTAAGTTCTTTTATAAAAACTTCATGAAATATAAACCCTCTAGTTGTCCCGGAAGGGTTTATTAATATTATAACATGAGCTAAGGACTCAAGCGATGACAAAAGATCATATATTTTAGGTAAGTTATATAGTTGATTTGTATACCATATGAAATTGAAATGTAAAAACGTAAGTACTTTCATGAATGAGAGTATAAGGATAATATTTTTCTTGCTTTCATTGCTGTTAAAATCAATAAAATGTGCCATGACAAAATTTTGAGAAACCCCAAACATTCTTACTCATAAATGACCTAGGCTTGGAATTTTAAGGGTTAAATATGCTGTCGAAAGATCACTTCCATATCCGAAAAGGTGTGAGGAATTTCCGTTGTTAAAAGCGGGAAATCGTTAGGAGCTCTCGGTGATTACGCCCAAGATGTTGGGGGAGGAAATAGGTACGAAAGGTTCTCAGATACCCACCGAAAAGAGCGTTCATACAGATTCGATCAAGTTCAATGTTATTTCCTTAAGCTGTGAACTTTTGCGATCGTTGCTCTGTTCAATGCGTTATCCTGAATAATAAACGCAGTGCCGATCATCGTTCTGTGGAACTTCGCCTTTGATAAGCTCAGCTTTAAGCACTTCCCAACCCATTCACCGCTCCAGAGCACACTAAACACCTAACTGTATCACTCGAACATTTTGGACGCTTATGCATTCTGTTTTATTTCAGAATTAGGATGCTTATATTTCCTCCTATTAATTCGTCCATGGAGACTTTTTCGATATCTCAACAAAAATGTATTCATACGTACTTAAAATGCATTTAAATTTACAGATCTACCCGACAAGCAGCCAGTGACTTATATGTTACGGGGGCGGAAATATGTATATTTTTTTGGGAGCATATGTGTGTATGCTTGTAGATATAAATCGGTGTGTATTAATGTTAACGACCCAATCTTATCTAACTTGTTAGCTTATCTAAAGCTTTGCGGAAAAAAATTACTAGAAGCTATTATCTCTTTTAGAAATTACATTTTCACGGATCACGTGGTTTGCTACTTGTCGTTCCTAGTTGAAGCCTTTAATTTCATTGTATTTTTTACTTTTCCGAATTTCGTTGACTCTTTTCATTTTCTCAAAAGATTGGTCAAGTTGGCATCCATCGTGTTTCTCTCTCCGTTTTGCGAGTTGGACGAATTTTCGCACATTTCTTCGCACTTCGTACCGATATGGCAATAGAACGAATAGTACGTCACCTGATTTCACAGATATCCGAAATCTTCGATACATTCTGCAATGAGAGAAATGATAGCAAGAGACTTTTTTCTTAGTTTCCTCAAAATTTCATCGATGAGATGTTTTAATAAATTCTTTTTCTTTTGTGCACTGTTATTATCAAAGTTTGAAATCACATTCAAAAAGACTTATTCATCTGTTCATTTTGCAATGAATTTCCCATATTTGTGGAAACATTTTTTATATGATTCTTTCAAATTAGATATTTATTAATAGCGTACTTCGTCGATTGTAGTTTTATAACAGAATTGTTAACATAATAAATATATATTTATAAATTAAATTAAAATATAGAATGATTATAAGCAATTGAGAGTTAGAAAAAAAAATAGGAATCCTTTTCACAAAGTAACCTAGTTTCTATTCATAAAAAAGGAGACTTATGAGTAATTCTTTATATGATTTCTTTGAACTGTCATGGAATACAACAAGGTTACTCTCCAAATCAGTCGATTTTAAATTGTTCCACCGAAATTCGAATTTCTTTTAACATTTGAATTATAAATAAATTTCAGATATTAAATGTTTCCGTGTAAAGGTATCGATCTTTCCGAATCGGCTCTATTTCTCAAATGGTGGAGTGGGTGTACGTTAATTAATATGCAACTGATAGAAATTAAACACTTTTCCTGGTTATAACAAAAGCGCGTGTTTTCTTTAATGTTTGCCAAATTATCCAATCACTCACGTGCTTGACGCATTAATGGATAACGACGGATCCCTAGAAACAATAGTTATTAATGCTCTGCCACAACTTTTCCTCATTTCGAAATAAACAATAAACTAATTGTGCGCGAAGATATCGAAACGCCGCCGAAATCGATTGGGTTTGGGGTGAAATAATTCGTTTTACGACTTCTGATAAATTCGCAAATCGACTGTGATACGATGACCCCCATTCGCATTAGCCTCGACTTTCTTTCCTTAAGATCGAGAAATTATTTTACGGATTCTTACATGGTTTTACTTCCCAAGTAAATCGCCTTGGTTCGAACCCCGCGTGAGGCACCGTAACCTTTTTTCCGCCGAAAAATTGACCACCAGCGCACAGAGGTCACGAAGGTGGGTCGAGTATATAGGAGTGCCCGTAGCGCCAGGGGATGGGGACGAGGGTAGCGGATGGGGAATCCAAAAGATGATTCCGAAAGAGAAGGGGAGGGGAAGTTTATAGAAGCGGCAGCCAATCGGAGCGCAGAAAAGCGTCAAGTTTTCCTGGTTCTTCCCCTCCGCACCCATTCCACCGCTTCCCTCCCTACAAACATCCACGCGCCAAGGTCGGCGACTCAAAACACGGCGGAGTGTGGGATGCGGTGGTGCGGAGAGCTGGAGGAAAGGCCCCTACGCTACCTGGCCCACACAGATAACGGGCCGGCAGGGAGTGGGGGATCCCTGGGCAAGTGCGTCCCCGGTGGGACGGGGAGATTCCGCCGAGTTGCGTAAATACGCTGACGTCAGAGCGGTTGCTATGGTTTGCCGGTGGAGTCGCCTCTGATTGGCCAACGTGCCTCGAACGGGGAAGTCCCAGCGCTTCGCACAGCTCAAATCGTTTTCACGTCGGTATCGCATTCTATCCTCGTTCTTGTAGCTCACCCTTCTCCGCTGGCAATTTGGGACCTTCCTGAGCATACAGCGTGGTGCTTTGGATAGTGCGGCTCACTGGAACGACTTCTCCTCCTTTTTCTTCGCCCCCACCCGCCTCTCCTTTTTCCAAGGAAAATGAGTCAAGAGAGCGGTGCAGTGGGATGGGGGAAGTAGAGGGGAAGTAGGACCAACGGAGAGAAGAAAAGGCTGCGGGTAGAGTTCAGTATCCCCCAAGTCTCAGTTGGTGTCAGTCGCACGCGGGTCTCTCACCGGTGTCTCCGGAGCATTACTAGCGGTGGATTCCAAGACAGTGGTTCAGTATCGAGGAGGTCTCCGGCGGATTTGGTGCTCTCCCCGAGCTGGATTCGGACTCTGAATTGTACTTAACTTCGAGGGGACCAAGTAAGACTTGAACTGTCGCTTGTGTACCTTTGTGTGTGTCCACGCATACTGTTGTGTTTGTTCGTGTTGGAAGAGGAGCGGGTGGAGGAATCAGTTGCTTTCTCCAAAAAATAGCTTTTTGGCAAACTTTCCGGACCGCAGTTGTGAATTCAAATGTACGATATGCCTCAAGAAAGTTACGACTATAGTTCGAATTACATCAGCCACAACCACGATGTGAGTATTCACTACTACTATCTTGTTTAAGCGATGGAAAGTTTTGTTTATTTATTTTGAGTTGCTTCAGAAACTTGTGAAAAATATCGCCGATGATTTTGTGTTTGCATCCCCGACTAGTTTACGCTTGCCTTATTTTTTACGAGGGCTGAATTTCGATGCCTGAAATTGCTTTCCGCTTTGTTTTTTCTGTCTTGCAATAATTTTTCCTCCATTATTTCTCGGCTATGGTCATATTGGACGCTTTGTTTCATTATCGCGAAAATTAGGCCACGCGATATTTTTTGCGTCCCAAACTTCCGCGGAGTTAGTCATACGCCTCGCGCTGTTGGCCGTTTAATTCGCGCGCCACTTCGGCCGAACCGTGAAACTTCGTGAATCTCCGCCGCGTATTCATACGAAGTTCTGCATGCGCTTGTAGCTTACGAATAACAACCTTTATGTTTAGTCTTCTTGCACGTTTCACAGGTTCTACCGCTACCACAGGAGCATGTGCTGCTTCAAATGTTTTTTTCGCAGTTTACCTCATTTTCCGTGCGTCCTCTAATTCAAGAAGTAACTATCAATGTCGTGGAAGTGACTCATTGGAATTGTTTTTTCGCGAAGAGCAATGTCAAAGTGTTGTTTTCCGTTCTGTTCTTTCAAAACAATCCGTGGTCAATGGAAGACTGAAGGTGGTCAACGTGAGGATATTCCTTGACACACATTTGCCGTAATTTTCCCATCGGCGCTTAATTTTTACGGGAAAAGCACGAATTTGCTGTTTTTTTCCCTCGGCCTGCCGTGGTATCGTTTCTTTCGGGCGGGGCACGGCTTGCAGAGCCTTCTGGACAGCCGCCCTCCTCCCGTACGGCTCCACCCCTTTCCCATCAGCCTTTCTAGCATTCCTAGAAGCGTCTTCGCCCGAAATAATACGGTTTCCGCGAGAAGTTATTCTCATACAGAACGCACATTTTCGCTTGACTGTTGGCACCTTGCACAAGGTGTCGTCTGTGTTTGTCTTGTGCTTCTTTCGACCTCGCCCCTTCACACCGTGGTGACATCCATGGCCACGCGATCGATTCTTCATTCTTTTAGTCCTTTTCCCTTCTTCAGAGGTAAGTTGTTAAGTTTTTTCCCCCATTGTATTCGTTTTCCGCGCCTATTGCGATTTTCTTACCCCCGCGGTCGTCTCCGGTGGATTACCTCGTCCAATGCGTGGGTCGCAGAGATGGATGAACATGAGTCTGCTTTATTTGAGATGGGCATTAACCCCATCCGTACCTTCTCAAGGAGGAATTTCTTGCGACTTTAATATGCACTCGCGAGTGGAGGCGTTCGAGAAGGGTCAGCTGCACATGATGATGGAGAGACTCGCTTACTGGCGATTGTCGCTTATCTTTTCCCCGATTGTTGCGTTGACCGGAGTTTTCGCGCGGAAAGCTCGCGAGTTTACGTTTTATAAAGTGGGTGGGAGGGTGTCATTAAGGGGTTCTAATTTGAATTTAATTTTCTTCCATCCTAAGTTCAGTTCTATGTTGAATAAACTTTTATTTATTTAATCATAGTTATATTAATATTCGATTTTTTCTCGTACTAGTTTCAGTTTGAAGTCAAAGCGGCAATAGATCGATTTTTGGTCTGTTACAATATTTTATTCAGCATATATTCGAGTAGAACTTATTTCCAAGAACATCAGTCACTAAATGCTCCGGATATGTTTACATTCCATTTCTTGAGTGATTATTTGTCATTTTCCGAAGATCTAAAGGTTTATAAACTCTTTCTGCAGACTCGAAAAAACAATAAAACAGTTTACTCCGAAATATATCTCCTACAATATGGAAAGAAACTCCCAAAATTTTGATGATTGTATTTGAATAAAATTAAAATTTTATTGACTTTGATGGTTCCGAAATACTAATTACTGAAATTATGGAATTAAATCGGTCCGTAGTAATGTCCGCAATGCGGTATTTAAATGGTTTTCGGTTCACCGTAATAGAAAAATCGTAAATTGGGGATATTCCGTACGTCATAAATAATGTGTCATTTTTTGTTATTTATACCTTAATATCTATATATTTCATGTGTCTGCCTTACTGCTCAACGTATGTAAGAGATAAAGAATCCCGTTATCGTTTTATACAAACTATGGATAAAACGAAGATAGACGCCATTTTTGTATTTAATATAGTATAAATTTTTGAGACGATATTAACTTAAAAAATATTAAATTCCCAGACTAATAACTCATCCTATACTCATTATTAATCCAGTTGATAACTATATAAATATCGTATAGCTTTACGCCCTTCGAAGTTTGTCATTTTCGATGATATAGGATAATGTTAGTCAAGATTGGATTAAACATGGCGGACAATCGTTTTCAGGTGTTTTAACGAGGTGTTATTTTTACATACGAGAATCATGTTTCGTTCACGCTGAAACGTTTTAGCAGTATTTGATAGATATTTCTCCTTTAATTATTACTTTCTAGACATTTTAGTTCAAGACTAATAGAATCCAATAAATTCAACTGTTAAAAAATGTGACAATCTACTTTGAAAGGTAAATCGGATGACGCGTCGCTAATCGCCATTCCAGGTGAAATATCGTCATTGAGCTCAAATGTGGTGGAGGAGATCAACGTTGCTGTCTTCTTTGATACTTTTAGTGCCTGCTAACTCGTGATAATATTCGTAATTGGTCACGTGATCCATGATAGAATCTGCGCAAAGAATCTCGTAAAGCTGCGTGGAATAACTTCGACTTCAAAATCCGCAACAGGTAAAGCTTTGAGCGAATTGCTTAGTTCATTATTTTTAATAGGACATTACTTGGTAATAGGTATCCAGAAATTTCTATCAAATTATCGCTTTGATGTCATAGATAAAGATTATCATAGTCTTCCGTTCTATGTTTTTGAGTTTCATTCTTAATATGCAGATTTGATGAGCCGCCATATTGAAACTTTGTCAAATAGACTTTGTGAGTTGAGTTTTAGAAGCATCTTTAAAGCAATTAATGCCAATTCTAACTCTGTGTTTACTCCCAGTAACTCCTAGTAGACCCTCACTTCAACTTTGTGTTAATATCCGAGAGGAGAATTCATTAGTGTTGTATACCTGATTATAGGTTACTTTGGTCATTGCATCATCACCCAAGAATAGTGATAAAACTCATAGTCTCCAAACTTATAGTCTTTGCGACATTTGTATCCAAAAATATAAAAAGAAATATTTATGCGAGCGTTAATGCAAAGGAATAACTAACATCTGGAAGGTACGATTCAGAACATGAACACGGTCAGAGTTTTACCTCTCAGAAAATGTTTTGATGGCATTTCAATATTGTTTGTTTTTAAATCCCGAAAATCAAATGTTTGGTAGTAAAATAAAATATGGATGTGCTGCATTTCATTGAAAGTAATGAAGATGCTCGATTAAGTGTTAAATATCTAATCAATATCCTTGAAATTAGATTAAAATTGTAGTTATTTTCTATAGCATTTGGATATTAGTAGAGGAAAACAAAACTGTAATTCTGTCTTATTGTCTGTCTGTGCTTATTTTATTAATACTGATTCGTTTCAGTTAAGAGCGCTTAGCTAACATCGTATTCACGTAAGTCTTCTTCTGTTTTTCAGGAAGATGTTGTTTTCGATATGATTCTTTTTGTAGCCAAGGGGTTAAAAGTCTTTTTAAATTACTATTGTCTTTTAATTTGAAATTAATGAAAATTTAATTTTTCTGCTATGACACTTAGTGAGTCCCAAATCTGTAGTCCTACTGAGTATTTTCCTCCCAGCTACTCTCTTCATAATAGTTTCGGAATTACGCATAGCATCAAATTTACTTCAAATCGTCACTGAAAACGATATCTAAAAGTATCCATGAATCACTCGTATTCCGTGCATGATACCTCGCTCATCTTTTAGTGCAGGTAATAAAGCAAGGGGATTCCGATTGCATCATTTTAGAAGTTATCTATCCTATCAGACTTCTCAGTGTCTGAATTGCCCCAGCAAAGCGCGGATATCAGAGGCAACGTAAAACTCTTCCAGAATTGCTTTACATCTTTAAAAGTTTCAGAAGGAAGATGGCAGACAAATCATTCGTTTCTTCTTATTGCTTAATTTTTTAGATCAGTAAATCAAGTGAAAGTAATTGTAAAAGATTTTTTACTCATTTGTTATAGCCATATTTTGCGTGTCGACGAAAAATATTCATCCCTGAAGTAATTAGGCGTAATCTGTTAGGATTAAAGACAACAGGTATCATTCCTTATCGGGATTATTTCAGAACAAAGTAATAAACGTTTACGCATAACATCGTCCTAAAAAAAAGGGAGTTGAACGGAGTTTCCAGAATGAAATTATTGCCCTAGGGTGCTCCTTTTCTCTTTTAAGACAACCTTTGATGTACTGCTAAGTTTTTTTCATAAGGCATTTTAAGATTTTCAAAGTCTACTTACTTCCAAGCTAGCATGAGTCACTGAGAAACGAAAACTATTTTTTATAACTCTCTGATTTTTCTTCTCATTTTCATAACATGTCCTTACAAATACCATCTTCACCGAAATTCCTGCTAACTCCGACACTACAAAATAATATTTGTGATTTTTCACTTTTTAAGAGTCTACAGTAATCAAACATCCTGAATTGTCAGACTTAGTCGCTGCTTTGGCATTTCCAGACGACTTTTTGTTAAATTTTGTAAATACAGACTACGTGTTTGTTTTAAAAGGTTTTTTTCTCCTTCCAGTTTGTATTAGCTGTAGGTCAATGCATCATCTTCGTCGTTACTGTTGCTGTTTTTCCTTATGGCAAGCAGATATATTATCTTTTATAGCGTATTCTACTAATACATACCCGTTTTTTTCTATTCTTAACAACTTCAGAGATTAGTCTGAATTTTAATACCGTGTTAGATTTTCTCATCAGTTGATGCTATTGATAATTTTATGATTCAAATAAAATGTACGCTCTCAATCCGATTGCAATTCATTTAACTCATTTGAATTTTGTATTGAAATGATTTTCGTCGTGGAAAATCGGAGGAAAGTTTTATCGGGCTTATATATTAATGGTTGATTTAAATGTAGCAGTTGTCCGTTCGTCTTGCATATCAACAAAAAGTTTCATGACAAAAACTTCAACTGAAAGCAAAGCTTACCAGAGTTGGATATTTCCGAAGGCGCGTTTCTTGCCAATTCAAAAGTCGTTTTCGAATAAATTTAGAAAATGTTGCAATCATTCAACGTCGGCGCTGGCGTCGCATTTTAATCGACAACATTGATGTTTGCTGTCATATTGCAAATTTTCTATTATAAAGGCACAATTTCTCCGTTCTCTATCCCATCTTTAGTGGGAAGTTTTCGAGGCGCAGAAATATTTTTAGAAAATTTCTTGCGGTCAAATCATTTTTTCCAGCCATTGTAAACACACTGCGTGCATTTACTAAGCCTCCGCTAATTTCATCTCTGAATATGAGTCGTCCTCAAGCCGAAAGAGTATCGAGCGAACTGAGCATGCGTATTGGATGAGGAGCCTCCCTTAAGTCCACCTTCGAAGTGAAATCGCGCTGAGGAACAGTCAGTCAAAAATCACTCAATTCGAAGCCTCCGGTTCGTTTTAAACCGCGCATACAAAGTAATAATCCACAAGAGCCATGATGCAGGCTTTGAGGGATTTGCTTTACTTCTGGTTTCCACCGATTCCGCGGAACATATGGTTGACCAACAAATTGTTTTCTTTACCGGATCGGAAAAAAGTAACTCCCATCAATTTCTTTCTCGGTTGTGTATTGTTGAATGTTACAATATAAAATACTCGGTAATTTTCGTCACCCAACATCAAAAGTGCTTTTCCCCCTCTATGTTGACATTATTTGGCGATTAGCTTTAGCGATTTGTGTTTACTCTAAGCTTTTGTGTATTAGGATATAATCAACCTGACTTGCCAACAAACATTTTATAAATGTTGTCTTTCCTTCACAATTCAGCTCTGGGACGATTCGAAGTGCCTCTACGAAAATGACGACTACTGGCAAATGGGGACTGTAGCTGTCCCTCAGCCTGTCAACATCGGTTTGGGGATGTCATACGAGGCCGAGAGGGAAAATCTGGAGATGGAGCTTCTAGGATCAGTTAACAATGGTGGCTACATGGTCTCTTCCACCTTCATCTCTGCAGCCAACAAGAATAACACTATCTGTAAGCATCATTCAGGAAGCAAACATCTTGTCCCAATCATTAATGAAATAGAGCATCCAGAATGGTAGTAACATACAAATGTGTCATTGCTAGTGGCGTGTCTTCGTTATATGTTGGACTGTACTCCTGTTGAAGTGTCAATGTTATTTAAAATTCTGTGATGAATATCAAAATTTCATCTTCCCAATCCCCACGTAGAAAAAAATCATATTTTCCAAAGCATAAATTGTTCCATTTCTTCCTATTCAAGCATGTGGATACACAATGGAGTAATGAAGTGACGCAATTCTACTTTAGTAAATAATTGTATGAAGGAATTACTGAATGTATTACATGAAAAATACATCACTTTAAAATTTTTACCCAGTCAATCTAGAAATGTGAACTGAATATAGCCCATAGCAAAGTTGCCATCAATATTTTGTTACTTTGAGAAAAAAATATTTATTTGTTAATTCTTGAATGAGAAGAAAAATCATTAAAAGGAAAGGATTTCACCTTGAATTTCATGAATTTACTTACATGACTCTGATATGGAATAATATTTGCTATTTAACCTTATCCTCTCTAAAATCTCCATTGAATTAATTTTATTCAAACCTCTTCTTCCCATAACTACTTAAAGTAGGAAATAGAAAATAGTGATGAAACTTTCGACATTGTTTTTTTTGCATTTGCGCCTTATTTCCACAAGACAATTCCAAATATTTCCTCCTTAATTTGACAAAGAGGGAATTCCACAAATAATATTTTCATTCCTTGCTGGCAGACAACTGATTTCAAAACTTTAATTTCAGTTGATGAAAGCAAAGACACGTACAATGATTGGATCAGCAAGCCAGTTAAACAATGGACCAGGACGGACATTATGAGCTGGTTGGTCTCAGTGTCCACGGATAATGGGCTGAATTTTGAACAAGTGATGCTCTCTGGCTTACGGGATTGCAACGACGGTATGGCCCTTTGCAGCATGACAGAGGATGACTTCCTCAAGATGGAACCAAACCACGGTTACATTTTCTACAAGGCTCTCAAGGAAATTATGCATCGCTGTGGAGTGCCAATGTACGAACAACCTCATTACAGAGGACATCACCACTTAAGCAATCCTCGTAAGTAGAAACTCTTTGGACTGTTATGGGTATATTTTTTAATAAAGTATAACAGTATTAGTAATTGATCATATAAGTAATGAATAGGCTTTGATGTTCTATCCTAGTTATTTAATCATATCAAAATAATCATGCATAATGATTCCTTCATAAATTTCCGCAGTAAAAATTAATGAAAAGTAATCATACAATGTTTTCTGTTACATATCATGGTTATTTTGATAATATTTATACCACTTCATGCTATTTATTATTTAATAACTTGTTCAAGTAAGCAGCATGCAAGTTGTTTTGATAGGAAATATAATTGACTCCCTTTTATTTGTCTCCATTCTTTTATATTGTATTCTACCTTGCATCAAATTTTAAATTGTTCTCCATTTCTCATTGTTACAGTTCCTGGATTTGGTACTCTTCTATCTGATGGGGAAAGACAGGCCCAGGATCCCATGTCAAATTGGCACAATTCTCAGATCAGCCATGTTAAGGCTGAGGAAAAGGGGAGCTCTGGTAAGCAGAATTAATTTATTTTGCATCTAGTTTTAATTTGGGCGGTCCATTACAGTTTATACTTTGATAGAAAATTTGAAATTTCCTGAATTCAGTCTATAAATATTCTCCCACCATCTCAATACTATTTACACTCCTTTTTCTATAATAATTAATTAGACAAATCATAAGATAGGTTTATTAAGATATTTTTTCTATTTAAATCTGATATTGTAAAACTTTATTTTAATCTCTAATTGGTTGTTTTAATAGATGGTGACTCAGAAGCAGAAAATCCTGACCCAAAACCAGTCGTGAAGAAGAAGTCTGTAGGCCGACCACCAAAGGAAAGCAGATCTCGAAGGAGGAAACAAGGTAAGATGCTTAGAAACATACATTCACATATAATCAAATGGGCAGAATAATCTTCTCTATACAAATATGATATTAAACTCAATTTTTGGTTAATAATTGCCCGTAAAAACTTTTAATTTCTTAATTTTAATTTTTCTACAATGAAAATTTCTTGGTCATCCTCATATTAAAAAATAATGATCACAATTGTGTCACTTATGACTTAATAATAATCTTGATAGTCAAACAAATTATAATAATGAAATATCTGCTCTATTCACAGAAAAGAAATGTGGCCGTCTTTGGGAATTTATCAGGGACTTGCTGAAGGATAACAACCATTGTCCAAATGATATCTGCTGGGTTGATCATGATGAGGGAACTTTCCGATTCGTCAAGAGTGAGAAAGTTGCTAAACTTTGGGGTGATATTAAAGAGAACCCAAAAATGAACTACGAGAAACTGAGCAGAGCTATGAGGTTAGTAAACTACTCTTCTACAGCTATGGAGTAAAATTATATGGAGCTTGCCAAATTGCTGACTTACAAAATGCCATTAACAATATACCATTATTTCAGTAATTTTATTTTTGCTTTGGCAGCTTGAATTAATTCTAGCTTGATATTAACCAGCCTTATTTTACAATTATAACTGGAAATTTACTTGCCTCAATGGAACTCATGACTTACGCAACTATTTCTAGTTATATATCTGACAATTGTTTGTAATATTTGGGATTCTAAACAAGAATTTCTTTCATTTACAGGTATTACTACAAAAGCCAAGTTCTTTTACCAGTATTAGGCCGTCGGCTTGTGTACAAATTTGGCCCCAATGCTACTAACTGGAGGTCAAATAATCCAAACTTCCGATTTTAAGATGGATCCGTAGCTGAATTGACTGTTACATTGTGAATATGTTGTTGAGTGTCTGCTGAAAACTTGTGTGGAGAGTGTCAGACAGAATAAATGGATGTAATTAACAGTGTCCTACCTTTTAAATATTTCCGTCTTAAAAGGATTAGTCGACATGTGTATAAATGGTGCTGTGTTCTCAGATGTTACGAGATGATACTAATGATGTTAATGTGATGTTGCCAAGGAATATACCAATTTTTTATTAATATATCAGGGTAAGGAAATGTATTCGTGGGTTGCATAATTTATTACGAGATTGTGGCTCTACGTTGTTCCAATTTTGCAATCCAACTGTCAAGGCAGTGCAATCTCAATTCGTTGTTTCAATGCCACAAGAAGAAAGACTGCATCTTCTGTGTAAATATATCAAGAAGATAAATGTGTTATTGTTCACGTTTCATGTGATACTTGTGACTTCATCTTCCCTTCATTTATTTTCTTTTCATTTCTCATCTGATGTACATTTTTTTACAAAAATAATTTTATGAATAAACTTTGAATGTTTCATATTAGGATTATTTGTAATTTACCAACCAAAAACCTGTAAAATTGAAATGGTTGTACACCATCCAAATTTTAAAATCAATGTATACACATGGGATAGCAAGGCCCATTTCAATAGTACATGATTTTCCTCCTATATTAATGCGCATTTTCTATGAGAAGTTTTCACTTAGGTAATACTTCAAGATTTCAGTGAGACTAAAACTTAGCTTAGTCATTCCACCTTAGCGCATCAGTTGATACTGTTATAATATATTGTTCTCAGGCAGTTTATCTGCTACTTACACACTACAACTTAAATCGAACATACTAAAACTAAAAATCAATACATTCAAGGGTATGTCATCATCATTAACTTTTATGGGGCGCAGATAGCCAATATACCAATGATTGATAACATATTACAAATTATAGATATCATTTCACAGTAATCATATTTCTAGATGAATAGTATTCTTATGCCTTATGTTCGTTTAATTAACAATTACCATAATTATTCGACAGCCTCTAGTTTTAGTCGTTACATGGTAGCTTTAAGTTTAAACGGGTCATACTAAGAACTCGAAGGCTTATTAATTTATATGATAGCGAAGGAGAATACAAACTCTAGAGTCTATTGAGGGAAAGGGATTATAAAAGAACTGATGAGTGTGCAGTAATACTAACTTAAGAAGAATGTTTTACATACAGGTCCGCGAAAGTGGTATTTTGAAGCAAAAAGATATCTTTCGATTAGAAAGATAGCCTCATAAATACGCAACCGTGTATAAAAAGGAAGGTAAATTTCTAGTTTCACACAGTTTGCGTTTTTTTTAACCCACTACATTTAGCCCGTTTTCCTCTAGAAATTTACCAAAAGGAAATGCAATATACACTGAATGAATACTATGGTAAAATTTCACTTTTACCAATACTATTTTCATCTCAGGAGACTGGGGTAAAGAAATATGCAAGAATCCATCGGGGAAGATTCCCTGCATTACCTCGCTAACTTCGCGGATTCTACGAATTCCCGGCGACAGCAGTCACAGTATGTACAGACACATTGAACAGAATTAAAGATTTCAGTGAAGGAAACAAAGTCTCAGTACTAAGTATAATCATTATTTTTTTAGAATCTGATGAATGATTTTGCAGACGACAGAACATCTCTACATATTAAGCTCATTTTCCGACGTTTGCGACATCTAATGTATTTCTTCGTAACTTTAATACTCTGCTACCTTGTTTTAGTGTCGATGTTTAACAGGGGAGCATAGAGTAAGGATGGGGTAGAGTGCTGGACAGGCTGCGCAGTAGCCTTGCCGATGTTACAGCATTAAACCACGTGACTTTTCCGTTTTCTAGCGGCAATTCAAATGCGCTGTGGAGTTTCATCTTGAAAAAATCGAGTTTTTAAGTAACTCTGAACTACGTAGTTAATGCGTATATTATTTTAATAGATAGTAGAGTTTCCACTTAAAGTTTTCTTAGTATAATAATCAACGTCGGGTATATATTTATCATTGTTAAAGAATATTTAGATACCTCTCGTCGAGTTCTTCGAAACGAGTATCGACTCATCAAGGTTTACTCGAGTAAAAAGCAAGATAAATACAAAAAAACAAAATTTCAAATAAATTCCCAGTTATCGTTGAGTTTTTCGAACATATCCGGAGAAAATTACGTTTAAGTGGAATATTAAGATACTTCTCGTCGAGTTCTTCAAAAAGAGTATCATTTCGACTAGGTTTACTCGGATGAAAAGCAAGATCAAGCAAGAAAAGGAAGAGAGCAAAAAAACTGAAAGTTTCGAATAAATTCCCAGTTTTCGTTGATTTTTTCGAACATTTCTGGAAAAAATGACGTTTAAGTGTTGTTAAGTTTAAATTACACATATAGCTAGAGTAACGTTTAAAACTAAGGCAAACTTGGGTTTAAGTGGTCGAATATCACAGATAACATTTTCTTTCATAATTAAACAATGTGGAACATTCATGAATAATTTAATAGAAACACATTCAATTTATTTCAACGAATGAAAGAACAAGATACTTAAATTCCTCCATTCAAAAGTTACGAGTCTTCAAAACGAGACAGGTTCGTCGATTTTTGCGAATATTTGTAAATTGAATAAATTGGAAACTGTACCTTGATATGCCTCCCGTTGAATCAACTACTGGTATAGGTATAGCTCCAAATAAAGGAAATGATTTAGAATGGAATGAAATTACAGTGGGATTTTTCTGATAATATTTAATAATCACTTCTTTAACAAAGTTTTAGGAAACATCCTCCTGCCACATCACTGACAACTTCTCACATTTAGAATTCATTCTTATTTAATAGCCGCAATCGCCTATTTGCAAGCAACTTCATTACCTTATTACATAATCTGTAAATGGCAAATGAAAGTTAAATGATAAGTAAACAATTCTAAATAAGTATTAAAATCACCATAAACACAAAACTTACGAGTTAAAAGTGATTTCTTTAACGTACTTTTCCTTGCAGTTCCATGCGCAGCATTTCAAAACCATGATTCCCAAGTCCTTTAATCTTTTACGGTTAATTTTCATCCAGATACCGAAAATAAATATTGAGTTACATTAGCCAGACTATAGAGCATCTAAATAAACTCGAATTCAGAGCATCAGCTGTCCGTAAAGGACATAAATACTTAAAAAACCAACTTGAGTACACGAATTTCTCACTTAACTTACCGGCGAGATTTCCGAAAGCGGACCAAAGTCACGTGGTCTCCTACGTTCAATCCTGTAACATGCGCAGAACGCAACACGCGCTCTACCCCATCCTTACTCTATGCAGGGGAGCGACTCTCGTTCATTTGTTCTCTCAGGGAGTTTCTTGGAGATTGCGTGTCGGTGTCACTACTTGTACTACATTGCGTTAAGGGGAGAGTAAATATGAAGTTAATATTAAATAATTCTTTATTAATAAAACCTTTATAACTACAATATGATGACAGAGGTCACCTTGACCTTATATGATTATTATTATATGGTAATATTTACATGATTTACAAAAACTTTCTCTCTACAAATCCACGAATGAGGAGCCAGAATGGTTTAAACGGTCCAAACATTCGAAGGAAGCAAGCGAATTTACCTGAAGCGTCTTAATCTTAAATGTGATTTGCAATCGTTAATCGCAAAATAAAATATATTTGCGAAGAATTTGAATTTCAAGGAGATGAAGATTATTCTTCGATGAGCTTGAGATTAAAGATTTCTAATTTCCTAGCGGAAAGCAAAAGTAAGGAAATTAATGACATAACATTGGTAAGTGTATGACCTTTTGCTAACATTGTTCTATCCAGTTGATGAGATAGTGAAATTGTAATAAACTTTGTCATCTTGAAGTTACGCTATTATTGCTAAACGAAAATTGACGTTAAATATGCCATAATAATGATATATGCGCTGTTTTATCGTTATGAATATGTGTGAATGAATACTAGTGAATGAAATAATGCCGTTAAAGTGAATTTTGAATAACCTATCTGAAATTAGATTCCTGCTAGTTTTATTTATTTGTTAAAATATTATCTTACAGGCACTCAGTATCGAAGCAGAAGATAAAGATGTAGGCTTCTTGTGTTATAAATGCAGAGGAGCTCTAAACTTCCGGAATTGTATAGAATATTTCCATTAAAAAGGTAAAAATGCATATTTTTGACGTTAAGTTTGTCTTTACGTAGTGTTGATCTCAAAGATAATGATGATATATCGATCCCAGCTGTCATATTAAAGGACTAAAACATAAGATTAGTTATTAATATGTTAAAATGTTATCTTACAGGCACTCAATATCATAGCAGAAGATAAAGATGTAGGATTCTTGTTTTAGGAATGCAGAGGAGTTCTAGGTTGCAAACTTCGGGAATTGTGTAGGATATTTCTTTTAAAAAGGTAAAAATTCATATTTATGATGTTAAGTTGGCTTTATAAATTTACACTACGTATACGTAGTGTAAATCTCAAAGATAATGATGATTTATCGATCCCAGCTATTACATTAAAGGACTAAAACATAATATTAGTGAAACAATAAAGTGTAATAGCATCCTAAGAGGCAGGTTATCCAAACTCAACAGCAGACTTTTTTAATGTCCAAGGGAGGCAGTAAAGCATTCTTTAGTGATTCAAAACAGAATAATTAGGATTTTTAGTTACACTTAGAGCTTGCGTTTACTGGTTTTATGTGTAGTTCTACCACATTTTGCTGCTTACTTGGTGTTATGATACCTGTTGTTGTTTGTTACCTCTCTGTGGGATTTCACCTTTTCATGGTGTGGTAGATTTAGTGGTCCAGTGAAGATATTTGTGGTGCCAGAATGTCTGTAGGAAGTTTATTTCCAAGTAACCAAGTTCTGCACTAATTAAAAGAATAAAACAGAGTAATTGAAATAACTCAGTATACCAAGAACATTTGTTTATAGATTTTTTGTTTATCTCTGGCACATCATGCTTCATAGTCTAGGACATGTGGTTACTTCCATATATGTAATAGCTATCGTGATTTGTAACCTCTGTTGAAATTCACCTTTTGGTTGAGTGGATTGTGTGCTTCAATGAAGCCATTTGTGATAGCTATAATTTACTTAATCTATTTCCAAGTAACTGGATTCAAATTGTCCCCTGTAGTAGTGAATATCAAAATTTGTAAATGAGTGTGTATAGTAAAAATAGAAATAGTGTAGAATTAGTAAAAATATAATTCTTATATTATTTACTAATTCCTCATTTACTTTGTGGTACCTAGCTATATACTACATCATGAAAGGAGTTATAAAGAGTAATTTATTCCACTAAAAATTTTTATAAACAGATAGATTGCTTTATTCAACAAACAAGCTTTTTTATGGCAACAACTTAATTATTATTAACCCTTGAAGTGAGGTTGTTGACCTCATTTCAAAGTCTGTTGTTATAGTCCACAGCCTAAAAAAACATTTGTATAAAACGTATATCTTGCTGATATACTTTCATTGCTTTAGGACAAACTTTTCTTTTAATTTTAAATATATTTTGTTCAAACATTTTGCCTAGCAACAGTTTTAGGGGGGGAAATGCAATAGTCTTATTATGGTGATATAAGTAAAATGAAGGTCCAATTAAGATATATATTTTCATAAGAATTGAGATGTTATCACAATTTGACCCAAATAACAGAATTTAGAAAAATAAAACGGTATTTCAATTGCAGTTTTCTTACAGTCCTCAAAGGGTTACGGGGCCATAGTAAATGATAAGTAATGTTAATGTCTTGCCAGTAAACAAGAGGAAGTTGAATTTTTTCTCTTAGAACAGGTTTCATTCCTTGTTATAAGGATACTTTCCTTGCAAAAAGCTATTTTATGATACAAATTATATACCGTATAGAATTTCAGGAAATCCCTTGGAACTCGTGATGCATCATAAATACCTAGGAATTACAATCAGTAGTACTTTTTCCTTCAAAGAGCATATTCTAAGTGTAATTGGAAAGGCGAATGGGATGCAAAGGTTAGCCAGTAGAATTCTGAGGGTATATTCATCTTAAGTAAAAGAAATTGCATATCTTTCCTTTATTTGACCTCTACTTTAGTATTGCTGTGCGATTTGGGATCCTCACGAAGTAGGATTAATTTCCAATCTTGATAGTTAGTTATTAACATTTAATTATTTTAGTAAAATTCCTCTCAACCAACCCTTCACTAAAATCACAGAAATATCTTCCCCTTCCCTACACCAAAATTTCAAGAATGCAAATGTCTGGTTTTTGGTTTGCTTTAACTAACCAGATGATGATGATGATCAATGCCTCTTTCTTTGAAACAGGTTATTTGTTTATAAAAATTAGGATAATGTGGACACTTATAAGAAACTACTCTATATAACTCCTCTCTCATTAAATGTTTTAATTTTCTGTTAATTGCATTTCTATTTGAGATCTAGTAGATCAATGAGTGTGCTTTTCATTAAATGTGCCATCGTTTTCTTACTTATGAAATATACTTTCATATATTTAAGTGGTTTTTGTAGTGCAATGCATCTTGTATTGAAAAAGACTTGATGGATTTTCATTTTAATTATTTATTGTAAGAAAAACTAGTGCTTGCTGACTGTGATTTTTAATATAATTAACAGTGGTGAGCTCAGGATTGTTTCGGTTTTTAAAAGAATTTACTTGTTTGTACCTATTCCATCAAATATCAATTCAAAAATAGGTTTCTTTACCCTATGAATGCTTTTTAACCACATTTGTAGTAAAGCTGGTATCTAAAGGGAGGAACTATCTGTATTTATGTTCACCAAAGTGAATTCTAAGATACCCATGCTTTTTTAAGTCTTCTAGTTTTGTACTTGTATAATTGTGAAAATGATACTCGAATTTCATCACGATATGCATTTTCTCTTTTAAATTTATTGTACAACATTTACGTTGAAACGCGTGAATGTTTATAAATTGTATGTTCGATAATTATAGGCAGAGTACAGTTAGATAAATTTTTACGGCCATCACAATATTTTCTGTGATTACCGATTATCTAGCAAAATTCATTATGTTGAAAAATGTATTTCTTCGTGTATAATGAAATGTTTTAATAAATTTTCCTATAAGAACATATTTTACTTGTAATTATTCATGTTCTCTACAGCGGAATATACCTCTGCAAACCTAAAATAAATATAAAAATTTCGAAAGTACGGGATATTTACAAAAGCGTAGCAGCCGTATTGCTAGCAGACGACTAACAGCGCCACTGGGGCCACTGGCGGTAGTCTCCGAAGAAGTGCCTTACCTCCCCTTCTTATGGAGAGTCGCCCCCATGATTTTTAAATTGACATGCCGAGGATGAAATTACTCGCATTGTCGAATCGGTTAATGTTTCTGTCTTTTAGCAAATATAATATGTATTAGAGCTTGTTAGAACACCGTAAATTCATCATGAAGATACCCTAACTCTGAAGTTAGTCTTGAACAAACTACGTGGTATAACATTTACATGTGAACTTGTGTTCCTTGAGAAAGCTCAACAGAATTTATTTTTATTTTATCCTTTGCGGTAGTAGTGGCATTAATTATTTACTAAGTCTTAATTCTAAATCACTTATTTAATAGCTTTAAAATTTCATCGTAGGCGTTTGCTTCCTCCTTACCTAGGAGTACCGATACTCTAATCCTGTAAATGAGGACACTTGAATAAAGACAGGACATTTGAGAATGGCTATCATCACAATATTAACCGTAAATTTGCATACTTTCAATATAGTTTGGGAATTACCTTTTCCTTTGGATACAGTTTGTTGCTGTCGCCATATAAAACAATAATATACTATATCATAGAACATAATGGTGTGTTTAAACTAACAATATTCCTTTCACAGTTCTTATTTTGACAGCCTGATAACTTAAAGCTAAAGACACGATATACAATTTGAAGATTTATTTTATTAATAAAACAAAATTTTTATTTTACATATTTAAATAAATAGAGATTTCTCTTAAATACGACTGAAATTTATTTTATATTATTTATATAGTCATTAATTACATATGGCATGCCACTGCAATTGAATTTACTAAGTATTTGGCCCTGTACAGAATCCAATAGAAAAATTATTTCCACAAAAGTATTATGTAAAGGAAAAATAAAGAAAACCGTAACAGCTCTTCAATGATTTACTTTCCCGCTACAAAAAAGGATTAAAATACTGCAGAAATACTTATTTTACTATCAAAGGCATTACTATATGAATCCATCATATTTTGTTACAAAAAAGTTTTATTAAGAAACCTTTGCACAATGGAAGACCATTTATTTTACTTACAGCCCTTGCAGTGATGGCTGACATAATTTTAAATGTTGAAAACATTGGATTTTATATCATCATCCATTAAATCTGTTCCATGCTTGGTGCATTTATGCTAAATATGTGCAGAGTAGCCCACTTCTGACTGTATACGTAATCCTTGCAAATAGAAAATATGAGGGTTAGAAGAATAGTATTGCCTATACCTTCATAACTAATGTTTAGATTGGAATATTTTAACAAATTAAATGTAAAAATTATATTCATTATTACATTAAAAAATTATATTTTCTTATACTTTAGGTATTTGTAATTGTCAGCATAATCACCAGATAATTGAATTCACTTTTACCAGTAACTACGTATTTGAAGCTAACGCAGAAGTCTACGTGATGTTTACTCTACCAATCTCTCAGTGGCCATTTTTATGTCTTCATAGGATACACTCCGGAGGATCTTCTTAATCTTCTTCATTTCACTCTAATCTCACTCTCATTTTACTCATCTAATTCAATCTCTTTCAATCTAATTTCAATCATCTATCACAAATAGATTGAAGTCTGAGGGTGCCATACTATAAAGTCTGTAGGTACTGGAGAAATGTGTGCCACTTGAGGTGGAATGTGAATTGGGCAGCTTCACATTTTTCCTGGAAGATCTGTTGTGTCCATCCTCATTTAGAACCCTATTCTATTCTAGTTTTAAATTTTGGAGTATTGTAATGCAATGGTCTGAGTTCATTTTTTTCCATGGTCAAGAAAGTCTACCTGGAAAACACCATTTGCATCTCAAAACACTGTCAGTGTTCTAAACAAGTCAGGAATTTTCCAGCAGAAGGATAACATTTGAACTATTTCTTGTGATGCATGTGTTTTTACTGAAATTTCTTGACGGACTTTTTGTAGAGACCGATGTTTTCATCCCCTGCTGCAATTGCAAGCAGAAAAGCCTCTTCTTCACAATTATAAAGTTACAGATGCTCCTGGCAAATTTATAGCTTCACTACTTTTTGTATTGAGTAAAGCTATAACCAATGTAGTAAATAAGGTCAGTGTTTTTGATTCACATAGCCTCCAAAGTTGTATAATAGAAATTTTGCTGTTTTAATAACCAGTTCTTAATTTTTCTTCAAGCAGTTGAAATGTTGTTAATAAAATGCAACCAAGATAATAATGTATCTCATCGAAAATTATTGGTATTAATATACCCTAGATTTTATTTCCCTTGCTGATTATATTAAACCATAGTGATCAAACACTTAGTAACTTCCACATTTTTATTTTAAATGACCGGTTTCGTCAACAAGTTGACATCTTCAGGAAGATACCTGAAGATGTCAACTTGTTGATGGAACTGGTCGTTTGAAATAAAATTGTGGAAGTTACTAAGTGTTTGATTACGATGGTTTATGCTGAATTCCACAAAGTGAGGATAGAAAATATTAATTAAATTAGATTATATTAAGTTGGGATATTGTATCTCATCTTTCAAGTCTCTTCCATGTTAAGGTTTAATTTGCAATTTATATTTGTATTTTGCAGAATAATACCTCTTTGTCAGGGCATACTTTAACTACATGTTAGAGGAAGTCATGTTTAGGCTCTGTGGCAAGAAAATATTATGTATTAAGTTAGAATTTTTGTTATCATTACACTTATGTTTTATAATTCAATCCTAAATATTCATCAGGACTTAAGAATTAGTAAGACACATATTCCCTCTGGTTCTACATGACTATAACTAGGATATGAATACATTAATAATAATACTAAAATATAAACATAAAAATTAATGAAGAATTTACTTTGTTTATTTAATGTTTATACAATATTCTCAAAAAGTGTATGTGAGGGACAATTTTTCAAACACAGCTGAATTTAACAAAAAAAAAAACAATATGAAACAAGTAACTACGACAATGTTACCATAACCTTGTCAGCCTGTGTTATCAATCAGTATTGAAGTCCTATACTATACTATTTACCTAGGAGAATCTCAGTGTTAATCAATGTCAATAAAAATAAACCAAATTATGAAAATTTTAACTATATAATTTTTGTAATCAAGACTTCTGTTAATAAAATTAGATAATCCCTCATTTAAGGTTTTTATTACCTTTTTTAGCTGGAAACCATACCAAAATTCAGGTTATTGCTAGTATTCATTTGCAATATTCATTTAGATATTTTTGCTGCAGTGCCAGAATAATTTGAATATACTTCTCAATTATTGTATCTGTAGTGGATAAAATTGATCTACTGTTACAGTTATAACTTATCTTTTCAAATTTTGGAATGGGATTTACAATTGGTAGATGTAGCGGTTCTGGGCAAACACTTTTCTAACATCTGATATAGGTTTTTATAATCTCTGACCAAATATAGCGAGCTTTTATTTTCTTTATTCTAATATTATTTAAAAGAAAAAGGCACAAATGCCAAACAATTGTTTTTGATTTTTTTATTGTAATCGTTTAATTTCATTTGAAAGTTCATCTGGTATTTCAAGACAATTTTGTTGTGTTTTTCTGTCTTGAGAGAAAACCTTAGCATTGAAGCTATGATTTAAATGAGTTACATCTTCTGTCGATACTTTCAAAATTTGTTTGTTAAGAGTTTAAAGTTTTACTTTCTCTATTCATAGATGACAATTGGATCCTTACAATTATGAATGCCATCTCACTCAAAATTCAGTATCTTTTTATGTAATTTTTTGTCATTGATCAATTTTCTTTGAATATCAGTTAGAATTTTTAGTTAATCATCATTATCTCAACTCAGGCATTTTATGCTTATATTAAAATGGGAAAAAATGTTACTTCTGTTTACTATTCCTCATCTGTTAAGTTCATTTGATCTTCAATAAAAGTGATCAACAAAAGAGCTGCCATTAAGCTGCCATTTTTCTCATCTCTGGAATAGTTTTTAATTACTTTATCAAAACATGGTGGATGAATTTTTATCTGATAGCAAAGGTGCTTGCTATTTTAACTTGTTAATTGATGTCTTCCATTAAAATAACAGGTTTTGAGCCATTGCTATGTATATGTGTAGGTTTTTCAAGTTAATCTAAGGAAGTGATTTTGAGTTAGATGGATTATAGAGTGGTATATTCAGTACCTCTTAGAATTATTTTTATCAATCTATATTCATTATTTTTTGGAGGTGAAAAATAAAATAATAACATCTCACTTTTGATTTTTTTATGTTTATGAAAGCTGTTAGTCTATTTATGTCACAAAAGAAGAATTCACCTTCACGTAAATTTACTTTTGTCTGTGGAAATGGAATAGTCAAGTTCATTTATTAATTACGTATGCAAAGGGATTTCAGTTTCAATGATTCCCACTACTTCTGGTCATATCTTATCTTTCTTTCTATGTGATTTTGGGCCAGCAATCATATTTCTTAGCTCCTGAATAACATAAGAGCTACATCTTAAGTTTGTGTTGACATCATTATGGGAGAGACCTAAAAAGAGTGCTTACCTTTAATATCTTGTAGCTCACTTAATATCTCAGCTTGTTTGTTCCGCTTTCTTCATTGTTGGTTACATCTAGTTGAATTTTACATTACAGATGATGCTCATCTACTCCATGTTTAGATGATTTTTCTCTTTATATGGCAAAACTAGAACCATCCACTGTCTACAATAGAATTTACCATTGCAGCTAGTGCATTTGAACAGTTTTGCTATAATGTTTCCACTTCTCTCTTGCACTTTTTTCTCTTGTGGACATTGATTCATATGTTTTTTACCTTCTTCATTCCTTAAGTATGAAGTAGACCAATGCAGACACTCTTGGACCTCATTATGTAAGTGGCAGTGGAACAAGTAGTTGATGGATTGCAGAGACCAAAGTAAACAACATAATACTTTGCTAGGAAGGAGTGAGTAATTATATTTCCTCAGTAATAAACCTGAGAGATAACTGATCTCAGATGTATTATTATCCGTGATTTGTTAAATGTTGGATTTTCCTTTTTATCATTAATATTCTTGTTTGTGTATAGGTATTTGATATGGATATACTGTATATTAGTATATTAGCATGTAAATACTAATCTATATAATCTGGTTTGCCCTTAGTTGTATTTGTTTTGTTTATATTGACATCCAATATCATGTTGATTATGGTTGATGTTAATATTTGAGACATTTCATATCAAAGAGATATTTTAGTAGGCTCTACCAGTCGGGAGGGAAAGAAACCTAGTAGATGAGTCATTTGAGAAGGGAATTATGGATTAGAAGGGCTGTTTGTTACCCATGTAAAACGATTTGTGTTGAAACTGTGTTAAAAGTCTGTTGAAACACTTTAAACTGTGCTGAAACTGTCTTGAACTGTGTTGATCTCTCTTGTTCCTAATATGGGAGAATATATCTGTGTTGAAGCTGTCTTGATCTCACTTGAAATGGACTGCGTTGGTCTGTGTTGTTTTAAACTGTGTTGAAATGTCTTGAAACCATCTTTGTTCCTACTCACTTGAACTCCCTTGTAGCTGTCTATGTTGAAACTGTGTTGATCTGTGTTTAAACTCATATGTTCGGAGAACTTAAGATCTTTTTATAATTTTTGTAACTACAAATACTTATAGGTTTTAAAAGACTGAGGTGAATAGAAATGTTTTGTTCAAAATTTTTAATTAGGATAACGTTATACTTACATTATAAACACAGAAGGAAAAATAAATCATAAATGTATTCAAGAATGTCAGTTCACATACACTGGCCTACATGTAACTGGAACATATGCAGCCTGAAAAAGAAAAAAGAACAATACCCTTAGCGGGTTTTGGAGCCTAGTGTTTAATAAATATAATAATAAAAACTTTATTTGGCGATGTTAGGTCCATAAGGGCCTCTCTTACACCTAACGTTTAAGTTCTCTGCCTCTTGTTTCTGTGCATCTACAAATTTTGCATACGAGGGATCTATGGATCTAGGATACGAGCATAGAAATAGTAACAAATGTGAGCATCGCATCGAGTGAGTTTCGCTCGTTTCGCTTCACAACTACTGATGCTAACATTGTCAATCCGCCCCTGCGTCTAAGCTAATTTGCTGAATCAAGTGCAATCGGTTTCCAGGAGGAGGATATATTAATCTTCAAACCTTTCCAGACTGTGTTAATTCCATAAAATGGAAAGGTTCATTTATTTTGGAGATTCTTCCAATGATAGTATATTGTCCGTAAGTAGTTGTGCCTCCGCTGCGTCTAGAAATGGACGAAAGAAGAAATGTGCTGGTTGAAAGGTTGAAATTCATGAGGTTGAAAGTACAAGTATTGAGGACGATGTTCTGCAGTATATTTCAGGGGAGGATATTCCTAGAAAAGGAATAGAATTTGCCATCGACTGGAAAACGTACAAGGCTACGAGAGTGTCGGTTGTTAAAATAAGAGGTAGGCAATCTAGTTAACTTACAAATAAATTATCCTTCTGTAAATGTTCCGCTAAACACTAGCAATTATTGTTTTATTTAGCTATAGCCTTTTAAGAAAACTTTCTTTTTGTTTTAGGTACATTAACAGATTGCAGAAATACCCAATATCTCTTTGAAAAGTTAATTTCACTGAGTACTGTAACACTGCAGGAAGCCATTGACCTCTGTGAAATCGAGGATCTAGCTTTTAAGAAAATTAAGGGGTGTAAAAGAATTAAAAATGGGATTTCCAAAACTATAAATATCAGCTCTGCTTCCCAAGGTGTAGGTGTTTGTGCCTATCCCACCTTATTCGGGGATGCAATTCTCATTGGAATGGGTATTCAGGACAACTTACTGGGAAATCAAGTTTACAATAACTCAAATATAATGTCACCACCTTGTCCTATTGAGATGTTGCCGGAAGTAAACCCAGCACCATATGTCTCGAAAGAGAATGTGTTGATTCCACATGAAAGGAATGAAGAAGTTCATTGTCATGTAGGAAACTTGACCTCAGAACTTGAAAATGCAGGTAGGTGAAATTTTTAGTTAAATACAATGTAAACGGTGAAACATAAGATACATACAATAAACATAACGTGTACCACTAATAAAATTTTTTATATAAATTTTGTTCCTCTTTCTAAATACATTTTTAATACATCAATTTGTATCAATACTAATTACTAGAATTAAGTATTACTAAAATAAAATTTCAAATGTCAAAATAAATCTTTTGCTGATGATGATCGTCAAAGAACTGAGATTTGCTTGAAGTATGCAAATATATTCTTTAGCTGTGATGACAAAAAGCTAATAAATTATATGTAAAAATTAGTTTTACCAATAAAAGCATTGGTACAACATTGTTGGAAATTTTCCAAAATTTTTTTTCGCCGAATTAAGAGTTTTGTTATTAAAAATAGACTTCTACTTTTCCACAAGGTTTTTATACCAAAACCGGTAGTTCCTGAATAAAAACCTTGTGGAAAAGTAGAAATCTATTTTCAACTATGTTTTTCCACAACATTTTGGCCGAATTGATAGATTATAGTTTTATTATTATTATTATTTTATTTTGCTTTGTATTTAAAGATACATATTTTAATAATAAACATTTTATTAAACTTTATGCCATTGTTTAATTTATTTTCCAATCATAAAATGGGAAAATATTATTTCAAGTGAATTTCAATACAGTAAGGTTCAAGGGAGTTTCAACACAGACTGTCTTGAAACTGTGATGCATAAACTGTGTTGTACTGTGTTGGCTTATCTGTGTTGGAATCCTGTTTCAATTTCCAACACAATTTCAAGACAGTTTCAACACAATTTTTTTTACATGGGTAGTTATTGGATGAGGACAGGAAGAGTTTTGAGGATATTTAGATGGGAATAGGAAATATTTTTGCAAAATGAATGATTTCATCATTTGATTGGTGATTGTGAAAACATAACAGTAAAATTAAATTAAAATCCAAATTTTCAATTTCATCATAAATTTAATTTCAAATGCATTACATTATTTGGACATGTATTATACTGTGAATTCTTTTAACTCTGAATTGAAAAAATATCTTGGCTTCAACCTTGGGTTCAAGGAACGAAAGCAATCAATAAGTAATTTTAAGAAAATTATTAAGATGATTTGATGAAATTGAATGTGTACGAAGACTTGTTAAGTAGCAGACCTTAAAAAGGTTTTACACATCATTAAAGTCATACATGTCACATTTGGAATTGCTTTAGCTGCATACTCATACTTACTCATACATGGAACTGTTTTCACGAGCTTTTGGGCATAATATATCACTTTAAGGTATGGTTTAAGGTTTCAGAAAATTTCCTTTTCATGTTGAGTGTAACTATTTTCTGAATATTATTTTTGGAAATACCCCTTTCAAATAGCTTCTAAAAATTCAATCTCTTTTGTATTACAGTACTAATAAGAGATTGTGATGGTAATTTTGTTTTTTTATCATTAGTGCTTCATACAAGTTTCTAGAGATTTTAAAAATTACTTTTCTTTAATTTGAAGACTCCAGCATCTTCATAGTGGAAAAGTATATTCATATTGTTAATCATCACACTCAACTTTGAAAAAATAAAATATTTTCAAAAGCCTTAACCCCTATTCTACTATCACTGGGAAAGCAGCGCAAGGAATATTATAATGAATGAATAAAATTGTTGAATTATTAACAATTTTTCAAATTATAATATTTAAGCTAAAATAATCATTTTTAGGATTAACTAAATACTACTTAAATACAAACTACTACTAAAATAAAAACTACTTAAATACATTTTGTTAGAGGTCATGGTATAAGCTGTATGTTCAACAGTCAGATAGTAGAACCAATATACAGTTAGACTATCCGGAATTTTTATTCACTGAGTTACTTTTTAGTAGAATCGGCTTCGTAAGTTTAATGCTCCTATAAAAAAATATACCTAATACACCCTAAAGAATAAACCCTAAAAGAAAGCTCTAAACAATTCTTATTTTAGTTTGAGAATCTGTCCAGGCCATCCTGCATAAACCGGCTGTCTTCAATCAAATTTATTATTTTTGAAAATTGCAATAATCACCGCAGAGAAGAGAATAATGGTTAAAATTCATGGCTTAGCCAATAATCAATAAAATTTTTAAAAACACTGTAATTCCAGACGTAACACTATCTAGTTGAGGAAATTGTAACATTAAAAGTAACTTTATGAGATTTGTTAGATAAGCAGGATTGGAAAGAAATCCAAATAGCGTCCAAAAAATACAAAACAACCTTACTTATGAATCAGGAAACACAGTAAACTTAATCAAATCAAAATTTATAAGTCTTTATCCCAGTAGATAAATCATTTAAGAAAAACTTATCAAAGGCTTTTTAAAAATCAATAAAACAGAGTTCATTTGAAAACTAGAGGTCATAGCATATGCAATCTGGTTACTACGGACCGCCAAATAGGTAGCAGTTAGGGATTGGGAAGAAATCCATAATGTTTCCTGGAAAAGGCACAGTGAAACTTTGAGTTGATGAAATAGCTGCTACTCTAAAATCTTAGAAAAGTAGGAAAAAAATTGGAACATAATTATATAAATTTATAATCAGTTTTAAATTTGGAAAGAACAAATGCGTTTTTCTCTTTTAGTTGGAATGGTGATGAAATATTTGTTAAAAAGTAAAAAAAAAGAGATAGAGTAAATTTGTCAGGACACAATTTGAGAACAAGTATTGGAATGTGATCAGTATCAAAGAAATATTAGTTCTTAAGTAACTGAGAGCAGAAAGAATGTATTTTTTATTTCATATTTAATTGTGTATTTTTATAATGTGTTTGCAATAGAGAAATCATCTGTGCATGATGATGATGAGATCTCCAAAATTTGTTAGATTGTAACTGGAGAACCAATAATTATTTTGTAGACAGTGTCCTTAGAAGAAAGCAATATTTGAGTCTGCAAATTAGAAAGAAAAAAATCTAAATCAATGGTTCACCAGCAAGTTGCCAGTATCAGTTGCAATGTAAAAGTACAAACATTTATGCAAAAAACAGGAATGTGTGAAATCTTCAATGACATGCAATCATTTATCACTGAGATACTAAACTCTTAAGAAATTTTCCTACCAATAAAGCTCTCATACCTAACTGTGGCCTAATGATTTAGATAGAATGCATTATCTGGAAAGCAGAGAGAAATTTAGGGCACCATTACCAAAATGAGTACAATGTTGTTGGACCAGCATTAAAAAGGCTTATGATTTATTGAGTCGTATAATGTTCTTAAAAATTCAGTCATGTCACAACATTTCATCCCATAATTTAACATCCTGCAAAAGGGAAATCATAATTGTGCTGATCTATTAGTTTATTTGTGATCTAAGGAGCTGAGATCCTGGCAAACATTAGGTACCCTCAAAAACAATGAAACTGATGCATACTTACATACATCCTTTGATATTGAGACAATCTTAATATCAATACACATTTAATATAAACAAGAGTTGGCCCTTAATTTTCGTACTCGAATTTTTTGGAGATGTTTCAAAATCCTTTAGTCTCTTATCTTAAGATGTGCATGTCTTGATGAATTTAAAGTTGAGTTAGGAGGATATTTCTATAAGGTTAATCAAATTTTCTAAATATGTATGTACCATCAGTAGGAGACAAAGCAATAGAAAATTATCAAGTTAATGCCATTCGTTCTTGGACGCCTAATGTCTTGGATTGATACCTTTCGAAAAATCCACCCTAAGCTGTCAATAAATAAGTTATAGGTCTGGCACTTGTTTAGGCCAATGTTACTGGGGATTAAGTAAGTTTAAAAAGGCAAGGCAAGTTTCTGTATGTAATTTAGCAATCGCATTTTATTATGGACATAAAGGTTAGCATTTGAAGTTGAGTTTGTAGTCAGAATATTCACAACTTCAAAAGTTGTTCACATAACCAGTATTGCCATGATATTTTTTGAGTCAAGCTGTGCTACATCCTCAATACTTCGTCTAGATAACTATTTGTATACTATACCTAAGAGCATCGATTACTATAGGTTAGATATAGGTTAGGTTATAGGTAGATTATTTACCTTTTAGTTCCAAGTTAGTTACATAATTATATTCCTGCATCAAAGTCAAAAAGGATAACTAAAAATATAAATTAATGAAAAGCAGATTTCTTCTTGACTTTCTTTAAATTAGAATAGGATTTGCTTCCTTTCATTTGTAACTTAATTAAATTATTAAAAATATAGTCATCACATGAAAATATTGTATACAATTTTCTAGTCGGGAATACATTTAGAGTAGAGATTAAAAACTTTTAAAGGGGTTCCTTATAATGAACACCGATCTTGAATTTAATGCATTTGTTCCAACAGGGTAAAAGAGAATAAGCAAGAGTCACTTACAATTCAAATATTGAATTACAGAAAATTATGGACATTTTTTATATGATTTTGACTTGGTTGACCTCGGAATCGAAAAAGTCGCACGAAGCAAACTTTGTGATCCCGCTTTCGTGCACAATTTATCGTTGCGCCATTGTCTGTGCCGCGGCGCGTTGGTCGATCGCCCTCTCATTCTGTCAGTACGAGAGGTCCAAGTTGGACGCAATGTGAGGAATCCTGCTGTTAGTGTTTTTCTAACCTTTAAAATCTCTGAATACTTCAAAATATCATAGATACAAATTAAAAGTTAACTAAAGGTATAGTGATTTTTATTATTTATTCCAATCATACAATAGTACAGCTCCTCGTTATTGGTGCTGATGTCATGGAATAGTTATTGAAATGTTCGTCATTCAATTGAGTAAATGAAATTTTTACACCTAATACCGTAATTTATCACTTTTTAAGTGTGTTGCATAGATTTTCTGCCTTTCATTAAAATATCTATCCTATTATATCCACATACAAGAAAATTTCCTTATTATTTGACCTCATAACTTCTAATTAAATTTTTAAAATTCGTGAAATTTTTCGAATTATGCCGAATAATTTTCAGCGTGACTTCATCATGACCTAATTGCAGTTTTTTAATTATTCCTTTTTAGATTATTGGAGTGAGAGGACCACGTGGTGGATGACTGACGTGAACGTCATCTTTGCCGGAAGAGTGATTGCACTTTCTCTAAACGAGAGTCTCCTCCAGGAATCCCTTTGTGAATTGTGTTTTGATTTTGTGAAGTGATAGTTTCGATGGTGTAGTGTCGTATGTGATATGTGATATCAAGTAAACTTCGTCGGCGGCCCTGGCCAATTGGTCACATCTCGGGTGTAAGTTGCTGTTTTCTGTGAGTCAATTCTTAATTTTTCGCCCATTTTAATTGAGTTTCTTTAATTTACGCTATTCTTTCCCAGTGAAAAACACATCTCTGAGTAAATTTGACGAGAATCTTTCGTAAATTGGGGTTATTAATTCGTCTTTTAGTACCTATTTACGTTTTTATTGTTTTTCCGTTCCATTTTCTCTTTTTAAGTTTTCACTCACTGCCCTTGCATGACTACCATGTTGTCTATTTTCGAGTCTTTGAATCGTAGTCAATTGTATAAAAATTCCCAGTCAATGCTTTGCCTGTGCGGTAAATGCTCAAGCAGTTTGTTTTCTTAGGGCAAATCCAGCTTCGGTGTTTAGATGAATTAATTTACTCTACCTACTGTCTTATTGGTTGGCTTAATTTACTTATCAGTAAAAACGATTCGCTTTTCAAGCAAGTATAGGTACAGATCATTTCAGATCTTACCGGAGATATTTAGGAGCTACTAATCTTCCTATTTATCCTGATATCATAGCCTAATTAATTTTCTTTTTTACATTAAAGTTTGAACGTTCGGAAATTTCGTAGTTGTGGTGATTTAAATTCCTTTATACGACTGTAGCAGGCTCTATCAAATGGCTGTTTGGTTGTAATCCAATTTTAAAAATAGATATTTATGGCTCAGCCAAATTGACATGCAAGCTTGTGATTTCTAATAATTTCATCCTCTATTGATATCGTGATATTGGTAAACTAGAAATTTACCATATTGGTAAAACTAGAAATTTACCCGTGATATTTTACTATCGTCATTAATGAATCTCGAAGACAATTCAATGAATGAAAGATTATTTATTGCCACTTCAATGTCGTCTTCACATAAAACGCCACTAAACTATAATTTTGGATTACATAGAGCTCGTTAGGTCCCCATGAGGATAAAATTCTGCTAAGAGATGTGTTTTTGTAAAATTAATCTCTGTTGTTTTTTACAGGAAGTGTAATAATGGTATGGGAATTGCTAAAGCCGTATAGTAATAGATGCTACTGTTTTCCTTCGATTCATTCAGTCATTTTGTGGGATTTATTAATATTTTGGCAGTTAATGTAGAAAGACATAGTCAGTTGAGTTTTAATTTTTTAGCAGTTAATAGACAGTTAAGTAGAAAGACAGTTTAGGACTCTTTCATATAAAATTCTTTACCCATTTACAACTATTTGGTTGGTTATTTTTTTGTATAGTGTGCTTTTTGAGGAATGCGCAAATGTTCTCCCAGCTCAGGATGCAATGACCTTCATATTTCATTTCTCAATTTTTTCGTGAAATCTTAAATATTTTACTGCTTGAAGGTGATGATTAGATATGCCCATTTTGAATCAGTTGTTAGTTCTGGATTAGAACTTAGAAATAACGGTAAATTTCTGGTATATTTCTAGAAGAGTCCAGTTTGGGTTTTTCCCCACTAGAATTGCCCTGTTTTCGATGAAATTTTTAGGGAAGACACTTCAAACATTGCAGCTCATTATACCGTTTTTAGCGAAAATGTAAGTCATATATTTACTGAAATATTGCGATCTTCTAGAAATTTACCCAAAGTACTAATGTTTTACATTAAAAACTTCATGATCCTAAAAGGTATCTTATTCTAAAATTTTAATTCTCTTTTATTCGAGCCAAAATTTTATCAAATCAAAGCTTATTATTTAAAAAATAAGGAAAATAATCACTTAAAATATATATACATCTAAATATTCTGAAAGTATTCAATTTTTAAATTAATTTCACTTCATTATTATCGAATGATCAGGCAATTTATGTTAAGATTCCAATCAAACAAAGACATTTTGATTCACTGTCACAAAAATGTAGCTATGTAACTACCAATACAGGGTAGAGCTTTCCAGTAATCTCTTTTTCTATACCCTCGGATAATACAAGGCTAGAAATGATTTAGTAAAATATTCTCACAAATAGAATAATTTATTATTTTCCATCCCCTAAAAATTCAAAGCTCAGGGCACTACGTTCTGTAATGAGACATCTAAGTGTTAAAATAATTCTCGCATATCATAAATAAATATAAATGAAAATTATTTAATAAGGCTTATGTATTCCAAAGAGGGATGGATTAATCTAAGTTTAATGTATCTGTGTTATTTGGGTAAATTGAAAACAGGGAAATTCTAGTGGGAAAAAAAACCCAAACTGGACTCTTCCAGAAATTTACCGTACTTTGTTTTCCTAGAAGTCCTTTGAATTTTTAAATCATAATTTAAGGATTTTTCTTGATGTGTAATATTTTAATGACAAAGGTAGTAGACATGCTTGTTAGTTGAAATTGGAATACCATGGATTTATGTGAGATATTATTATTATTATTAGGGCCTTTATTAAGGTTTTTATGTAGAATTGTCGAGCAAATGTTTAGCTAGAATCAGCTTCTTGGTGAGTGAGATATTTCGAATTTCAAGCTTACTTTACTCAAAACTTTAGCTAACTTTCTTGAACTATTTAAAACTCTTCACAATCAGGGGTTCACACTTCTGCTGCTCTATGGCTTTAGAACTTGTCATGCTTCCTAGGATTAGAAATGTTTGGAAACAGCAATAACAGTGAATAATGTATTACCAATATTTTAAGCTGATACAATCAAACCTCATTCTTTAGAATGCTTAAGTGCTCATGCTTATCTTGTAGCTAGAGAACCAGGTAGCTAGAATTGAATGTCTATATATAAAGGTGAATAAGCCTTATTTCCCTCTTAAAAGTTTTGTCGACTGATAAAATGATAAAGTATCGATCTCAACCGTGTGATAAGGATACAAAGTAGGCAATTTTCTTGTATTTTAAAGTTTTAGAAAATATTTCTTTCCTTAATTTCAATTTTTCATTAATAGATAAAGAAATATAATGGACTAAATATTGTGTTTCTGATGTATATCTCAGGGAATTCATTCTCTTTTAAAAGATGTTTGACATCCCTTACAATGATGTAGTTTGCACAATATTCTCCTTTGTCATTTTAAATTTCAATCGATATTTTGGCATGAACCTTTTTTGTGATCTATGAGATTTTTGTATACCTTGAGATTATGATGAGTTTGCTGGAGTAATTTACTTACAGTTCAGTGTTACGTTCAATAGCAAGATTAGAACATACTACTTGTATCTTTAAATTCCGAGAATGGCTTTCACCTCAATTCTTCCTTTGTGGATAAGAAATATGATAAATTAAATATAGTTTTTCAATTCTCAAACCAGGCTGATAACATGTAAGATATTCTTTATAGCAATGCTGTTTGCTTAGTCTCCCCATCCATTCTCACTTGCAATTGATATTTTTAACTCCAGTTTCTCTCCATTCTTTGAGATAATTCCTGTGTATTTTTTTGAGATTAAGATGATGATTTGTCTAAGTTATTTACTTGTCGCTCAATTTTGATCAAATTAGAATTGAGACTTCATAAACCAATTTTATTCTTACTGTGAAATTTCTGGCATTAAGATCTAACATTGCAATTGCTTGACAAACTCAGCTTCTTGTTGATTTAATTTGTTTAAAAATGCATTAGATTTTGATTACTATAAGGCAGTTTGCATAACATTCTGCTCATCAATTCTTGTTTGCAATTGAAAATTAATTTTTCAGATAATTTTACTGCATTACTTTTGAAATTATGATAACACCTAATTTGATTAATTAGCATACAGTACGGTTATTAAATATATAGAAACATATAGCTAGGTAATCTTTAAATTAATTATATGCAAAAGACGTAGCATTGGAGAATTCTTGATTAGAATATTCATAGAATATTGACAGCATAGGAAGAGGTTTAGCTGTATCATATATACTCATTGAATGGCTTTTTAACACTTGCCTGTAGCATCGATTAATTAAGTACTGGCTTTACAAATCCTATAAATTTTCTGGTTCTATTTTCCTTGGCTCTAAATTCATTTATGCAATCTAATAAAATAAATTTTTATGAGGGATCTTAGCATTTGAAATGTAGGTAATGTACAGATTCTTGATCTTTTGTAATATTTTAAATAAGCTGTCAATTTTTTAGGTAAACATTAATGCATCTTTGGAAGTTAGTGTAAAGATTATTTCTATTTTGAAGTTGTTTATTTAAGCTGTGAAATTATAGATAGGAATTAACGCTAAAAGTGTTTTACATCTCTGGAGGTTAGTGTACAGATTCTTGCTCTTTTGACATTTTTTTAAATATGCTGCGAGATTTTGAGTAAATATTAACGTTAAATGTTGTGCATTTTAGGAGGTTAGTGTACAGATTATTTCTTATTTGAAATTTTTAAATGAGGTTTTGGATTTTAGGTAAACATAAACTCTAAATGTTGTGTGCCCTAGGGAGTTGCTGTTTCCTAAACATTTCTGAGTTTCAGTTGCTTCATAAGTTTTGGAAAATACTCTTCATAGGGAATCTTTAATATGTGTTATTTGAAATTATTGTTAAGTCGTGAGTTATGGAATTTGTCTAGTCAACCTGTTGCATTATTAATGTCTTTGAATTTTGACCCTTGTTCAAAAGATTCTTCAGAGCGAGGGTTAAACTGAAAAACCATTAAATAGTGTAATAGGTTGACTTGATGAATACCATAACTCATGACTTAGGATCAATTTCAACTAATCCAAAATAATGTGTCCATGTGAAGAAATTAATGCACTAACTATGCAGAAAAATATTTACTTCTTCTCATACAAAACATAACATTTTACATAAAGTCAAAATTGAGTTCTTATTGAAAATTTATCTTGATGTAGAGGTTGACCAGGCATATTTCCACTGTTTCTATTGAAACTGAAAGGAGCAGTACTCCGCAATCTATGTCACTACGGTTTGACCTACACTATAAGATACGATACAAGATTAAATTAACGCATATTATTTCTGAGCAGCAAACACCATAGCATAATTACTCATTCTAGATATATGAGAATAAAATCTATATCATTCAAGTGATAAGTCATTCACTATTATCTCTTACTCTAATAATTGGAACACATTATTGCATGAATACAAAATTGCCAATGCAAAAATAATAATACCTTCCAGATTAATAATGTAAGCAAACAAAAAATGTAAGTTGCAACTTCTCCCCTGAGTTTTTATCTTGAATACGAACCATGATATCTCTACGATTATGTTATTGTAATTAAATCCCATCTTAAGAGTAGGAAGTAAATTGAAAGATATAATAACAATGATAAAACATATTTCATTGGTCGAGATTGAGACTAAATGTCACCTCTTCCATCAAACCCATCCTCAAACATTGTACATAAATCAATTTAAAAAGAAAGTATGAGAATAATTGGGAATATAAACACCTAGTAAATTTTGATGGGAATAATACCCACCGCAGGAAAACATCAACGAGGAAGGGGGTGTAAGAAACCTACACAAACATAGTTATAACTAAAAGATGAATCCTGAGGTATAAACCAGAACGTTTCAAAATTGGCCTTTCGTCACTCATTTTTCGACAGACGTAATTTATCTGCATTATCTCCAGAAAAAAGGTGTAAATGATCGCCTAAAGACTGACAAGATTTCGATTTTTCTCCCAAATACCCACATTAGGACATTTATCTCATAAATCAAGGTCGCAGAAACAACACCAACTAGAAAACTTTGGACGAAATTGTCGAATAAATCGCGCGAAATATCCCTTTCTCTTAGACATTAACACGTGGATATGTTGACCTTCGAGAAAACGAGATAGAACAAATTGGCATCGGGAAAATTGACGAAGTACCCAGTGACTGGTGATATACATTCCGTAATAGTTTATGGAGCTATCAGGAGAACGAAGCAGAAGAACCCAAGTTGGATAAAATAAATCACTTACTCCTCTCAGAGGTTTTTACGACGGCGAAGAAGAGGAAGGTTTGGTTTCTTTTTTTTTTAGTATTTAAAATTAATCATCAAGAAAATTGCCAGTTTTTATAAATTTTAAACTGTTAAATCATAAATGATTATTTTATTTTCTTCTAAGTAATCCTGTTTATTGTATAATATAATTAAAGCTTTAAAATACTTTTTGACCAAAAAATATTCTAAGTCCAAAATTTTTTTTTAATTTTTAAAGTTATTAATCCTGTCTGTTGTTGATTTTTAATTGAAAAATTATTCTAAGTCCAAAACTTCATTTTGAACATATTTTTCAAATTGTTTTCTATTGCTTTTTAATTTCAAAGTTTAAAAAAAATATTCTAAGTCCACAAGGTCATTTGTTTGTTAAAAACTTTTGCTTTTCATGAATTCTCATTGAAATTTGTGACATTAAGTTTGTCTCAGTTTTCATTTTTATTCATATTATCATCTTTAAATTCATTTAGTTTTTATTTAACTTCTTGCAATTTGTTCTCATGTTTTTTGAATTCTTTCATTTATATTCATTTATATTCATTTTATTATTTTTATTCCATAACATTTTCTTTGTCTTTCAGATGAGTTAATGTTTGGCTGTATTCAGAAATTGGAGTTCTGAATGCAGCCTTTAATTAAACCTGGCACTTGGAAACAACAAATGCAGTAGCTGGATATAGAGAAGCAATGAGCAGCTGCAGAAATATTTCTAACTATAATGTCAACTCTGGAGATGGTTACCAGGCGAATACTACCATACATACCAGTTCTTCTTCAGCACCCGAAGGTGACGGTCACAAGCAGTTAGAGCTCCTCTCTCCTCTGCCTTCTACCTCGAAATTTTTACTAGCCCATCCGACCATTAGCTATGGCCCCACCACCTCGACGTGCGCTCGATAGCGAGATTTCTGCTCTTACGCTAGAAAACGCCAAATTACAAGAGAATCTACAGAAAGCAATCGATATGATGGGGTCCTATGATCAACGCATTGAAGCTGCCAAACTCCTTGATGGACCTTCCCATAACAAGAGCCTTGATTCCATGCAAGAAGAGGTCAAGAAGCAGCGGGAGGAATTCAACATGGAATTGAAGAAACTCTCCACCCGCGTGTCATCCTTGGAGGACCATTTACTCCTTACTTGATGAAAAGATTGACGATCTGGAGCATTACAGTCGCCGGAACTGCCTTCTAATCCACGGCGTGCCGGAAAGTAAGTATGAAAACTGCCTCTCTGTGGCATATAATTTAGTTAAGTCGCGTCTACGAACTGAATTTCCGCCATACCTAATAGATAGAGCACATCGCATTGGACAGTTACGCGATTCTAAATGTCGCCCTCTGATAGTAAATTTGATTCTGATTGAATCTGATTTGTTAGCTATCAAGATCGAGCAACAGTTTGGTGAGCGAAGAGACTCCTCAAAGGATCCGGCATTGTTATCACGGAGTCGCTCACCAAAACAAGAGCTATGTTGCTCAGAGAGGCAAAGGATTTATTCGGGAAGTCGAACGTATGGACATACGACGGTAAGATTGTAATTCTTGGAGTCAATGGTCGCTGTTTATTCATCTCCTCTTCAAGGGAACTAAAGCAGCTAAACTCATCCTCGTAGTGGCCGATTTACTTTCTCCTTTACTAATATTCTGTCACTTTTTACTTCCATGGGAGAGGAAGTTTTAAGACTGTATTCGTGCTAGTGTTAAAGTGCATTAGGTTTCCCCTACTTTGTTTTTGAGTGTTATTTTCTGTGAAGTGATTATCTTAGTGTTCCCGTAGTGTAGATTCCACTCAGTGTAATTTTATCCATTATTATCGTAATGCTCTTTTCTAAGTGAAGTGAAAGTTGAAGTGAAGTGCTTAGTGCAATCTATCCTTAGCTCCTTTCTCATTTCCCCAACGTGCTATTTACCAGATATTGAATTTTTCCTCTGTGCTAACTTAACCAAGTTCTCGCCATCAATATAAGACAGGGTGTGATTCATTTCTAGGAACTTATGTCAGTGTCCTTACTTTAATTTTGCAATGCCTTTCCTTATTTTTTCATGTACCCCTTACGTAATTTTCCTAAACTTTTTCCTATTACTCTCTCACTAAAGGATTCTCTATTTCCGTTCGTAATTCTTGCCCTCTCCAAGCTCACAGCCTTATATCTTCAATGGATAATATTAGCCCGTTACTTTACAGCCGTACTTCCTCTTTTAGGTCTCCGACCGACCCTTACAAGGCGTCACAAATTCCCTCCTTTCTTTCTCCCTCTAAGTTAGACCCCAATTTCTTAACATCCGTCCCTCTCTGCTCCGGAGGTCATGTCCTCAATCCAGAAGCAAAAATTTTCGAGCCCTTAGACAATAACAGAGATTCAATGCATCATACCCTTGACACTTTACACTCATCATCGTCTGGCATTGCTATCTCTCACAATAGTTTATCCCATTCCATCCCTTCAACGAAGGAAATTTTAGAGAAAAAGTTTCTACCTTTCTCGAGCACCTTCCAAATTGTCTACCTTAATTCGCAAAGCCTAATTCCACATCTCAACGAGCTTCGTTCAATCATACCAGAATCAGGAGTGCACGCGATTGCTGTTAGTGAAACATGGCTTCATACAAACATTCAATCTTCTACAGTAAACGAGTAAAATGTAGCTTGCATACTGCAAGCAGATCGGCATATTAATTTCATATCGGCATCATTTTGGGACGGTCCTCAAAAGAAAAAAAGGATTGAAAATATTCTTAAAATTCACTGCAATTACATCGTCTGGTAACGAACCCGGGTCATACTGGTGAAATTACTATGCAGCACTATAGAAGATCACCATCTCTGACTGTGTGTGAAAATTCAAGCAGAAATGTTGGCTACAACTGCCTCAAAAGACGTTCTACTTTTCACGAATGTAAATGGCTCTCTGGATTCGAACCAAGGACGATCTTGGAAATCTAAAACCATTTTTTGAAATATATTTATCTATTATATATAGATGCTTCTCCGGATTCATTCATATATATAGCCATATAGCTATATAGCTATATAGCTATATAGATAGGATACAAATTCACAGGCTAAACTACAAGGGTCATTGCCTTGAAATTTTTATGACGTATTGGCCATAACGTGAAACCCCCAGGAAAAAAGCGACTTTGATCCTCAGTGTCATAGGTTCGATTCCAGAGGGCCCCAAAGTCCCGATTTTTCCCGTTTAAATACATTGCCGTGATTTTCGGGAATTTTTAAAAAATACTTTCCGGATAGGTAGAGAAATAAAACTCAAGGTGCCTATACTTTTGGTCTTGGACTTTCGAAAACATCAATGACTTTCACAAAAAATATCCTGGGTTCGATCCTAGGATCCCCTATATATATATAGGTATATCCGGAGAAACGTCTATATATAATAGATACACACTCACTCATTCATTCATTCATAGGGCATCAAAAGTCTAAGCATGTTCCACAAGTGCCACTGACTTGAAATTTTTACAACATATTGGCCATATCGTGTAACCGCCAGAAAAAATCCGATTTTGAACCTCAGTGTCATAGGTTCGATTCCAGAGGTCCCCAAAGTCGCGATTTTCCCCATAAGCCTACATGGCGGGGATTTTCGAAAATTTTTTTGAGGCACTTTCCGGAAAAGGAGAGAGTTGAAATTCGAGAGATCGCTAGAAGCCATGCATATTCAACGAAAATCAAAAAGACATCGCCGAATATAGTCCATGGTTCGATGCTAGGTCGGGGCAAAAATCGGCCGTTTAAAATGCATTGTGGCAAATTTGAAGATTTTTTTTGGATCCTTTCCCGATAACATGGATACTTGAAACTCGGCACGTGGATGTATATGTTTAATATATTTCATAATTAAATTTTAGATGTTCGCTGATGGTCCTTGGTTCGATCCCAGAGGGCCATTTGCACTTCTCAATGCATTCCTTACGGAGATAACGGAAACAAAATTTAGGTACTACCCGGCATGCTATCAACTTTAAACTTTGCAAGATACAAGAAAAAGTCTTAAAAAATCAAACTTTGCATTCACAGATTACAATATGTCCTTGGTTCGACACCAGGTGTCTCTGTAATCAGAAGTTGATCCGATTTTTAGGAATTATTTGGAAACCTTTCCCAATAATATAGAAACTTGAAATTCGGCATATAGATAGAGATCATAAATAACTTTCAGAAACATCTTTTAGATTTCCAAGATTTTCCTTGGTTCGAATCCAGAGAGCCATTTACATTCGTGATAATTAGAACTTCTTTTGAGGCAGTTGTAGCCAATATTTCTGCTTGAATTTTCACACTTGGTTAGAGATGATGATCTTCTATTGTGCTGCATAGTTAATTCACCAGTAAGACCCGGGTTCGATGCCAGACGATGAAATTTTAGCGAATTTTAAGAAAAATTTCAATCCTTTTTTTTTCTTTTGAGGAGCGTTCCGATATGAAATTAGTATTGCCGATCTGCTTGCAGTATGCAAGCTACATTTTACTCGTATAACTTATAGGTATATCCGGAGAAGCGTCTATATATAATAGATATTCAAGGATATAGTTTATATCGTATAGACCATGTTGGTAAGAGAGGAGGCGGGGTTGCAATTTTTGCAAGAAATGATCTATGTTGTAAAATAATTTCTCATATCAAACCGAAATTTTGTAAGAGACCAGAATTTTTATTTCTAGAAGTAGTTAACTAGCATAAAAAAATTCTTATTTGGGTCTACTACCGTCCACCAAATATAGGGCACTTAACAGATATCGAGGAAGAATTATCGAAACTATGTAACAATTACGATCATATATTAATTACGGGTGATTTCAATGCGAATCTTAACGCAGATTTTAACGACGCAAAATTTCTTCGCAATACCTTCGATACCCATAATCTAACAATTCTTCCACTACAACCCACACATAATACACAAAAATCGTCTACATGGATTGATCTCATAGCCACCGCTAATCCGGAAAGAGTAGATTCACGGTCAAATTCTAGTACCTGGAATCTCGTATCATGACTTACTTTTCATGTCATACTCACTTAAGGTCAAGAAAAACAGAAATACAGTAGAAGTCCGTTGTAACGAGTACGGCATATAACGAGAGTTGCGTTATAGCGAGTGATTCATTGGACGTTGCCCGTCTCACAGCAAAAAGGATAGGGAGTTACGTCCATTATAACGAGTGATCAAATTCTGAGGTATCGTTATAACGAGTGTCACGGTCCTATATTCGCCTTGCAGGTAGCTTATCTCATAATCGAAGACGTTTCACGAGTTTCACTATCTCCTTTGTCCCTCACGTCTCCTATATCTTATCCCCTTGTATCTTGTTTATTTTCGTCGATGATCCCTCTAGTCAGCAGTTTGAATCGAGTTTCCATTTTATTGGCATCCACCTGTGAGATTCGTTTTCATTCGAAACTTGGCACCAAATCGTCTAATTGGAGAGAGTATAAGAGATATAAGCAGCGCTGTTGCGGATTTCCAGGGTAATCTCTCCCTCGCGTCACTGTCATTAGTTATGAAGCATGTGAATGAAAAATATCTTGAGAAAGAAATTTGATATGAATTAGGGGTGCCTTTCCACATGATGGTCGTCGCTCTTCCATCAGTTGATCATTAGACGTGAGTCCGTTCAGAGCTTTCCAATAACTGAGTTTCTAGTGTGACTGTTCTGTGATGGAGAGTAAAAGAAAGGCTTTAGTTTTAGCAAAGAAATTTTAAATTGTGCGAAAGAGAAACCACGAGTAAATCCGAAATCGGCAGACGGTATTGCCTGTCATCGTCGACTCTATTTTTCCGATTTTGAAGAACAAAGAAAAAATAAAGTCTGCATTCATGATGCAAAACACTCCAGGAGGGTGTGAAAAACAACGATTAGCGGATAATACGGAGTTGGAGTCCATTCTATTTGAATGGTTCACCCAGCAGCGATCTCTAGGAATTCCAATCAGCGGAACAATGATAAAAGAGAAAACTGAAGAGCTTGCCCTTCGCATGAAACTAGACAATTTCCGTTGCAAAGATGGTTGGCTGAACCGATTGTAAGGAAGAAGAGGAATATCACTCCACATAATTAGCGGTGAATCCAGTGAAGTAAATGAGCAAGCGGTACATGATTGGCTTCCAATTCTCAAGTTGATCCTCGAAAGATACGAAGAAAAGGTAAGTGATACAAAAAGCAAATTATCGTTTAAATACTATAAATTGTAAGATTGGCCTTGTATTTAGTGTGAAAAACAGTTTTTTATCTCGAGATAATTAGGACATATACAATGCGGATGAGACAGCACTGTTTTACAATTTACTGCCGGAAAAAACTTTGACTGTTAAGGGCGACCGCTGCAAAGGTGGAAAAAGGAGTAAGGAGAGGCTTACAGTTCTCCTCTGCACAAACATGACTGGATTTGATAATTTAAAACCATTAATTATTGGAAAATCCGTGCGTCTCCGAGCCTTTTGTGGCCAGCGAAATATTCCCTGTACTTACGAGTCCAACGCCAAAGCATGGATGACAGGACAAATTTTAACGCAAGGGCTTAAGTCTTTCGATGCCAAAGTTAGAGGGAGAAATAGAAAAATTGCGCTATTCGTGGATCGCTGTCCGGCCCACCCCGTCATTAAATTGACTAACATAGAGCTTGTGTTCTTTCCCCCTAACTGCACAAGTGTGTTGCAGCCATTAGATCAAGGCATTATTCGAGCTATAAGGCACCATTTGTCCTGGAGGCAATCCATGGGTTTGCACTGGCCTGGGGGAAAATAAATTTTAATTTAAAACATACAGTAAATGATTCTGTGGATGGATCTGCTGAGCTGAATTCGGAGTTAATGCCCTAAAGCTGGAGAACTGTGTCCAGCTTATTGGACATAAACTGCTCCTTTGATGATTTCGGTGCGGTAGACGCGGAAACTCCTGTTTGTGGTTTGCTGAAAGACGATCAACTAGTAGAGCAGCAAAAGAATGACAGCAGCGAATCGTCGGATATCGAGAGTATGGAAGAAGATTCGTTTAACCCTCATAAGGATTCTCTGCGCCTTTGCGGCGCTCGTGGTTTTTAAAATCCTTAGTAGCGAGTCCCTCTCGCAAGCATTAGGGGTTCTTAAATCTTTGTGTTTAGCTAAAAACGTAGCCTCGGTGGACGATTTAATGAATTTAAAGCGTGTAGAAGATTTCGTCACCAAACACTGTATGAATAACTTTAAACAGATAAGAATAGATTCATCTTTTAAGTAAATGCTTTTTTACATAGAGTGAGACCGAGAAATCAAGTTTTTACACCAATATATGTTTCTTAATTATTGTAAAGTTCTTCTAACTTCTGTTAAAGTTAATTTATTCTTACTTTCAATGTTTCTGAAAAAGTGAATTTAGCGTTAAGTACAGCATTTCGGGAAACAATTAATGCGAATTGACTGGAACGACAATATCATTAGACTAAAAATAAACTAAGGGATGCAAGTACGTACCTGCAAGTGGCCATCAATTTTGATATTGCTTTTTTAGAATGTTTCGAGTAAAATTCTTTTCGTTCTTACACAGTTTATCCGATATTTTTCCCTAAAAATTAGCACCATTAAAAGAAAAACATTTGTTCTTGGTTCCCTCGATTAACCTTCATCCGGGCGCGTGGACGGTAGTTTACCGTCACATTCATAAAAGCGCGTGCAATTTTTGCCAGGAGATGTGCGGGGCGCCTGGATGAGGGTTAAAATATCGGAAGTGAGAGGTGGCATGCCTTTGAAAGGTGGTAGTTGAACAGTGAGGTTTCTGTTTGTGCCTGGAGGACAAGAGAGGAAAGATGGGAGCTGGGGGAAGACGATATATGAGAGTAGAGGAAAGGAATTCTGCTCTCACCAGCTGCGTTGAAGAATTGCCGGCACCGGAGAAAAACTCGTGCCTAACGAGCATGACTCTCGTAACTACTTACACTACTGAAAAGCCATGTTTAATTAATAAGCTAAATCACCAAATCCTAGCTAATACGATTATCTTATGATATAGTATTACTTTCGACGATTATTTAGCGATAATGATCCACATTTTATGTTAGAGGATATAATAATATTTTTGACGCGAACGTACTCTTTTACGCATTCTGAAGCATTTGCGTAGGAATTAAAAACCCTACAGTTCCATTCGGACACATTCGCTGCCCTTGGATTCAAGAAGATGGGCTTACTTAGACTTACTGTTAGAAATCGGCTATAACGAGTATCGCGTTATAACGAGTACTTTTCTGATTTTTGTCAGCTCTCGTTATAACGGACTTCTACTGTACTTCTATCATCGTAATTTAAATAACATAAATGATGCAGAAATGTTTGAATATGCTCATAGTTTACCTTGGTATGAGATAGAATTAACTGATGATATCGATCTTAAAGTTGAAATGCTAAATAACCTACTGACAAATTTGCTTGATAAGCACGCTCCAATTAGGAAAATTATAATTTCGAAACCACGAGCGCCTTGGCTCACAGATGGCATCAAAAGAATGATGGTCAAGTGTGATTTCATATTCCAAGAATTTAAACGCACGAAAGATCAGGTAATTTTCAATAAGTATAAGAAATACAGAAACAAAACAAAACAAATCATCAGAAATGCCAAAATTAAATATGAATATTCAATATCGAATGGCAATAAAACTTCCGCTGCTTTGTGGAAAAACTTACGTAATCTGAGAATTGGTAAATCTAAGGAGCCTCCTTCGCTAAGAAATATTTCCCTTGACTCCCTTAACCATAAATTTTCCCTTCCTCCAACAATGATCGATCCGAACCATAAAGATCACGTATTAAAATCTAAACAGGCAAGTTAATCGCTCTACCATCCAATCGGAATTTACTTTTAAGGAGGTCACTCAACTTGAGGTATACAATACCTTAATAAGCATCAAATCTAAAGTAGAAGGTGCTGACGGTATTCCAATCACCATCATTAGCAAACTATATCCTTTATTGCAACATATTATAACATATTTTCAACCTATCATTTCTTAGTGGTAAATTTCCAAAACCATGGAAAAGAGCACTAATTAAACCAATTTTGAAGAGCTCCAAGTTGAATATTGATGAATTTAGACCTATCAGTTTCCTTCCGGTTCTATCAAAAGCTCTCGAGAAATTAGCGCATCGGCAAATTACAGAATTTTTAAATAAAAAATCGATCCTCAGTAGTACACAATCAGGCTTTCGGAAGTCTCATAGCACCACAACAGCCCTAGTAAAAATAACTGATGATATTCGTAAATCGATGGATAAAAGCAAATAAACAGCTTTAATCCTACTTGATTTTAGTAAAGCCTTCGACTCGGTAGATGCGGAGTTAATGCTTGCCAAATTGCGTTTTATAGGGTTCTCAAAATCTTCAATTAGTTGGTTTTCTTCCTATCTACATGACCGTAAACAGAAAGTTGTCTCGAATGATTCCTCCTCCGCTTGGATAAGTATCAATCGTGGTCTCCCACAGAGATCAACCCTTGGCCCCTTATTGTTTTCTCTGTTTATTAATGACTGTCCTCAAGTAATTAAACATTGTAAGCATCATTTATACGCAGACGACTTACAGATATACATCGACACCACAATTTCTGGCTTCCATGAATGCATACAGCACGTAAATCATGACCTCGAACAAATTAATAACTGGAGTAAAGACAATTTTTTGAAAATAAATCCTTCAAAATCGCAAGCCATTGTCATTGGGACACCCAAGTTGATAAGAAGGCTTAATCAAGATAACGATGCAAAGCTCACGTTAGACAACTCGCAGATCACATTCTGCGACTCTGTGAATTATCTGGGTGTTATCATTAATAATAATCTTACGTGGTCGGAACACATCGTTGATGTGTGTAAAAAAGTTTATTCTTCAATTAATTCCCTTAGATGCCTAGGAAGTTTCCCGATGTCTTCGATTAAAGCTCAACTGATAAATTCATTAATCATGCCACACTTTGACTACGGTGATATTGTTTACCTAGACTTATCCAAAGAATTAGCTACCAAATTGCAGCGTGCCCAGAATGCATCGGTTCGGTTTATCTTTAACTTAAAGAAATTCGACCATATCTCGGGTGCGTTTGAGAAATTGTCTTGGTTCAAGCTCGCTTCTCGTCGAAAATTACACATCTTAACAACAACTTACCGTGTCATGCGATTACAAACTCCCGATTACCTCTTTTCAGAATTTGTCAGCTTAGGGTCGGTACATAATTGTAACACTAGATGAAGAAACAATCTACTCATTCCAAATCACAGGACGGAAATGCTTCATAAATCCTTTGCAGTGACCTCGGTTAATTTATGGAACGCCCTTCCGCATAGTATTGTTATGGCATCGGTATGGCGGGCCAGCGAGAGAGGGAAGGGAGGGCGAGCCTTCTACGGAAGCGTAGAAGTTTCTAGCAGCGGAGCGTAGATTGGCCTTGAAGCGGTTCCCCGCCCCCCCCCTCGAATGGTTTCCGGATGGTTCGAGAACGTTCCCTCCGGGTATATAGGAGAGGCGTGCGGTGTTCGGGTGGAGAGAAGGTGACGGACGTCGGAGGCGGGTGTTAGAGCGCCGGAGGAGCTTACGAGGCGTTTTCTGCAGTGAGCAAGTGCTTTGTGCGCGACCGTTGGTAGTGTTCCAGCGAACTGGTCGGTGTGCGGTGAACGGTTTTGGGGGGTGACATTGAGGAAGTTGGACAAATGTTGTGACTGTGGTTCGTGGGATCGGGTGTTGGAACTGCCATTGTTTGGGTTGGGTTTGCATGAACAATTGTGTACTTAATCGCCTTGAATAAATTGCGAGCCCTGTGTTGTGGGTACGTAACAAGTGGTGTCAGAAGTGGGATCTTAAAGCGAACCGTCGAAACACCTGAGGGAGATAAGAAGAGAATGCAAATCGTCCTGCCCAGGAAGAGGATTCCTGATGTGTTAAAAGAACTTCATGAAGGGACATCGGGAGGACATTTTGGTGTTCACAGAACATTGGAGAGAGTCAGGGAACGGTTCTACTGGGCTAACTTGAAAGACGATGTGAAGGATTGGTGTAGATGCTGCGTCACTTGCCTCTAATGGACCGAACAAGAAGAAGAAGGGCTTGATGAGACTGTACAATGTTGGTGCTCCATTCGAGAGGATAGCCATAGAGTTGGCTGGACCTTTCCCAATTACTGATGATGGAAATAAATTCATATTGGTGGCCATGGACTACTTCAGTAAATGGGTGGAGGCATATGCGTTGCCAAATCAGGAGGCAGTCACTGTGGCTGACGTCCTTGTCAAAAATCTTGTAAGTAGATTTGGAGTACCATTAGAGCTGCATTCGGACCAAGGACGGAATTTCGAATCAGCTGTTTTTTCAAGAATGTGTGACATCTTGGGAATCAAGAAGACTAGGACCACGCCTTTGCATCCCCAGTCTGACGGAATGGTGGAAAGGATGAATAGGACTATGGGAAGGTACTTAAGCAAAGTAGTATCCAATCATCAACGGGACTGGGACCAGTACCTTCACTTGTTCTTATTGGCGTACCGGAGCTCAGTCAGTGAATCTACAGGCCATACACCTGCCAACATCTTATTTGGATGCGAGCTTCGACTGCCTTGTGACCTGCAATTTGGGATCAGACCTGAGGAAGAGCTTGCCGATGACGACTATATCACCAACTTGCGTCGGAAGATGGATGCTATCCACGGGGAAGTCCGCTCGAACCTACACGAAGCCAGCAAAAGAATGAAGGAGCAGTATGATTAATAAAATCGATTGTGGCAGGCTTTACCGTGTGGAAATCCATAACAGAGGATGTTAAGAATAAGGTTTAACATCCTCTGAGCAGTATGATGTTAAAGCTGAAGCAGGGGGATACCGCCCGGGTGATCTTGTCTGGCTGCATAACCCTAAGAGAAGACGTGGGTATTCTCCGAAACTATAGAGCTCTTGGGAAGGTCCCTATGAAATCATTACTCGTCTGAATGATGTTATATACAGGATCAAGATGCAGCCAAAAGGAAAGCCCAAGATAGTCCACTTCAACAGGCTAGCACCATTTAAAGGGACAATGGAGGTGCAAAGACTCTGCACTGAGGATACTATAGAGGAAATCAACTCACTGGGACAAATGGGAGATGGCGGTATAACGACCATTGACCAGGACTTGTTCACTGTGCCCAACGAATACTCACTGGCCCACTGCGTTGCTGCAGATCTTCGAATGACTCGTGGAATTTCCGCTGCCTTCAGGAGGAAGTTCAGAAAGATTGATGAGCTGAAGGGACAGAATCCTGCAGTGGGAAAGGCCTTACACATTCAGCACAGGAATCGACACTTGTTCTATCTCGTTATCAAGGAGCGATCGCACCAGAAACCCACATATGAGTCGTTAAGGGAGAGTCTGATGGATCTTCTGGGGCAGCTTCTTTCATCGGACTTAAAGAAACTGGCCATACCAAGGGTTGATTGTGGACTGGATGGACTGGACTGGAACGTGGTGGAAACAATAATCGGAGATGTGTTCGAAAATAGTGGAATCAGCATCCTGATCTGTGACTTCACGCCTTGGGTGACTTCTAAAGCTGTTCTGGGGCAGAACAGTTTTAAGGAGGGGATAATGTTATGGCATCGGTATGGCGGGCCAGTGAGAGAGGGAGGGGAGGGCGAGCCTTCTACGGAAGCGTAGAAGTTTCTAGCAGCGGAGCGTAGATTGGCCTTGAAGCGGTTCCCCGCCCCCCCCCTCGAATGGTTTCCGGATGGTTCGAGAACGTTCCCTCCGGGTATATAGGAGAGGCGTGCGGTGTTCGGGTGGAGAGAAGGTGACGGACGTCGGACGCTGGTGTTAGAGCGCCGGAGGAGCTTACGAGGCGTTTTCTGCAGTGAGCAAGTGCTTTGTGCGCGACCGTTGGTAGTGTTCCAGCGAACTGGTCGGTGTGCGGTGAACGGTTTTGGGGGTGACATTGGCGAAGTTGGACAAATGTTGTGACTGTGGTTCGTGGGATCGGGTGTTGGAACTGCCATTGTTTGGGTTGGGTTTGCATGAACAATTGTGTACTTAATCGCCTTGAATAAATTGCGAGCCCTGTGTTGTGGGTACGTAACAGTATCGAATCTTCCTGTTCTATCCACACTTTCAAGAGGAGATGCCTTTCGTATCTTTTAGAGAATCAATAACGCTAATTATCTCCATCATAGCATTTTACATTTTACCATAAGTCAAGTTCGTTTTTTCCTGATTGTTTCATGCTGCACGGAACAACACTTCAAACTTCTTTCTTTACTTTGGAATATTTTGTTCGTTATTGGTACTACAGTTTACATCCAGTATAACATTTTCTTTTTTTACTATTTTGTATTTCCATTATATTAACTTACTTTAGATTATTTCATCATGATATTAAATCTCTTATATAATTATTGTAGAGCGTTATTTTTGTATTGATCGTGTTTTATTTTGCTTATTTCTAGTTCAGTCTTATTTTTTATCACAAGTGTTTGTATCTACTTACTGTATTCTCTGCATTTCATTTTTTATTTACTTTCATTATTTGTCTTGATAATATGTCTCTAACACTTCTTGTAATTTTCCAGGTTATATGTACATTGTTTTCTTTAATGTCTTTTAGTTTTTGCTATCGATAGGTTTGCGCAGGTTTTTCACACCCCCTTCTTTGTCGGTGTTTTCCTGCCGCAGATATTTTTTTCTAAGCTTTTCTTAGGTTTTTTTTACATCCGCAATCCCTTCTCACATTTTCTTCTATTTTCCTCTAAGTTTCATTGATACATGTAATATACTTATAATTATGTAACTGCTTGCCTACAGGTTAGATGGAAGAGGAGACTTTTTAGTCTCAATCTCGCCTAATAATAATAATACCAAAAAGAGTGGCCGGAACAAGGCTGAAAGGATTTTCAATGAAAATTTGAACAGTTCAAGTTTGAACCTTTTTTATTAATTGCTGTAATAAAGTGTACACTTTAAGAATTTCAATAAAACTGTTGAATCAGAGTGGTGTGAGTCATCTTTTCTCTCCATTAGTCTGCCTGGTGCTGAAGAAAAATTGGAGTGCAACAGCAAAGAATCCTCCTTGTAGAAAAATCTACTCCTGAAGGTATGGTCTTGCACATTGTTAAATAGGAGTACTTACCTGAAAAAAAAGTTTGTTACTGTGCATACAAATTTAATGGGTGAAGTAAATTCAATGCTTGCAAAATTTAACTATCGGAGATGTTAAGGGGCTCACATGAACCATACTGAAAATATTGATATTGTAAATGAAAGTTACTTTAAATAAACTCAAGAGAAGCAAAATTTAAGTTCAAAATTATTTTCAAAAAATTAAATGAGAGATGTTCTCTCAGACAAGTAATTTGGGACTTAATGAAAATTAAAAAAAAGACTGGAGTTGCACATGAAAATTAATTTAAGCCCAAAACAAAACTTTTCAAATGAAATAAAAGTACTTTAAACTTGCAAATAGAAGTTAATTTGAAAAATTTTAATTTAAGTAAGATTTCAAGTTGCAGTTGATCAAGAAAGCATTCAAATTAATCAACAAAAAAGTGCATTTCCATAAACCCAAAAAGCAGCAACTATTGTTGAAACAAATTTTAAATTAATATTTCAAAAGCATCAAGTTAAAAAAAAATTAAATTATATTAAATAAAGAATGAATGCATTAGTCGTAAAGTTGCAATTAATTTCAGTAAATTAATTTAAAACTTAAAGAGCTTAATATCTGATCATTTCAAAGTCCGTCGAAGCACATAATTTTTAAATTAAGATTTCATTGATCCTATGTTAACTATTGCACAAATAAACTATCAGAAAATCCTGGAATTTAATATATTAATATAGTTTCCTCAATTGCTAAATAAGTAAAGTAACCTATCATTTAAGGCTACGAGTTATCAGTCCGAATATTATATTAAATTAATTATTGAAATCGTGAACTTCGCAACTGAAAGAGTCGTGTCATTGACCCTAGGTGGAATTGGGAATTAGAACTCGTTTTGATGATAATTTCCACGAGATCTTACCAAATTTGGTAAATCTTCGTTATTTGAAGAATTTAAAAAAGTTACGAAATGAGCATGAGTACTCCATGAATATCTGCGCCTTATTATTTTGGGGCGCTTTTCAAGGAAATGGGAACTAAGTCGCAGTTACAATGACAGATTCATTGAACAAAATTCCGATTACCTTAATGAAGCAATTATCTTTCCTGGTATTGTACTCTCGAAATACCTAGCACTTCCTCAGGATCTCAGACCTCAAGTACTAATATCAGAGTAATATGAAATTTTTATTATTTTTAACGTGACAATTTATAATCCTGGAAATTAATGATCTGAACTTGCATGCATTGCTTCGGTAGACACAAGAGGGCGGTCGGAAATAGTTTTCCATCATTCCAGTGAAAGATCAAAGCGAAGGAAAACAGAGAGCATTAGATCTTAATACTCTTCAGCAGAGTTGTCTTTTGTTACAAAATGGGCTAGTAGAGTACTTTCTAGGTGGAGGAAAACTGACCATGTTCAGTCTGAGTTGTCAGGAGAAGAGGCTCTATCGCTCATAATATATTCGGAGTTGACTAAAAACCAATAAAAATGCCAAGAAAAACGGCTATAAATCACGGTCATAGATTGTATCATAGCTAGGATACAGATAGAAATGACAAATATATAACAAATCCGAATGATATTCGAGTCACGGAAGATGTAAGTGAAGTTGATTTGCAAGCACTTTTGTTGCAAACGGCATCAAGCATTGTGGCATCGGTATCGACCGTTCCGTCATCAAAATACAGTGATACTTCATGAAACGCAAATTATCCATCTTTTTTGCATCGTCTTCTATTAGTTTTGTTAGTCCTTCCTTCTTGACGACCGTAGCTGGAGCACCGTCAGTGGCATTTTGTCTATGGTTAAGGAAAATCTTGCTAATGTTGCTTTTACTACTTCATACAAATCAACAGACCTAGTAGTGGAACTAACGAGGCCAGTTCTTCAGTAATATCAAATTCCTTGTCAATACCTCGAATAAATATGGCAAGTTGAGCCATATCCGTTGCATCAGTGTTTTCATCCAAAGCTATGGAATAAAATTTGAAAGTAGCACACTGAGATTCCAAACTTTTTAGTTTCTCCATATACGAAGTATAGAGAAAGTATTGTTTTCATGAAAAAATTCGACTTCGAGATTTCAACGGAAATACTTGTTTTGGGGTCCCTAGAACACGTTTTAACCATTTTCGGAATGATGTCTGTGTGTAGGTATATGTGTGTGTGTGTGTGTGTGTGTGTGTGTGTGTGTGTGTGTATGTGTGTCTGTGCTTGTGGGCACTCTAACGTGAAAACTATTGGTGGTATCAATACCAAACTTCATATATAGTACTGTGGTGTGTGTTGTCAGAGTTGATAAGTTTTTGGAGTAAATCGGTTTACCGGAAGTCGAGCTTCATTCATCAAAGTTCATTTCCGGTTTTCAAAATATCTCCATAAATATGATATATACGTATATTGTATTACTTATAAAAGTTTTAGATAAAGTAATTTACTATAACTTTTGCTTGAAACATATTTTTGTATCACTGATTTTTTAGGAGTTATTCATGAAATACTGATAAACCGGAAGTTGCTGATTATGTACTTTGTGGGCGCTCTGGGCTCTATGGGCGAAAGGCCAATTTCATCGTTTTTCATCGATCATGTCCCGAAAAACATTAATTATAACGTTTTTGACGTCAAAGATAATAATATATAAATTAGTCACTCATCTTCCAAGTTTAGATTGAATATAGAGTTCGAAAATACTGTCGTAGATAAATATTTACATCTTATATATGGAGAAAGTCATGTGCTGGCCACATCAGATTTTTTCGATGGATTTTGCTATTTGTTCAATACGTGTAGTGATTGTTTGGCGTGGTAAACTTATTTTACAAAATCTGATTTTTTATTCAGACGATTGCAACTCTGTGACAGGCAATATAAAATAACAAGGCGGATTGTGCCGAGTTGCTGCCGACCGAAGGTTTACTTTTAAATGATAATAATTGGTAGCAATGGTGCTCCCTTTTCCCCTCCATTATTTTTTTCGAGAGATAGTCGGGGATTTAAGCAAAGAATTGTTAACAACTCAAAAGGCTCAGAGAGAAGGGAGAATGAAATATAGAGAGAGCCTCTTAAGACATGTGCTTATCGGTGCCCAAGATTATCTTTGCCTCCCAGGGAGTAAAGAAAATTTTCACAAGAGGAAATGCAACACGATACTCGGTCAAATAACCCGTAAAATGCTACTAAATGCCGTTACAATTTGGACTTGGAAAGTATTCCACATCTCTGGACTTTGAATATTTCCACCACCAATGAAGAAAACTTAGATACATACAACTTTGAATATTATATTGAAAATTTCTATTGATTACTATAAACTTCAATAAAAATCATCAAATTTTCCAATCAAATAAATATTTAATGAAAACAAAAAAATTTAAATTTAATTTTTTTACTTGAAATTATACAAAGTTTTGAAATTAACTGAAGAAATAAAAATTTAAAGTCTAACTTCTGAATTCAAACTAATAATTTAAATTTAATTAAAATAAAAAGAAATTTACTTAAACAAAATGTATGTTAAAAATAAATAACATGCAAACATAAAAAACACTGACTGAGGCTTCTTGAAATGACTGGCATATTACATTAAACTAGATTGGAACAGAATACACATTCTTTTTCATGGGAAATCATTGTTTGCTGATATAGAACATGATATTCATCATTCCTATGCATAAGAAAATACAACATTGAGATATTAAATTTAACTACTTCCAAGGTGCAAGTTTGTTTCTAAACTGTAATGAAACTAATGAAAGAACTAAATCTTAAAAAATTAGCAGAAAACAATCTCAGAATTAACTTTGTCCTCATTTAGTTGGATAATTCAACACGATGAGAACGTCTTACAATCTGCAAGTTTCCTCAAAATAAATGAATGATACCAAGTTTGTCATCAAAACTATCATGATTCCATATTATAAGTGTATATACAAAGAAAATACTTGGGTTACTACAACATTTCAATTTCTCTTGCTGGTAATGGCAACTTTACTAAATGTATGTTGTTTTCTCTATTCTTACTCTATGGATTCAAAGCATAAAATAACAAGTCACTATCAAATATCGTTTTGCATCAATACAAAATTTAAAGAAACCCTTACTATCCTCAAGACAATAGCCTCTCTAATTGAAAGTATTCATATTTCAAAGTGATCAACTCACTTATAAAAATATCTCATAGAAATCTATTTCTTTCTGAAAATGCTGAAAAATGCATTAAATCTATAAAAAAAAGACACTCAATGATTCAAATTCAAAGTAGCATCACCCCTTATCTATTTTTATAATTTAGTAAATGCTAAAAATTTTAATCTGTGAATTCTTTAAAATCTTTTTAATAATTGCAGTTACATTCTACTAACTTGAAACCCCAATCAGCCCAAAACAACCAGTATGATTCAACAAATATCGAAGGAATATACATTAAAACCAAATATTAATCAATAAATTACAAAATCTTTGCTAATTGACTGATTTTATGAATGATTGTCCATTTTTATGACATTTATACTGAAATAATATCAATACTTGAAGTGAAAACCAATTAACAACAAAATAAAGTTTGAATAATAATCATGTTGAAGAATCTTTTATCTTGCCTACAGTAAACATATTCAATTCAAATATAAAAACTTTCATTCAAACTTTTAATTGACTTTAAAACAACAAACGTTTATGAAGATAAAGAATTAAATTTGTAAAGTTTAAAGTTTTCAACAAATTCAATTTTGAACTGCTGAAATCTAACTGAAACTTTGAATTCAATTAATCAACTTATTCACTTATTGTTTACTATCTTACATATATTAAAAGCATAAATAACTATTCACTGTTGCAAATAATTTTGCAATTGATAGAAGCTTAAGAAAGTTAATTAATTTGTTTATTTAAAGATGGCCTCTACCATATCTTTATGTATATAATCTAATTTTATTTGTAAAAGAATTTAACTATTATGAACTGAATACATTGATACATCATCATAATACTCGTTCACAATCTAGTATTCATATCTGCAGCAGAGGATCTAAATTATGTAGTGATGGTCCTTATCATAAAGGTGCTAAATTATATAATCAACTCCCAGCAGACATAAGGGAAACATCTGATTTTAACACATTTAAATATAAACTGAAAAATGTCTTAATAGAAAAGTCTCCTTATTCAATTGAGGAGTACTCTGACTTCTGTAAAGAAAAATAATCATTGAATGTATATTTTTGTTATATTAGTCTGTAGAATTTTGTATTTTCTAGCCATGTGTTGTTTCATTTGAATAGGCAAAATTGAGGAAAAAAGTA